>JASPKZ010008388.1:1610000-2195000 GCA_030220185.1 Diploptera punctata
AGCCTGCTGCCTTGTCACGCAGCGGGCCCGAGTTGAAGTCTTGGTCGGGACAAGTTTCCTGGGAGAGATTTTTTTGGGGTTTTTCCTCAGCTGTAAGACAAATGTCAGAACACTTTAAGGTCCAATCATCATCATTCATATGACGTATTGCATTAGGAGATCTCCTGGCGCATCACTTTTTGTTAGTAGTATTCCGGATTTAAACCTGTTTTGGACGAATCATTTGTTTAAGGAGATGAAAATCCTGAAGTGGCTTCCTGGGGAGAGGATGTAATTCCGTGAATCTCGTGACGCATAAGAACAGCTCATATAAGAACTTAAGCCTGAAATAAGAGACCCCTGATCAAACTTTGAGGGCCCTTTCACTCTCACATATGAATTACGACGTTAATGGGTGAGAGGTTAAACAGCTTCTTCTTCTTCTTCATCGCGATATAGGCTGATTTACTTGCCTCTTCCGGCTGCAAATTGCTGCTGTTTCCATTTTTTGTTTGGTCTTCCCAAACTTCTTCTTACTCTTGGTGAATAATTGTATGCTACTTTTGGTATTCTATTCTCAGTCATCCTTGCCAAGTGTTTTTTTCCAGTTTGTTCTGCATTTCACTCTTGTTGTGTTTAATTCCTCTCTTTTAGTTGTCTTATTTCTGTGTTGTGTTTTTTGTCTGTTCTTTGATATCCTGCTATTGGTCTGAGGAATTTCATTTCAGCAGCTTGTATTCTGGCAGATTGTTGTGTTGTCACTGTCTATGTTTCGGATCCGTAAGTAAAAATAGGCACTACCATTGCCTTGTATGATTCCATTATAGAGTCTTTCCTGGCTTTATTTTTCAAAGTTAGGTTAAACTGCTTCGATGAATAAATCACTAATCACAAATTGTTTCTCGTGTTGTTCTAGGTTTTGGCAACCACTAAACCATCTGTAAAGTTTCCACTGCCCGAACTTCCGGAGAAGCCACAAGTGTACGAGTACGACAGCATGAGACGCTGTGACTCTGTGACTGTGGGCTGGTTACCGTCGCCAGATCCCAGGGCGTCGCGCTACTGTGTGTTTGCAAGAGAAGACAAGAGGCACGACATGGAAAATCAACGTCCTAACCAGTGCTCTCTGGACCTGCGCCTCAAGAAGAATCTAGACTTCGCTGTGATGCAGTGTCAGGACAAGATTCCTAATGACTCCAGGTAAATTGTTGTTCTAACACACAGACACAAGTAAGATCAAAAATGTCATCATCATCAATTGCAGGCCATTGGCCTGTTCCGCTTCAGGATACAAATTGATCCCTCCATCTCTTCTTAGGTCTTCCTGGGTATCTTCTCCCTGTGGGTCTGTAGTTCAATAGCTGCAGAGGTAGTCTATTGTTTGGCATTCTAAGGAGGTGTTCATGCCAATTAGTTTGATATTTTTGAATGGTTTCAGTTATTGCTGGTGTGTTGAGAGCTTCATTACGCATGTGGTCACAAAGCGTATAACCCGCTAAAGGTCTTAATAACTTCATTTCTGCAGCTACTATCCTATTTAATTTACCTGTAGTAAGAGTCCAGGGTTCAGAATCATATAGTAGAGTTGGAAGAGCCAGTGTTTTATAAAATTTTAGAATTGTATCTGGGCGTACTTTTCGGAAAAGAATGCTTTTTATTGTTCCTATAAGTAAGATACGCAGAATCTAAAAGATCAAGAATATATTATTAATAAAGTACACTGATCAACTTTTATAAGATTCATGATGTGTTCCGTTGAGGTTTATTCAAAATTAATATAAAATTATAGAATATTCACCTGAAAGGTCCGTCTCCTCAACTTAATTATCATTTAACTGTAGCGCTTTCGGGACTTGTCCCATCATCGGCAGGATTCAAAACTGGTGAAACACCAGTTTTGAATCCTGCCGATGATGGGATAAGTCCCGAAAGCGCTACAGTTAAATGATAATTAAGTTGAGGAGACGGACCTTTCAGGTGAATATTCTATAATTTTATATTAAAGTACACTGACCAACAAATAAAAAAACTTTTTTTTTCTCAGAAAGGAAAAAATGTGATTTTGATAGTATTTTCTCTGCTGAATTCAAATATGATATCGGTTTTTCTCTATCACGCAAGGTTTCCGAGAGACAGGCATTTATAATTTCAAACACTTTAATATTTTCTACATTCGTAACTACACAATATTCGAACATTCGGACTCACCTAGAAAGTAAGAAATGAATATTTTCTGCTATATTTCGCCTGTGGAGCATACCTCTTGATGATGCAACAAAAATCGGCCAGCATATTAGGATTCCATTGCCTTTATATCTCTTTTCCATAGCTGAAACCATTTGAGTTAGCTCATTTGGTTTTATTTTGCAAAGGACAAATGGACGAAAAAGTTTATTAAAAAATAATTATTTAAATCCATTAATTGAAATTGAAATAAAAAAAAACTGTGAGTGATGGAGAAATTCCGAATACATATTTGAAAACACGATAAAAACCTGCTTTTAGTACAACTATTGGTACTCATGAGACAAACATCATGTTGACCAGTGTAATTTAAAATCAGAGCAATACACCTGGATAATTTAACCTACTGTATTTATTCAAGTAATTTCCCTCCTTTAAAAGATTTAGGAGTGAAAATTCGAGGGGAGTTATGAAAATACTATTGAAAATGTCAATACGCTTTCCCAATGTGTAACACCATCCCATCATGGTCATTGAACTTTACTATCGAAGAAATTTTAACAAATTGAAAGAATAAGTTGTATTTAATGTTTCTCTATTTCCAGACACTGAAACCATACAAAAGATAACGGTACAGTAGATCACAATGAAGGTGTGTTTCACTTCGTTTTTCATGGTGAAATTTACCACTTGCAACTTAAAATTTGCAGTGTAACTGTTATACTTCCTTCCAATAGTTGACTTTAAGTCCCGCGCCGTACCGAGTGGTTAAGGCAAGATGCCATGACGCAGAGCTACGGGACTTGCGCTGGTTCGAGTCTCCACGGGGGAAGAAATTTTCATATGGAATTTCGGCCAGTATGGGACCAGTGCCCACACATCATCGTGAGGCATTTGTAGCGGTTCCAGGTTGAGAAGACCTGCTATAACGGCTGGTGGACCCGACATGTTGACCACATGTCACCCCTACACTGGTTTATGATCTTATACCTCTGCGATTAACACGTGTGGATGTGAGGCCGGCAGCCGACTGGTAGGCCAAGGGCCTTCTAGGCATGTCGCGCTTGGATTTTAAAATTAGCTGAGTTTAACGACCGTCAACGCTGTGACGCAATAACACTGTTACCAATGCACAACAATGACAACATATGAGCGGATGACAGAGACTGCAGGTACCGTTAGCTCTTTGTAGAAGGGGATGGAATCGATTTTGGATTTTATTAATCCCTTTGTGTTGTACTTGAAATCTTCATAAGAGTGTCCAAAGATGTAACTGAAACTTTTTGGCCCAGGTAATGCATTTTGCATCAGAGGAGGATTAAATATATATATATATATATATATATATATATATACAAGGTGTTCCAAAATAATGGACGGGGTTTCAAAGTTATGTAATTTCCCTTACATGATATATATAAGAACAAAAGTTACATGGGATTAAAGAGAAACTGTTCCAGTTTTCATAACATACTTTATAAGTGTTCGATGTGAGCACCTTTCGTCACAAGACACACATCAGCATATTTGCAGTAATGGATTCAACAGCAGCAACAATCCTTTTCAAGTCTGGAAGGTCGACCGGAAGTGGTGGTAAGTACACATGGTCCTTCACATACCCCCACAGGAAGAAATCACAAGGTGTGAGATCGGGAGACCGTGGAGGGTGTGGGAATGAATCATGACATCCTAATCGAATCGTCATTTGGTGTTCGTGGATGTCCTGGACTTTTCCTTTTTCAGATACATCTAGTTGTTTCTAACTGTTTATACCATCGACGGATAATTTTATCTGTCGGAGGATCAATTCCAAATTGCCGTCGGAAAGCTCGATGCACTGCAACAATGGCCCCAGACCTCGCAAATTTCAACAAACAGAATGACGTCTGTACAGGAATTAGCATTTTTACAAATTTAACGCTGACAACGTTGTAATGACAAGACACATATTACTGCATAGAGGATATGAAACTTTCAGAGTTTTTAATCCATTATAGCAAATAATCACGCATCCAATTTCGTTTGTAAAGCTATACCAACTACTTAAAACCCCGTCCATCATTTTGGAACATACATGCATATATAACGGGCTTCCAATATAAAACCGGACCGGCCTTACGGAGTTTCACCCGGCACGCAGTGCTGTCTCTTCCTCCCGCAATTCACCCTGCCTGCCACCCGTCCTTGAACTGTTTCTTACCTTATAGAAAATGCTGGAAATGTTGTCCTCCCGCAGTTAAACAGGCATTATACCGAGTAAACACATTTATATTGACACGCTGTAGTTCGGGCACTGTCAAGTTTCTGATTTCATTTCTTATGTTGTTCTTCAGTTCTTCCAATGTGTGCGTATTTGTTTTGCACACTTTGTCTTTCAGGCTACCCCACAAATAAAAATCACACACTGTTAGATCTGGGGAGCGAGGGGACCATACACCAGCACTAATCACTCTATCTTCAAACACATCCCTAATTTTTCTTCGGTGAGAACCGTACGCCTTCGCGTGTGTTTCTTATTTTGTACTGAACCAGTGGTCTCAAATTTAGTCACAAGATCGTGGATTGTCGATCTGGAAGGAGGTAATTGTCCAGGGAAGTTCCGAATAAATTCCTCGCGAACGCGACGAGCTGATTCGTATTTATAATAACATTTACACACATAAATGCGCTGCTCTAATGTCAGCTGACGTCTCATCTTGTCGAACGATAGTAAACTGACTAGTTCAAGGAAGAGCGGCTGGCAGAGCGAAATGCGGACGAGGAGAGAGCGCTGCCTGACGGGTGAAACCCCGTGAGGCCGGTCCGGGTTTATATTGGAAACCCGGTATAAACCAAGGGGGAAATCACGCGAGTAAATACGGTATTTAGGTCAAGGTTAAACTCAAACATTTTTACTGAACAGTAAAATTACACCGCATTCTGAAAAAAAGGAGCCAAACCATAAGATAACTGAACTGAGAAAAATACATCTAATATATAAAAATGAATGTTTGTTGGTTCGTACTTTATGCGCGGCCATATCGTTTATCCGATTGTGATAGGGCTTTTTACAAAATATTCAGGAGATTCTCGGGATGAACATAGGCTATAAGAGAGTTGTGGTACTCAACTCCTACACCCTTAAATATGATACATTTTTAAGACTATTTAACTCATGCCCCAAATGGGAGTCAATGACCAATCACGTTTCAATAAATTTGGTTTTACAACCAATAACAGTCGTGTTTCACCTCGATAATTATAGAATTTTGATTACCAAAATAAAGAAAGCTCCTCCTTTTAATATTCTGAACAGGTCAGAGCATTATTTTACAGTGACTGACTCTCTAACAAATACGTTGAATGCAGCAAATAATGAACAGATTCCTTCGACCTACACATTTGATAATTGTGTGTTCAATAATTGTGTTTTTAAATACTGATTTTACTGAGTTGTTTCCGAAAAATTAATTAATTACCTATAATGTTGTTTTTAATATATTACTCGACCGGATAAACGTGTTAGCCGGTGAGGGGAAGCAATGGCGCTAGTGTTGAAGAGGGGGAAAGTGTCTCCTTTTACCGTTGGTACAAGCGATGACTGAACAAGTGGTATAATCAGTGGCATACTATAGTGGTAGACCTACTTGAAATAGGAGATGAAGGTAATGAAAGATCTTCGGAGTTTGTATGCCTACGGGTTCCTGGATAATATTACGTACAGATAAATTAAATCAGCACTGATTTCCAACTACTGTCTGACAGACTTAAATGTGTATATACTGTGAATATATGATCTAACTTTCGTAATTTACACTGCCACTAACAACTGACTATACACGACCGATGGATAATAAATACTGTCACTTGCAACCTAAGACAACGGTCTACTACCTCCAACCCCTACTCACCCTTATCACATTCCTTTAGTTCCTAGTTTTCCCGCATTGAAAGTTAACTTTGTCCACTAATACAGTTTGATGTGTTTCATTTTTTTTCACCAGTAGGATGCATTCTTACAATATTCTTACAATAGTCTCATAAAGTTGAAGTGTTGAACAAATGAAACATAACCAAATATTTCTCATTTGTTTTCAAACATCGCCGTTTACATTAAATATATATAATAAATATTTTAAAATAACTATATTTAAATAATGATTTGTGAGTAAACAGCTTAATTTTATTCGTTAAATAGTCCTAACAAATGCCACTCTTGATTTCCAAATCCTCTAGATAAATTGGAAATCACTCGTGACATTAACTTGATAAGATTTAAACTTTCCATGTCCAGATATAATGTTTGTACTGTTAACCTTTAAATTGCATATTACAGAACAGATTATGAAATTATTTCCTTTTTACAGGGCTGTCATAACTCAAACAATAGGGAATTTGAAGAACGGACGAAAATACATAATCCAGATCACAGCCAGCAAGTCACGAGGCAAAACGCTTTCCTACGACCTGCTGCAAGTGCAAACTAAACCAGGCTGCACGTAGCAACAGCTTCAAGACTATCCAACAATTTTCAAGAAGAAAAATATATCTTCATTAATCTAAGGAGGATAATGTCTTCCAACATCACTGTACTTACTAAACACTCAGTGAAACTGAGTTCTCGACCTGAACAAAGTCTGGGCTATTCATAATTTTCTAAAGACTAATAGAAAATATAGCCAATGTAACCAAAGTTAACATTTGAAGGAACACAAGGAGGTACACCTTTACAACCTTGCATTTATTGGTTGAAACAAAATGGAGACAATTGAGCAAGTGTTTAATGTGTAGAACAAAGCAGACAAAACTCATTCGATAATACAATAATGTATTTGTGAATAGACCTCTGATTTTAGGCACTTACAGTAAAGTTTATGCATTTGAAAACGCTGCAAAGAGTATTAAATACAAAAATAGGTATACAGTCGTGTGTCGGTTTTAAAATACATAATTTCAGGCAGCTGAAAATAAGATTTTGGGCAAATAAAAATGATTTAGTTGTTATAATTTGTAAATATTTAATTCAATATGATATATTGTGCCCGAGGGTCGCAGGGACAAACCCGGTCGGGATTAATGGATTTTTAGGATGGAAAAATCCAAGGAGCAAGTCCTCCGGGAGAGAGTTTAAGCCGTGGGCCTCGAGTTTGAAGATTTTCAGGTTCGTAAAAGATCCTTAAGCCCAAATGAAGAGGCTTCTAAGCAAATTTACCAACCTCATCATCCTAGTAATACTTAAGTTGCCCACTAGATGTCTCATTGGGTCGGTATGTTGACCGCATACCATTCAAGACATCTGTGGGCAACTAACCGTAACTAAATTAACTTTGTCTAGTAACTCCTAACAAAGGAGAAGGTAAGTCAAACGTCATTGTAGTAGATTATACAGGGTGTTTCACAAGTGATGGTCAATAATTCACACATGGATAGACTTCTTCTTCCTTTGCAGGATTAGGTCAATGCGACCTGTTCCGTGCCAAAGATCTTTTCCCATGTGGTTTGTAGGTGTTGATCTTTTTTGGGTAATTTATATTGCCCATTCTGTCTAAATGTTCTTTCCATTGGTATTTGTGCTCTTCTAGTTTATCGACTACTGAAAATATCTCTAGTTCATTTCTTATTGATTCATTATGTAATCTATCCATGCGTATACATCCGTTTACGGATCTCAAAAAATTTCATTTCAGTGGCCTGAATGTGTAAGATATTTTTTGTAAGTACCCAAGATTCAGATCCATATAAAAGAACAGGAACAGCAATAATTTTATAAAACCTGAGCTGAGTTTCTCTTCGAGTCTTTGGGAGGGTTCTTCTTATGGTGCCACACATCATTTGACATCGGTTTAATTTATTATGTATTTCCGAATCATAGCTATATGTTGTATTTGAACCAAGATAGTTAAAGGGTGCTATCTGTTCTATTATTTCATTATTGACTACTATTTTTGGTCTGACTGGCACTTTGCCCTGAAAAGTCATAATTTTAGTTTTTGAAGTTGAGACTTTTGAGATTATAATAGAGTCCTAATTGATTCAAGGTGTAAATGGCTCTTTGTAAATCATCCTCTGACTTCTGTATAATTACCGGATCGTCTGCATAGATTAAAATATTCATATATATTTCCTATGTATAGTACAGGCCAAAAGTAGTTAAAAAGCTCTAATAAACATGGGTCCTCAAATCAACTGTTGTCGAGATAACGTAATAATTCGAGTTGGGAACAAACTCTAAACCCTCCTGGATAATTACATTGGCATCTCAAAGTTTGGGAACGATTACTAGTTTGTTGACACATGAGCAACAACTTCCCTATCTCCCTGTGTGCACTGTGCTTACAGGCCTCACAAATAAAGACACCAATGGACAGAGGTTACACCAATGAAGAGTACACTGACATGCACTTCATGTACGGCAAAAAGCAAATGGCAGTGCACTTGAAACTACACGATTGTATGGAAGAAACTTTTCCTCGCCGCAGGCAGATCAACGGGGGTACATTTATCAGGTTACATCAGCGCCTTGGAGAAACTGGGAGTTTCGTACACCATGTACGAGAAGTTAGACCCAGCTCCATAACATCTGATGTTGAGAACAGGGTGTTACGCAGTGTACACGAACGTCCGAGTATTTCAACAAGGAGGATCGCTACCCAGGAGCGTGTCCTGAGGCATAGCAGTGTGTGACGGGATGTACATCGGTAGTTACAGTATCCGTAACATCTCCAGCGAGGACAAGCTCTCAACAATGCAGACTTCCCTCATAGAGAGAATTTCTGCCAATGGATGCAGTAACAGTGTCTCTAGAACCCCCTGTATGTAAGCAGTATTCTGTTCACGGATGAAGCTGGATTTACCCGTGACGGTATTTTAAACTTCCATAACTGTCATATCTGGACCGATGTCAATCCTAATGCAACACACGTATCACGACATCAGCAGCGTTTTTCATTGAACGTCTGGGCAGGACTGCTCGGAGACCACACTTCGTATCACAGAGACTAACCGGAGAGCGGTACAGGCGGTCTCTGCGGACTGTACTTCCATATCTCCTTCATGATGATGATGTTCCACTGAACCAACGCCTGAACACGTGGATAATGCATGACGGTTCTCCAGCACATTTTCAATGACGCCTATATGTGCGCCGGATTCTAGCTCGAAGGGTATGGTCAACAATGGACAGATAGAGGAGGGCCTGTTCCATGACCTCCAAGGTCACTGGATTTAAATCCCATGGATTTATGTGTGTGGATCATGTCAAAAGCCTCATCTATGCTAATGGAAACAGCCTTCCAGCATTTACAGAATTCTCCAGGACTGCCTGTCAGGATTCGCAACTCATTTCGGAGACGAGTTAAATGTTGCATTCAGACGCATGAACAATATTTTGATAGCCTACTTTCAAGTTTAGAGATGCCATGTGTTCTTAGATACTGATAAACCGCAACAGAAAATGTGTTCTCTCTCGATAACGGTTGATTTGCGGACCCATGTTTATTGGAGTTTTGTAGCTACTTTTCGACTGTACTTTTCATGTGTGAATTACACTGAGCAACAAAGAAAGAAACTTTTTTTGTCTCAGAAAGAAAATATGCGATTCTGATAGTATTTTTCTCCTGAATTCAAATATGACATCGGTTTTTCTCCACCACGCAAGGTTTCCGAGAAAAAGGAATTTATAATTTCAAACACTTTACTATTTTCTACATTCATAATTATACAATATTCGAACATTCGGACTCACCTAGAAAGTAAAAAATTATGATTTTCTGCTATATTTTGCCTGTGAAGCATCCCACTTGACGGTCCAAAAATAATCGGCCAGCATATTAGGATTCTATTTGCCTTAATGTCTCTTTTCCATAGCTGAAATCTCCTGAGTTAGCTCATTTGGTTTTATTTTACAATGGACAAATGGACGAAAAAAACGTTTATTAAAAAAATAATTATTTAAATCCATTAATTGAAATTGAAATAAAAAGAAAACTGTGGGTGATGGAGAAATTCCGAATATATATATTTGAAAACACGATAAAAACTGCATTAAGTACAACTATTTATACTCATGAGACAAAAATCATGTTGACCAGTGTTATTGACAGTCACTTCTGAAACACTCTGTATATAAAAATGAGGTAGATTTATATAACGCGAACCTAAATGTATAATATTTAAGTTTAACACAGAATGTTTTTAACTTATTTCAGTTAATAATATAAAAATATACAATTGCCTAAAATCTGAGGTCTATGCAATGAACATGTGCTTTGTAAAGGATGTGCATAGATTGTGGAACGAACAGTATGATTTCAGATAGACGACATAGCAATGGTTTGATTTTCTATATTTATAACAAATAAAGTAAAATGAGTGAACATGTACATTTTTAAACGTGGACCAATGAATTGTTAAGGTATCCAGTAACCACCGATAATAACGTAGTCCGAACTAACGAGAGTGCATTAGAAGAATGTGTGAAATGTAGCTTTTAATGTTTACAAAATGCAGTTAATGCTTATTATTTAATATTTTTATTTTAATATTTTAATTAAAGTTATGACATTACACTATAGGTCAAGTATTATCTCATTATGTTTTCAAAATATGAAATACTAACAAGCAAATTCAGTAAAACTATTTATAACCTCCAATATAACATCTGCCTATGCCATACACTCTATGAGTTCATAAGGTTATGTGAGGATAACAAATAAGGGAACTGACAAGGGAACTGTCAACCGAAGCCAACCTTGAAATTTCTCCCAGAGAAGCGTTGTAATGTACCAAGGCAGTATGTAAAAAAAATCTGCCGTTTTTAACTGTAAGGCACAGAAATTGAAGCCAAAATCCAGCAATGTCAACTTACCTATGGACTTCCTTCTTGAATAAGAGCGGAGTGAAGTAAGGCTGACGCAGTGCAGATGGCAGATAGTGACGGTTATCCAATCTACCAATTCAGGTGTTTTATTACCTCCCTGAAGTTTAAATGAGATATTTGGCTCTGGATTTTAGTGCCTTGTAGTTAGAAATTGCATATAATTTTCGGTTACGGCAATTGAATAACACAACGCTTCTCTGGAAGAAATTTGAACGTAGTTTTTTCGTTGTCAGTTCCCTTGTAAGGTTTTGATTAAAATTTTCTTATATTATCTTCTCTCCTTCTGAATATCTTGTTTAGGAATATAGGATCTTTACAGCTGAGCTTTTATTATGCAGCGAAGATCGATTAACGGACATCAACGGCGTTGTCTGATCGATAACGATTTTGCACGGAACGAAGATCCTCTTTCAGTCGTCATTTTTTTCAAAATAAACTGAATGATTCTCTTGTAAATGCGGCGATTTAAGTTATTCTATCTCAATTTTTCGTTCAATTTTTGGGAATTTTTCACATTTTCTGGGGAAAAAATCAACATATATTCCTTAGGCAGTTAATCATATTAGCTACTGTTACAATAAATTGTTATTTTTTTCTTTAATTTGTGTAACGTACTCAAGACAACACGCACACTCTATAGAGTAACACTGAGAAATTGGGGCTGGAAGTAAACATCAATGAAACTAAATACATATTGACATACAGAAATACATTATATAATGGAAACGGACAGTTCTTGACAAATTAAGTAAAATTTTGAAGAAGTTTCAGAATTCAAATATCCAGAAACAATAACTACAATTAGGAATGAGATACATAAAGAAATTAAATATATGCTAAATTCTGGAAATGCATGATATTACAGGGACTCTTGTCGTCCCAACTTCTCTATTTTTTCTTCGTCTTAAATATAGAAGAAATGGAGAAGTTCGTAATAACACTGGTCGCGACAAGGTTTTCTTGACAAGAAATCTGATTAGTGAATCTATTGCATTTTTTACACGCTTTATATTAGCTTGACCTGTATATATCTATCTATCTATCTATGTAACGGAATCTTTCAATGCGATTTTCACCCACTTACAATCATCGGATCGACTTGAAACTTTGTATACTTGTAGAGGATCTGTGACAATACAATAATTTCATATTTATTTTCTAAAATCCTGGCCATAATCATCAGAAATTCAAAAAAAGTGTTTTTGTATCGATGTAACGGAATCTTTCAACGCGATTTTCACCCACTTAAAATCATCGGATCGACTTGAAACTTTGTATACTTGTAGAGGATCCGTGACAATACAATAATTTCATATTTATTTTCTAAAATCCTGGCCATAATCATCAAAAATTCAAAAAAAGTGTTTTTGTATCGATGTAACGTAATCTTTCAACGCGATTTTCACCCACTTAGAAACATTGGATCGACTTGAAACTTTGTATACTTGTAGAGGACCCGTGACAATACAATAATTTCATATTTATTTTCTAAAATCCTGGCCATAATCATCAGAAAATCAAAAAAAGTGTTTTTGTATCAATGTAACGGAATCTTTCAACGCGATTTTCACCCACTTAGAAACATTAGATCGACTTGAAATTTTGTATACTTGTAGAGGACCCGTGACAATACAATAATTTCATATTTCGTTTCTAAAATCCTGGCCAGAATCATCCGAAAATCAAAAAAATGAAAACTGGTATAATAGGTTACGTACTTGTCGAGTTTTTAGTCAATCGTTGTAAGAGCTCAGTTGGTAGAGCAGTGAACTCTTAGGGCCGGTTTCACCAACAGAGGTAACTGTATTACGCCAGTTTCCCCGTGTATAATGCATAGCATAAACTGGCGTAATATAGTTACCTCTGTTGGTGAAACCGGCCCTTAGTGGTATATAATTTCAGTAACCCATTCGTCGCTGGTTCAAATTCAGGTGGGAGGGTTTTTTTATAGAAGAGTATTACTTTTAGCTGATACTACAATAGTATCGAATTTAAAGATATTTACATTTTTATCTTATTCTGTAAAATATTAAAACTAAAAAATAAATAATAGTTTTAAAAAACTGAAAGAACACGCTTTATTAGAAAACTAAAAAATGAAAAATAATTTTAATTTCCAATACGCTTGGGATAAAATAAAGTGGTCAACAAAATAATCATCTCCAACACATATAGAATAAAATTAGAGTTATCAACAAAAATAAAATAATTTTACCATCAAAACCGTGGGGTGCTCTATATCAATTAATATATTTGATAATAAACAGATATTGGTAAAAGTAAGCTCTCTAAGAAGAAAATGTAAAAATCATAAAAATCACCCCACGCTTTTGATGGTAAAATTATTTTCTTTTTGTTGATAACTCTAATTTTATTCTATATATGTTGGAGATGATTTTTTTGTTGACCACTTTATTTTATCCCAAGCGTATTGGAAATTAAAATTATTTTTCATTTTTTAGTTTTCTAATAAAGCGTGTTCTTTTAGTTTTTTAAAACTATTATTTATTTCATACTGAATTCAGATATGTAGTCAGAATATTGCATCAGGCACAGTTTTTTTTGTGACAGCTACTTTTTTTAAATTGATTTTAGCATTCTCTTTGACCTGTCATAGGAACCTTTTACCTCATATGTAGTGATTTTATTGAAGCTGTATTTAAGGGCTGTCTCTGATGAGCACGGTGAGCGTTTTCATCAGCAAATTTCCACAATGGAAAAGAAGTCTAGAACGGTGGGTACCAAGGAAGAGTGGAGGTTCTGTGATATGACTGGGCTGAGCTACGGAGTTGGGACGAAGAAGAGAGATGGTTCCAGATGGCAAAATCACTATCTACCACTTTCTAGGTAAGTCAGAATGAGTTAGAGGTTAGATGGATTTTATTTAAAATTATGTAAATGAATATCACAGAAAACTCTTGCCTGATAGGAAAAAACTGAAATGATATTTAAATTCAGGATGAAAAATACAGGGCAAGTCAAAATGTTGTGCAGAGTTTTTCAGACAATTTATTATGTGAAATGTAATGAACATATAATATTGTGAGACATATTGTATGATTGAAAGAGTAAACTCTCAAATTTTTTTTTTAATATATTCACAGATGTTCTATGTGAGCGCGCCTTTTGGTAAACGACAGAGTTCAAGGCGATATTCAATCTCCTGCCAAACTTTCTGTAGCAGTTCCGCGACGTCGATATCCGCAATGGGCTGCTGTTGATGAGGGGCACGCAGTTCATGCAGTGTTGTTGGAAGTGGTGGTACGTAAACATGATCCTTTACAAGACCCCACATGAAGAAATCACACGGGGTTAGATCTGGTGAACGAGGTGGCCAATGAATGAGTTGTTGATCACCCTGAGATGCACGGCCTATCCAGCGTTGTGGTAAAGCCGTATTCAAATGGTCTCGAACACTGCCATGGTAATGTGGAGGGGCACCATCCAACTGCAGAATGAAATCTGGACTATCCGCTTCAAGCTGCGGAAGGAGCCATTGTTGTAGCATATCAAGGAAAACATGTCCGTTCACAGTACGGTTCATGAAAGAAAAAGGGCCCATAAACCTTTGCATGGGAAATGGCACAAAAGACATTCACTTTCGGAGAATCGCGTTGATGTTCCAGAGTTGCATGGGGGTTACCAGTTCCCCAAATCCTTACATTGTGTCTATTCACTTTTCCTGAAAGGTGGAAAGTCGCTTCATCACTGTAAACTACCCTCTCATGGAACTCATTCTCTTCCATTAATGCGAGAAAATCAACACAGAAGGACGCTCGCAAAGCATAATCGGCGGGTTTTAAGGCTTGAACCAGTTGCAAGTGGTAGGGTTTCATCTGTAAACGTTTCCGGAGAATCCGCCATACAGTTTTTTGTGGTAGTTGAAGTTCTGTCGCTCCCCGGTAGGTGGATTTCTGTGGACTCCGCACGAAGCATGTGCGAACGCGTTCGACTGTCTCTTCACTCGTCGACGGACGGCCAGTCGATTTTCGTTTACAGATACAGCCTGAATCCCTAAATTGTGTGTACCACTTACGAATGGATCTCCCATCCGGCGGGTCTTTATCGTATCTGGTACGGAAATGTCGTTGAACACTAGTCACAGAGTTGTTTACATGGTAATCAAGCACACAGAAAGACTTCTGATCCCCAGTCAACGCCATTTTCCTTTACTGCTCTGCTGTTGACATCTTGCGGGTGAACGCGGAACTTTAGAAGTGGACAACTAAACTTTGAGAGTTTACCTTTCATACAATATGTCTCACGATATTATATGTTCATTACATTTCTCAAAATAAATTTCTGAAAACCTGCACAACATTTTGACTTGCCCTGTACTTCTATAATCTCATATTTTTATTCTTGTGAATGAAAAAAAGTTCATTTACTGGTGTTATTGGTACCATCTTATGTTGTATTTAGTCTTATTTCCCGTAAAATACGATGCTGCTTAAGAACTATGTTTCTACAAACACAATTCAGTCATATGGCGGACAAAATTAGCGCCACGGTTCCCCCAGTAGACGCAGTCGGCGGAGTAATACCTTATGGAAGTTTGTTTACAGTACAACTGGAACTTAGCTCGGAATTAGCAAATATAGGTTAAATAACACTGGTCGACAAAAATGAACTTTTTTTCTTTCACAAGAATAAAAATATGAGATTTTAGAAGTATTTTTCATCATGCATTTAAATATAATTTCAGTTTTTCCTATCAGGCAAGCGTTTTCTGTAATACACATATATATTTTTTATAATTGTTATAACTTTTAATAAAATCCAGCCCCGCGCCGTAGCCGAGCGGTTAAGGTAAGAAGCCTTGGCGCAGAGCTACGGGACTTGCGCTGGTTCGAGTCTCCATGGGGGAAGAAATTTTCTCATGGTATTTCGGCCAGTATGGGACCGGTGCCCACCCAGCATCGTGAGGCAATTGGGTAGCTACAATAAGTAGCGGCTCCAGGTTGAGGAACCAGCTATAACGGCTGGGGGACTCGACATGCTAACCACATGTCACCCCTACACTGGCTGTTGATCATCTACCTCTGTGATTGACACATGTGGATGTGAAGGGCCAGCAGCCGGCTGGTAAAAGGGCAACCGCTGAAAAGTGGAAAGACCCTCAATCGGAATAAAATCCATCTAGCTCTAACTCATTCTGACTTACCTAGAAAGTGGTAGATAGGGCATATTTTGCATCAGAAACATCTGTCTTCTTTGCCCAACAATAGTCAGCCAGCATATTAGAACTCCACTTGCCTTGGTACCTCTTTTCCATTGTGGAAATTTACTGATGAAAACGCTCACCGTGCTCATCAGAGACAGCCCTTAAATACAGCTTCAATAAAATCGCTACATATAAGGTAAAGGTTCCTATGACACCCTCAGGGGTCCTCATCTAGGGGATATGTGGATGGCGACCACAAGGTGCCCAAGCTGAGCAAAACAATACTTCCACTTACTTGTGTTTTGCACTCTTTTAACTTTACTATCTAACCTCTCTTGGTTAACTCTTGTTTTTTTCGACCCCGACGCTATTAGAGCATCCGAGGGCTGGGAGTCTTTCCTTTCTTCCATTTCTTCTTTACTTTATTTTCTTTTCTTCTCCAGAAAAGCCTGACCAGAGGCTATAAGATGGCAGCCCCATCACTGGTCTTGCCTTCCTTTGGCCAGCAACCAATCGAAGGGACTATTATTATGCTTTCAAGTCTTATACGAGAATTTCCCGGGGAGGGAAAATTTTCTATAGGATCGTAACAGGCCTTGGCCTAATACTTGGAAGGAAGAAGAAGAAGAAGAAGAAGAAGGTTCCTATGACAGGTCAAAGAGAATGCTATAATAATTTTTTTAAAAATAGCTGTCACAAAAAACTGTGCCTGATGGAAACGTTCAGACTACATACCTGAATTCAATATGAAAAAATAGCTGTCACAAAAAACTGTGCCTGATGGAAAAATTCTGACTACATATCTGAATTCAATATGAACAAATGCACTAGATTCACTAATCTGATTTCTTGTGAAGGAAACCTTGTCGACCAGTGTAATGTGTTCAAAAAAAACTAGGAAGGCCATCTGCGAAAGAACTGAAAAGAACAAAACATTGTAAAAACTAACCAATAGACAAAACTTGACACATTTGATCACTTGTGTCAATTGAGAAAATAAAATACAAAATTGCACTCTGTCAAAAGAACTTATTTTTGTAAAGTTAAATAATTTATTTCTAGTTAATCTTAGAATTAAATAAGTACATATGATAATTATTAACTTATTATTAATGCATAAATAATTAATTTTAAGCATCTTGCTTTGTTTATTCGTAAAATTACTAACGGAATTTGTCATGTTTTCTTTATATGTTGACGAAAATTTGGTTCATTTTGTGAATATTACAGTGTATGGTACTGTAATGTTCACTTTTCGGCTATTTCATAACTGATATGAGACACAGCATAAAATGAAATTAATATTTTTACTGTAGCATACATAATAATAAAATGTAGCTACACACAGTACATATAACGTAACTGAGTGAAGCATATACCTAGGATGTTGTTGCGAGCAGCAGAAACACTGACTACGGCATTCTGGGGCAGGAATAACAACTGCCATTTGTTGTAATAAATCTCTAATCCTTAAATTGACATTATTTTTGTCCATTCTATAAGATATACAATTTATTTAATGAAGTATGGAGGAAAATGTATTCACGTAGACTTTCACGGCCGGAATTGCTATGATGATATTGATGAAGATTTTCTGGCTGTAGGCCGTGGTCCTCAAACTTGAAGATGCCAGACGCAGTCTCTGACGAAACGTCGGGGAACTACAAGCCTCGCGACCACGGCCTACAGCCCGGAAATCTTCATCAATATCATCATATGGAGCAAAACTTTGACCATCAACAACTAAACCAAGTAAGTATATTTTGGCAACGGAAATTGATTTTATACGAAGGGCAGTAAGAATTTCAAGAAGAGGAAAAATTAGAAACTCAGTTATAAGAGAGAAAATGAAGACACTATTATTGATTATATTAAAACTCAGCAATTAAGGTGGTACGGACATGTCCAGCGAATGGAAGAGGATCCATCCATCCATCCATCCATAGTTTCTGCCCGAGGTAAGGTCCTTGACTGCAATCATAGCATTTTTATGCTATGCTTGCAGCTTTAATAGGAAATTGTAGGTGTGGTAGCTTCCCGTTGCTTTCCACAACGTTGAATGATGATGACGATGATGATGATGCTGATAATGATAAGGATGATGATGATGATGATGGCCATACGATTTCGGGGACCGTTTGGGCCTTAAAGTTTTCCTGACATTTGTCTTACAGGTGAGGAAAAACCCCGATAAAAATGAAAGAGGATAGGCTACCAAAATGTGTTTTGGAATGGAAACCTGAGGGAATATGAGGCAGAGGAAGACCTAAAACCTCCTGGAGTCAGGGAATATATTTATACATGAAGGAGAAACATCTACAACTAGGAGATTGGATCGACCGACAAAATTAGCTATTAGAAAACGGACGATGTCAAAGACATTAATCAACCGATGATCTAACTAACTATTCTTAATAAAACAATGGAGTATTTATTTAAATTTGTGTCAAATTATACGAGAGTTGGAACTTAACACTTCCGTAGAGACGTCATGCGACGAAATATAATGATGTCGCTAATAACACAGGTCAGTTACATACCTACCTTACCTCAGAACATATAACTTAAACTCTTCCTTCCCACACCACGCGCATGCGAAATGGTGAGAGGAACAGAGCCTTGTGTTAGCTGGCGGTCAAATGTGATGTTGTCACAGTGTTTTAGAAACAGGAACAACGGAGTTGGATAAAGATCGAATGTGCCAGAGATCTTACAATACGGCAGTGTCATCAAGTTCTTCAAGAGGGTTGCGGAAAATCTGCATTACCTTATAGGAGAGTGGCACGGTGGGTAAAAGCCATCCACCATGCCACTGTTCAGGTCATTGTTCTGTAAACAATGCAGATTCCCCGCAAACATCTTGAAGACCTTGATGACACTGCTGTGCTGCACGACTTCTGGCACATTCAATCTTTATCCAACCCCGTTGTTCCTGTTTCGAAAACTTCGTGACAACACTACATTAGACCGCCAGCTAAGACGAGGCTAAGTTCGTCTCAGCAGTTCGCAAGCTCGCGATGTGGGAAGAGAGAGTTTCAGTTATATGTTCGGAGGTAAGGTAGGTATGTAACTGACCTGTGGTATCAGCGATATCATTAGATGACAGTGTTACCACTATTAAAATTTCAACCCTTGTACAATATATAATAACAACTTATGGTTATACATGTTATGTTTTCACCGTAATCAGAGACATTGAAATAAGCTTACATGAGAAAATCAGTTTCGCCAATTTAAGTGTTAAACTTGTCGCAGCACGCAACAGTACCTCCAGATTCCAGGTATACACTTCACTTGGCTAGGTTATAACTCCGGTTATTGGTAACTTAAATGAAAAGTTATTTATTTTGTAATTATGATCTGAATCATGCAATACACACATGATTCAATGCCACAAGAATTTTAATAACAGATATAGGGGCTAGTCATACTGTTAAAAAAATTATTGATAAATAGATTTCTGGTAAATTTAAGATTTTCCATTTCAGAAGAGGCTAAATGATGAGGCTCGCTTTAGTTGTAGACTATTTTTTCGGCTTATTATGTTTAACTTTTCTTAATTATAACCTAATGTTGTACAGTTTCAAATCATATTAATTTGTTGTATTACTGATTCTTTAACAAAAACATATTAGAATACAGATACACAAAGTGTTGTAGAAATGTACACAATATTTTGTAATATGTAAGTTCTAAACTGGTTAAATGTCATTTTTGTGTCGATTTATAACTTTATTTGTAGATTTATTTGTAATAAAGCAAATGTATTTTGAGATAATACACGTCAGACTTCCTGAAAACGATAAAGGGGATTCTATGCCAGGGTACCAACTACGTAAATTGAAATAAAAAAGCGGATAGCACACAATTTATTGATACAGTATGTGAATAATTATCTGAGAGAAATATATTATGTTGGATTTTAAATATATATATCCCCACCGTCGGTATCTCTACCTTGATGTGGTGGTGGGGTTGTGAGTTCTAATGACTCCATGAGCTACAGAGGCGGTAGTGTAACTACCAACAGGGTCTCCCATGCCTGGCAGGTCATGGAAGAAGGTCCAGACTAAAAGAGATACACATCGAAGAAGAAGGGCTAGTAACTCACTTCCAAGATGTAAAATTCTGTAGTGAATGAACATGCAACAAGCTGCCAGCTTTCATGCGTAGAGGTAGAAGAAGAAGAAGAAGAAGAAATATATATATATATATATATATATATATATATATATATTAGGGTTATAACTTTTGGACTTTCGTGAAATAAAATATTTCCTGTGCAATGAATGGGTGAACTTTTGCTTAAAACCATTGAAAAGGATATTTATTTCGCTGAGCTTCAAGAAAAGGTCACCCCCAAATCAGTATTAAATATTGATATACAAATATATTTTGGGGTTACCTTTTTTTGAAGCTCAATGAAATGAAGGCCTTCTTCAATGGTTTTAAGTAAATGTTCATCCATCCATCCATTGCACAGGAAATATTTTATTTCACAAAAGTCCAAAAAGTTATCATCATCATCATATACATTCGTGAATTTAGGCCATTTGTTGACCTGTTTCGGCCTCAAGAGAAACACCATCCAGAAGTCTTTAATATATATATATATATATATATATATATATATATATATGAGAAATGCTTTAAAATGAAGAGACGTTCAGCTGAAAGTACTCTAAAATAACCATGTTTACAATGTAAAATATCAAACAGTATAGCCAACTTATCACAAAAACGCTAACAAACAAGTGAACGCTAAACTAATCAGGTAGTCTATAACCTGACTTGCCCAAATGAATCTGGTGTACACCAACTTGCCCATTTTTCTCAACCTAACTTGCCCACTAATGTAGGTGTAACCCTGGGATAGAATCCCCTTATATGTGAGTAAACATGTTGGCAAATGGCACTAGTAGTAATCTGTGTTATCACGTTGGCCAACATGACGTTAGCAGTCACTTGTTCTTTGATCGAATATTCAAAAGTGGTATCCTGGCATAGAAAAGCCACAATACATTTATTTCCTATACAACTAGATATCCTACAATTATTGATTAACCATTAAATTGGCTAAACGATAACTCCTATATCCACAGCCCCGAGCCATCTAACCTGCAGATCTCAATCGTTTGTGAATGTTATCATAAGTAATGCCACGAGTGATTTCCAAATTATCGATAAATTCACGACTCACGAAGTGAGGAGTGAATTTATCTAGAGAATTTGGAAATCAAGAGTGGCATTTGTTAGGACTATTTAACGAATAAAATAAAGCTGTTTACTCACAAATCATTATTTAACTACAGTTATTTAAAAATATTTTTATATTTAAAGTAAACGGTGATGTTTGAAAACTAATGAGAAACGATAGGTAGCCTACGCTTCTACTGCTTCTTTTGTTTATCACTGCAACCAGATCATACTATTTATTGCCAAAGGAACGCAATATTGTAAGAATGCTCTCTAGTGGAGAAAAAATGAAACACATCAATCTGTATATTAATTATTTTTGATGTCGTATACATTTAGAAAGTGCAAACAGTGGTTTCTTTTTTTTGGTGGTATAATCAATTGCTACAAATGTTGACATGTAAGCACTATTATATACAATCTGGTAGCCGTATTTGTTATAGGCTCAGTCACTGCAAAATAACGGTCAGACCTGTTCAGAATATTAAAAAGGAGGAGCTTTGCTTAATATATGATAATCCTAACGTTGATAATTATTTCGTGAAACACGTCTCTGATTGGTTGTAATACAGAAATCATTGAAACGTGATTGGTCATTGACTCCCATTTGGGGCATGAGTTAAATAGTCATCTTAAGCAATTCTAAGGCAACCATACCTGCAACAGCAAATTACCTAGTACCTCCAATTAACAAAGATGCATTACAGAGTAGAAACATCAACAGGATCTCAAACAGGTAAAAATGTTTCTCTGCACTGGACACCATCCCATTGTGGCATTATAGAAAATGAAATAGCAGATTTGCTGGGACTCACATCCTTCAGACATCAGTCAGTGATCCCACAACAGACCCGGAAGGCCAGATGTGATGAAAAAATGCATTTTAATGTTTTTAACAATTAAAATACTATAAAGATTCCTCTTTAATATGGTATAATTATCTTGCCTGTATCTTGTTTCTAACTGTGTTTATTATTTGTTTTAAATATTCCCCGTCCCTTTAAAATGTTGGCGTGAGCCGTCAACTCTCTCACATAGTTAGCATTCATTTTTTCAATATATAAAGAACATTTTCTTCTGAACTATTAAAGCTAGAGACCAGGGCTTCAATATAGCGCTCATATGCAATTGTTACCATATTGATATTGTGATAGCTCAGTAATTAAACAATTTAGGTTGCAAAATACACTGTAAAAAACTGAAAGAAAATATTTGTAAAGAAAAAAATATATTTTTGATATAAATGCATATCTATATAAATCCTTATGGTAGAAGACTCTAAATATATGTACGTTTCCACTGTAAAAATGTCAACTTGATAGGATTAATAGTTCAGGAGAAAATGTTCCTTACGTACATTTAACATTATAAGTATAGGGTGTTCCGGGTCCCCTTAAAATCCATCTCCCTACACGTCGTGCGACACTGTGTGGCTCGTAAAAATACCTAAAGGGTGAGAAGTTAAACTACGTCAATGGGAAAAAGAAAGAAAGAAATAATTTACAACTAAATCCATCTCTTTTGACAAAAAAAGAGAGAGATAAACAGACAAGCGAATGGAGAAGACTACTTGATATTGAGGTATAGGAAACCGGATACAATAAGAATAGTTAAGTCCCGTAGACTGCAATGGACTGGATATGTGGTACGAATGGGTATTCATTCCGTTCATTTTATTATTCAATATGTAACTAACTAATTCACTGGCTCTATCGAACCCGTAGGTTCATGGCCACACAGAAATATACTCTCCATACATTCCTATCCCGAGGTAATGTTTTCCAATCATCCCCTTATAATTTACTTACCTCAAATCATGGATAATATTATTCTCCCACCTAATTCGTTGTCTACCAACTGCGCGTTTTCACTCTGGTTTCCCTACAAGAAACTTCCATGCACGTCTTTCATCACCCATTCGTGCCACATGCCCTGCCCATCGCAGTCTATGTGACTTAACTGTTCTTATTATATCTGACTTCCTATAGGCCTACATATCATGTAGCTCACTATTATGTAATTTTCTCCATTCAGTGGGAATTTTAATTTAACAACATTTTATATTAAATTTATTATCAAGAATTAAGTCCACCGCTGTGGTCTCGAGGTAGTGTGCTGCCTTGTCATGCAGCGTGCACGGGTCGGGGCAGTTTTTCTGGGTGAGGTTTTTATCGGGGTTTTTCCTCACCTGTAAGACAAATGTCAGGAAAACTTTAAGGCCCAAACGGTCCCCGAAATCATATGGTCATCATCACCATCATCATCCTTATCATTATCATCATCATCATCATCATCCTTCACCGGTGTGGAAAGCAATGGGAAGCTACCACACCTACAATTTCCTAGTAAAGCTGCAAGCATAGCATGAAAATGCTATGATTGCAGTGAAGGACCTGCCCTGGAACAGAATTACTATGGATGGATCAAGAATTAATATTTGTACGAATAACAACCATATTAATAAAAATGGTCCAATGATGGTGAGATATTCTATGAATGAAAGAAGGGCATGGAATCTTCTTTCAGGAAAACTAGAGGGAAAACATCCAGTCGGTAGACCAATGATGAAGTGAGAGAATAGCATTGACAATGATTTCAGAGAAGTAGATTATACAGGGGGTGATTGGAAAACGTTAACTCAGGATAGGGATATATGAAGAGATTATGTCAGCGCGGCTACGAACCTAAGGGTTCGATAGTGTCAGTGAGTTAGTTAAATATCCATCTCTTTTGATAACAAATAAAGTTGAATCAGATTATCTTGTGTCGCAATTTACTTGCAAAAACCAGGAAAAAATAATTTCAAGTATCAGTGATACTTGTATATCATATTTTATAAACAATGCCAATGATAAAAATGATTTCGCAGTTTCTTGATTGCGACCATTCGCAAGTGTTCCAGGTACAATGGACTCGTCATACAACTTTATCTGGAACTAAGGTAGTTCCCCTCTTACCAAATGTAGGTTATTGTTACTGGGAAATGACGTCACAAACTTGTATTTATAAGACAGTGTACTAACAGTGTCAAGCAGAAGAGATCGACGCAAGATACTGGCCACCATGGCAAACACCAAGACATACTTCCTTATCGCTATCATAGGTAAGTGAGAACATGTGATAAGATGATGTTACTTATTTTATTAAAATATATAATAGTTAAAAAAAACTAAAACAACACGCTTTATTAGAAAACCGAACTAAAAAAATGAAAAATAATTTTAATTTCCAACACGCTTGGGAAAAAATTAAAGTGATCAACAAAAAATCATCTCCAACACATCTAGAAAAAAAACTAGAGTTATCTGCAAAAAAATTACTATCAAAAACGTGGGGTGCTTTTTATGGTTTTTATGTCTTCTTCTTAGAGACTTTACTTTTACCAATATCTGTTTATTATCAAATATATTAATTGATGCAGAGCACGCCACGCTTTTGATGGTAAAATATTTTTTTTTTGTAGATAACTCTAGTTTTATTCTAGATGTGTTGGAGATGATTTTTTTGTTGACCACTAATTTTATCCCAAGCGTGTTGGAAATTAAAACTATTTTTCATTTTTTAGTTCGGTTTTCTAATAAAGCGTGTTGTTTTAGTTTTTTAAACTATTATTTATTTTTTAATTTTTAGTTTGGTAAATTCGATACTATTGTAGTATGAGCTAAAACTAATACTCTTCTAAAAAATCCTCCGGGCCGGATTTGAACCAGCGATTTACGGGTTACTCAAAATGTACACCACTACAGTCCACCCCTATACTAACTGAGCTAGCAGAGGATATAATATCAATTTCTTACAACGATGGGCTAAAAAGTCGATGAGTCCGCAACCTATTATATATTTTATATTATATATTATAAATCTTCTTCTTGTATGCCCATGTTTCCCTTAACAGGGACTTAGGCGCTCTCCCCCTAGGGAAGAATTTGAACCATACTAATTTAGTTACACTAGTTTCATCATCATCATCTTTTTCAAGGTATGGGCCTGTTGGCCTGTTCTGCTCCCCGGTGCACTATATGCTGCAGGTGTAGGTCGTCTTTCCAACGATGTTTTGGTCTTCCTACATTTCTTCGGCCTAGAGGTTTATAATGAAGCAGCTGTTTTGATAAACGATTATTTGGCATTCTTTGTATATGTTCAAACCAATTACGTTTATTTCTGTGCATTCTCTCGTTTATATTATATATTTGTAATTCATCTCTGATATCTTGACTTCTCTTTTGAACAATGAACGTTTCCAATGCAATCAGCAAACATATCTTGTTGGTTTATATCCTAATACTTCATCCTTATTTTTCTCCACATATTCTTCCGATTTTCGCTCTCTTTTTTCCCATACTCAACCCATCCCAATCTTTTTAGAGTCCCCTCCTAACATCGCCTGCCCAGAATTTCGTATCCATGTTTCTAATTTCTGGTCATAGCGAATTGCTCTAAGCATTGTTCGTTCACCTTGGATTAGTCGCAATCCTTAAACACACTAACTTTCCAATTTATGTCGTCCTGAAATGACTAAATTCATGTAATATTCCACTCTTAGAAACGGTTACTAAATCCTGAAATATACTTACTCATTGGCACTATCGAACCCGAAGGTTCATGGCCGCTCTCCATACATCCCTATCCTGAGCTAATGTTTTCCGATCATTCCCTGTATAATCTACTTCTCTCAAATCATAGTTAATGTTATTCTCCCATCTCATTCCTTGTCTAACAACTTGGCGTTTTCCCTCTGGCTTTCCTACAAGAAGCTTCCATGCAACTCTTTCATTCCCCATACGCGCAACATGTCCTGCCCATCGCAGTCTACGAGACTTAACTGTTCTTATTATATCTGGCTTCCTATAAAGACCATGTAGTTCATTGTTATGAAGTCTTCTCCATTCACCTGTCTGTTCATCTCTCGTTGGTCCAAAAATTTTTCCCAAGTACTTTATTCTCAAATACTTGTAATCTCCTTTCCTCCCTTAAAGTAATAGTCCATGTTTCGCACCCATATAATATAACTGGTAGAATAATAGTTTTATATAATTTCAATTTAACGTTTTTGAAAGGAGTTGGGATATCAAGAGTCTCTGCAATGCATAATAGCACGCATTTCCAGAATTGAGCCTATGTTTAATTTCCTTGTGCATCTCATTCCGATTTGTGATTATTGTTCCTAGGTATTTGAATTCAGCCACTTCCTCAAAATTTCCCTCATTTGTCATTAGCTGTCCATTTACATTATATAATGTATTTCTACGTGTGACCATATATTTGGTTTTATTGATATTTACTTCCAGTCCTAATTTCTTAGTGTTACTCAATAGTGTGTGCGTGTTGTCCTTTAGTATCTCCTTGCTATCGGCCAATAGTACTACATCATCAGCATAAACTAACAGCTTATTAATACCATGAGTTGTAAGCCTTTCTCATTATCTAAAGATGGAATGGCATGCTCTAGTACAAAATTAAATAGTAGAGGCGATAGTGCATCTCCTTGCTTCAACCCATTCTGGATTTCAAAAGTGTCTGAAAACTGTTTGCCTACACGCACCCTACTCTTTGTGCCATTTAGACACATTCGTATAAGTCTAACTTTTTAGGAATTCCGAACTCCAGAAACGGTTACTAAATCCTGAAATATATTAACGAAAAGTACGTATATAACTTATTTAGTATTTCCGTTCTTTCCAAACCCATATCTTACTACTATAGTCCATTACTGGCCTCACCATCGTCCCATATATTTCTTCTAATGTTCTTATGTGCTTTCAATAAAATATTGCAAAATTAATATATTTAAAAGATTAATTTATTTAGAGGAATTAAACCCAATGGGTACAACTAGGACACGACACGCAGCCAGTCCGAAGATTGAGATTTTAAAATCTCTTACGCCGCCGGGAATCGAACCCGGGTCGCCGGAGTGGAAGGTAGGGACTCTACCGACTACGCCACAGCGACGGACTATTTAAAAGATTAAGGATATGCATTTATATAATTTAACAAATAAGCGAAACAGAAGTAGCTGAAATGAAATCCTTACGTTCTGCAGCAGCCATACATTATTAAGTAAGAAATAAAATGAAGAAATAAGAACCGAAATAAATATCTACAGTGTTATATATAAAATTCAGAATTCAAGATCTAACTGGCCTCAACATGTACACCGACAAACTGCAGCGACTGATTCCTGACTGTAAATGGAGGGAAAAAAATCCTATGAATAAGTGTCTATAAATGCATCGTTGCCACGGTAGATGACACTGACGAAAGGCATTAATCTCTCGGTCATATTGCATGGTCTCCTAGATCATCGGATTTAAACTCCCTGGATTTTTACGTCTGGCGGCATCTGAAAAGTATTGTGTATGCTGAACCAGTTCCTGTTGAGCGTACCCTTCAACAGCGTGTCCACGTCGCCTGTGACGCTATTCGGAGAGAGGCCGGAACATGCGAAAGAGTGAGGCAACCCATGATACGACGTGTGAACACGTGCATTGCATCCCATGGTGGACAGTTTGAACATCTGTTGTGACGTGGATGCGATTATGCTATGTACTGTGTGCCGGGACGATTTGTTGTCGTTGCACGCACATCGTTCATTTACGGACACATGTTTATAGGAGCTTCCAGACAGGAATCAGTCCCTGAACTTTATCATAAGTAATGCCACGAGTGATTTCTAAATTATCGATAAATTCACGACTCACGAAGTGAGGAGTAAATTTATCTAGAGAATTTGGAAATCAAGAGTGGCATTTGTTAGGACTATTTAACGAATAAAAGTAAGCTGTTTACTCACAAATCATTATTTAAATATAGTTATTTTAAAATATTAATGTAAACGGCGATGTTTGAAAATAAATGAGAAACGATTGGTACGCTTCATTTGCTTCTTTTGTTCGTGACTGCAACCAGATCATATTATTTATTGCCAATGGAACGCAATATTGTAAGAATGCACTCTAGTAGAGAAAAAATGAAACACATCAAACTGTATATTAATTAATGTCTGGTGTCCTATGATGTAAATATGACAATTATATTTTTCTGCAAAAAAATACATTTAAGAAAGTGCAAACAGTAGTTTTTTTTGTAGTATAATGAATTGCTACAAATGTTTTTACATTAACTCCCGCATGCACTATTTGTACAATCTGGTAGCCGTATTTCTTGGTGAGTCAGTCACTGCAAAATAATGCTATGACCTATTCAGAATGTTAAAAAGGAGGTGCTTTCTTTATTATGATAAACTTTAGTTGGTAAATTTTAGGGGAAATACGACTGTGATTGGTTGTAAATAAAAAATCATTCTAACGTGATTAGTCATTGACTCCCATTTGGGGCATGAGTTAAATAGTCAGTGTAATTACCGTTCACCCTGTAGAAAGAATGACACCCAATTGATTCCAACAAACTTTGCTTTACTACCAACCCAAAGGAAGATGAAATATTGGGAACCTCATACTATATTAAGGAATACAGTCTCTTGATATGGAAACAGGTCTATAGCCTAATTTCATGACGTAAAAGAAGAACAGATGGGCATATAAGCTAATGTTTAATGTATTTATTATAATTTCAGGCTTGTCAATGATTTCGATGTGTATGAGTGCCTGTGACGACTGCCCTCAGTGCGTTATCAACAAGCCCATATGTGCCACGTACTATACACAATTTGCCTCAAACAATAGACGTCTCTTCAATAGTGAATGTCACATGCATTGTTACAACAGGTGTCACGGCACACGTAAGTCTTATTTCACTACATAATAATAATAATAATAATAATAATAATAATAATAATAATAATAATAATAATAATAATAATAATAATAATAATAATTTTATTTATATACAGAATTTTAATGTTTACACATCTTTCTGTTCCTAAAGTTTTATTTTTCTTCTCCACTCGTCTCTATCCATCCACTCCATGTCCTCCAATCCTCTTATTCTCATTCCAGTTCTTATTTCTCGTATCCACAAGTTTCGAGGTCATAATAATAATAATAATAATAATAATAATAATAATAATATTAATAATAATAATTGAATAATAATAATGATAATAATAATTGAATAATAATATTAATAATAATACTTTTCTACTATTTGATTTTATAATAATATTGTTAAGTTGGCACTATGGCCCTGGGTCGACTCAGCCTCTAATGGAAATGAGTACCAGATGCTTGTTCTGGGGGTAAAGGCTGCCGTCACGCAGGGCTGACAACCCGGTTGACATCAAGTGCCGATTGTATAGAAAAAGTGGGAGCTTTAACCTCCTACTGCCCCAAGGGCCTCCTGAGGCCTGTTGTGGGAATACTTTACTTTTCTTTTCATATCCAGTATTATTTAGTAATATTTTATATTTTTAATTTTGAGTTGTTTCTTGACTCACCTCATACTTCTTAATTCCCTCGCAGATCTAGATTTCGTCACTGTATTTGTGACATTCTCAATGCTGTTCACAACAGCATTGAGAATGTCACAAATACAGTGATGAAATCTGGATCTGCGAGGGAGTTAAGAAGTATGAGGTGAGTCAAGAAACAACTCAACAAAATTAAAATAAACCTCATAGTGTTATTTCCTACCTACATTACTTAATATTTTATCTTGTTGCAGAATACTTCAAAATATCAACGGGAACAAAATGTTAATCATCAACCTAAGATACTTTTTCACCAGAAGAGAAGACAAGACTCTGAAATATCATTTGTTTCTTCAGAATATTTTATCTTGTCAGCCATCTAACTTATTCATCACCTCCATTGCTAACATGTTATGAAAAATTATTGTTAATAAATAAAATAAGAGTTTTAAAATATAATATTTGTAGTTGAAATTCAAAACATGAGGACACTACATACAGAACGAATAAAAACTCATCAGGAAAACCACCAACAGTTTGTCTAACAAGTAAACCGTCAACCACTGCATTTCGATACTTACCTCGAAATTTCTCCCAGAGAAGAACGTGATGTATTCCGTGTTTAAATAAATAATAGTTTTAAAAAACTAAAAAACACGCTTTATTAGAAAACCGAACTAAAAAATCAAATATAATTTGAATTTCCAACACGCTTGGGATAAAATTAAAGTGGTCAACAAAAAAACATCTCCAACACATCTAGAATAAAACTAGAGTTATATAAAAAAATAATTTTACCATCAAAAGCGTGGGGTGCTTTTTATGATTTTTACGTTTTCTTCTTAGAGACTTTACTTTTACCAATATCAGTTTATTATCAAATATATTAATTGATAAAGAGCACCCCACGCTTTTGATGGTAAAATTATTTTTTGTTTGTTGATAACTCTAATTGTATTGTAGATGTGTAGGAGATGATTTTTTTGTTGACCACTTTAATTTTATCCCAAGCGTGTTGGAAATTGAAATTAATTTTCATTTTTTAGTTCGGTTTTCTAATAAAGCGGGTTGTTTTAGCTTTTTTAAAACTATTATTTGTTTTTCATTTTTTAGTTTGGTTTTCTAAAAAATGCAAATATCTTTATATTTGATACTATTGAAATATGAGCTAAAAGTAATACTCTTCTAAAAAAAATCCTCCGGGCCGGTTTTGAACCAGCGACCTATGGATTACTGAAATTATATATCACTACAGTCCACCGCTCTACCAACTGAGCTACCAGAAGATATAATATTAATTTCTTACAATGATGGACTAAAAAGTCGATAAGTCCACAACCTATTATACCGGTTCTTTATTTTTTTTTGATGTCCTGATGATCCTGTTCAGGATCTTAGAAACAATTTATGAAACTATTGTATTGTCATTAGTCCTTTACAAGTATACAAAGTTTCAAGTCGATCCAATGTTTTTAACTGGGTGAAAATCGTGTTGAAAGATTCCGCTACATAGACAGATACAGGTCAAGCTAATATAAAGCATGTAAAATTATCTAATCCTTTTAACTGCAAGCCACAGATATCTAAACTTAGAATCCAGCAATCGCAACACATTTTGCGCGAATAGAGCGGAGTGGAGTGATGCGCGGCGCGGATACCTGTGAGGGTTATCCAGTCCACCAATGGCAACGTTCTATTATTTCGCTGTAGTTTAAATGAGATATTTGGAGCTGAATTTTAGTTTCTTGCAGTTAAAAGAGGCAGATAATTTTTTTTTTTTTTGGACAGGATCTTTGTACATCCTAACGCTGTTCTGGGAGATATTACTTTCTGATGATTCATTTTTTTGTTGGATACATATATTATATGAGGCAACACTCTATTAAATATGACCAAACGAATCGTAGGACATGATACAGAAGTTTGGTAAAATGGCTAAATATTTGTAGTTTTCTTTATAAACTACTAGCTAATACCCGGCGTGCGCTGCTACTCATAAATAATAATGTTAATGTGTTTTTACCACCAGCCGTGCGCTGTTCGGGAATCTGTCTGCTTATCCCAATATTCTTGATATCAGTGAATGACAAAAAATGGTTATTGTGAGTTATCGGTAGAAGATAAACATATGCTGTCGCGGACCTTTTTTTTTTTTTTTTTTTTTTTTTTTTTTAGTTTTTTGTGATGTTCAATTCTGTGAACATTCATTTGGTGTATTTGTTATGGTTTAGGCAGCGTAAGCCATTTAAGCGTCACGTTTTTCACTACAAAAGGTGATTTTTAGGGGTGAAGAGGTTGAGTATTACAACTCTCTTATAGCCTATGTTCGTCCCCGGAATCTCCTGAACATTTTTCAAAAAGCCCCAATACAATCGGATAAATAGTATGGCAATGCACGCTTGTCCGGGAGTCGACTTACCGTATCCCGATCTTCTTGGCATCAATGAAAAACGAAAATGGTTATTGTGAGTTATCCGTAAAAGATAAACGTACGCTGTCGCGGAATTTTTTGTAGAGTTTTTTGAGATATTCAATTCTGTATACATTAATTTGGTGTATTTGTCATGATTTGGGCAGCGTAAGCCATTTAAGCGTCAAAATAGGGACTTTATTTCAACTTTTTTCACTACAAAGAGTGATTTTTAGGGGTGAAGGGGTTGCATATCACAACTTTCTTATAGTCTCTGTTCACATGTAGGACAATAATGACATAAAACAAAATGACATTTATGAGACGTACTGCGGGCTATTCAAGGACAGACCATAAAAGGAATTCTGAGATTCTCAAAGAATTGCACACAGAATCAGTCATGGAATATGTACAAAAATACAGAAACAACTGGAAATCTCACGTAAGAAGAATGAGCAGAACAAGAATACCACGTCAGATCTTAAATTACCAGTCACCAGGCAAGAGATCTTTGAGCAGACAAACGTTGGATTGAGACCGTAACAGACCACTAGGTCTATCACATGAAAGGAAGAAGAAGAACAAGAACAAGAAGAACAAGAACAAAATGACGACTCCTCAGCAACGAGCACAAACTGTTTTCTGCTATGTAAAAGACCGTGTGTTTGCGACTCCAGTACAAGATCTTCATGATTTACAAACCCGTATCCTTGACACAATTGCAACACTACCAGTGGACATGTTGGACAGAACGTGGCACGAAATCGAATACAGACTTGATATTGTTCGTGCTACTAATGGTGCACATGTAGAGGTGTTTTAATGTGTGCCAATGAAAATTCTTTGAGTTTCTGTTTCGTTTGATACAGTCCTCATTTTATAATTCCTAATACTTTGAAAGTTATGATTAATTAAAAATGTGGGAGGTTTTAACGGAACACTCTGTATAATAGTAGCAATTGAGATATGATTAGTTATCCAAAATTCGTCGAAAATTTACAAGGGAATTACCAATGTTCTCATATTGAAAGCTACTTGAAAATGTATACCTGAATCCTTCCCTGTTCTGTTTTGAGAGAGAAAAAATAAATAAAAAATAAAAAAAACTACGAGTTTTAACTTTAAATGTTATTTCAATAATAAAATTAGATGATTATACAGACTGAACAAATCCCTTAAATCCGAAGAGATGTCTAAGTCCTAAAAGGGAAAGAAAGCTATGGAAATACTTTTAAGAACCATTTTATACCGTTGAGGTTATTGTTAAATATTAAAAAAGCAATAAAATTTGCACTTGTTGTGGCAGTCGTCCTCATCAAATTATATTTGTATAAAATATCCAGCTAGGCCTTTCGTAACCGGTTCCATTTTCAAACCTGTTCATTGTGTGCTGGTTTTCTTTAACGAATATATTGTATAGTGGGTTAATAACAAAAAATAAACATCATGAAGCAAACAAGAAACCTGCTGAACGAGAACACGCCCTACAAGATCAACCCACTGTAAAATATATTCGTTAAACAAAACCAGCACATAATGAACGGCTTTGATAATGGAACCGGTTCCGGAAGGTCTGGGTGAATATTTTATACAAATATAATTTGTTGAGGACGACTGCTACAACTGATATAAATTTAATTTCTATTTTTTTTAATATTGGAAAGACCATAACGACAATACTTGCTGTTAATGTTTACATCTGCAATCACAAAAAACATATAAATTGCTGTGACAAAGAAAGTTACCTTTTGAACTGCGAGAGGAAACTTACAAGGAGAGGACACGCTCTGTAAGTCACCAAATTAAATAAAATTTAGTATATTAAAGAACAAGACCTACTGTTTAACCCTTAAATTCGTAATGTATCCTTTTGGATACATCAGTTGGTTCAATTAATTTAGAATTTTAAATAAATCAGAAGAAAACGAACAAAAAGAAACCACTTAAATGTGTGCATAATTATATAATATACCTAATAATAACAGTTATACAAGATTCCGTTTTCACTGCGGTCCGCCACATTCAAATAACTAACAAAAGAAATTTGTGTTTTGCCAATTTAAGGGTTAAAATCAGGCCTGATTTATGGGACTAATGGTCCCTTGTTCTGGAAATATTAGCAATTCTTTGTAACATATTGCCTTCAGGTGCCTATTAAAGGGACTACGTACTGTTTAATTGAGTAGCTCATGTGGAGAGACGCTAGACTGTCACGTGGGTATTCCGGATTCGAATTCTGGTGAGCTATATATTTTTTAAATAATGCTTGTTTTTTTTTTACTTTCATTCAAGTTGCTATATTTTTATTTTTGTATATATGTGATAAATTAATACATTTTAAACATCCTTCTAATGGTCTCTATGCAAACAAACCCGTTTAATTATTTATCCATTACAATACCACTATTAGTTATTTTTTTGGTAAATGCAAGACAAAACCCAACTGGGTTAAAGAAACTGAAAAATACCTAAAAGAATTAAAGATTACAGAAAATTCAGCAATCGATCGAACAGCTAAATCAATTATTCAAGATGAAAACATAAGGTTCCAATATAAACACAGTAAAACTTACTCAAAGCGGAATCGCATGGGACCACATTTTTTCCACATTAGACAAAATTCCGCATTATAAAAAACTAAAACTTATTAATAATCTTATATTGTAGAGAAGCATATATGTCGGTTTACGTACCTTGGATTAATTATAGTTCTGCTGCCTTCGAAAAGTGAAGTATAGTATGTACGAGCTACTTCGACGATAACGCGCGAAAAAACAATCCAGTTTCGTCAGCGTTGAAATATATCTTAGGCGCGTATCCTGAAATTAAAGTATGCAGTTTCGGTTTCCGCTCATTAACTACACTTTCGTCCACATCATTTGATTCCCCTCAAATTTCATTCCACACTACACTGGGCCGTCTTTTAAAACTGTCCAGCCAACCTAAAGATGCCTTGAAATCGTTATTACCTAGGAATTTAGCAACAGCTAGAGCTTGACTTTGGGGCATCGGTCCGTAAATTTGGAGATTTATCTTCAATCACCTTCACTTTTTCGTTTAATGACTATGATACATACGTTTTAGCTATCTATATTCCGTAAATTCAGAACGCTACCTGTGAAAAGATCGGTCTCAGAAGTTAAAACTAATTTAAGATTTCACAGTGCATTGGATATTTGTAAGACAGGTATTTCGTATAAAGGGTGTACAGTAAATCCGAAAATAAAATGTCAGGTACGGGGAGAATCTCTACTTAACCCGGCGGCAGGAATCACTCCTTATTGCTTTATGGGCCTAACGGGAATTCACTGAAGTGGAAAATAATTTATTTCTCTGTCATTCCGCTTTATAAAAATTGTTTCATGAATTGTGCGCCGGGGAGCGGAACGGGCCAACAGGCCCATACCTTGAAAATGATGATGATGATGATGATGATGATGATTGTGTAGAAATATCCTTCCGTTTCCGCGTTGGACAGATTCCGTTTTATGCAAAATAAATACACGTAAAATTACTATTATTTCGCCGGGACCAATAAATTTGTTCACATTGGACAGATTTCCGCATTATTCACGTTCCGGATTGAACAAGTTTTACTGTATAAACAAAAATCCAAACCTATTATCTTGGAAGAAGAGAGGAAGAGAAGATAAGAAAGAATGAAAATAATACTGGGCACTAAGAGAGGAACAACACACAGAGAAATGACTGATTCAACGTACCCCAGAGACGGTGAAAAACAAGTTAATTAATAATTTGTACATTCAGAAAATGTGAAATATACGTAAATAGATAATTGTGATTGAAATCTAATCATTATTTTTAAAAAAAACCGACCAGGATTCGAACCCGGAATATCTAAGTTACAGACCACGATTTTCGACATGAGCTACGCCTCACAGAGTACGCAACTTCTTTAATAAGTACCTAAAGGAAGTATAATTGCTAATATTTACAAAACGAGGGTCATTACCCCCTAAACCAAGTATGATTTTAAACAGTAGGTCTTGTTTTTTGAACCTCACAAAATGTTATTTGATTTGGTGACTTACATAGTGTGTCCTCTCCTTGTTAGTGTTTTAATCAACAGTCCTTGATCCTGTTTGGTTCGTCTTCAGATCTACCATGGTCCGGAAGACGAACCAAACAGAAATAAAGACATCAACCGTGAAATCCAACAATTTTACACAGTACATGAACCTTCTTTTTTGTGGTAAGTGTATGTTTTATAGCAATTAGCTTTGAATCAATCTGTAAAATGTAGAGTTCGAATAAACAGAGAGAATGGATACTAATGAAATTCATTAATTAAATAAAAATAAAACGTAGTTTTATTTGATTTTCATTTACTTACTTACTTACTCACTGGCACTATCGAACCCGTAGGTTCATGGCCGCGCGGACATAAGCTCTCCATACATCCCTATCCTGAGCCAATGCCTTCCAATCATTTCCTGTATAATCCACCTCCCTCAAATCATAGTTAATGTTGTTCTCCCACCTCATTCTTGGTCTACCAACTGGGCGTTTTCCTTCTGGCTTTCCTACAAGAAGTTTCCAAGCACGTCTTTCATTCCCCATACGCGCAACATGTCCTGCCCATCGCAGTCTACGGGACTTAACTGTTCTTATTATATCTGGCCTCCTATAAAGACCATGTAGTTCATTGTTATGTAGTCTTCTCCATTCACCTGTCTGTTCATCTCTCTTTGGTCCAAAAATTTTCCTAAGAACTTTATTCTCAAATACTCGTAATCTCCTTTCCTCCCTTAAAGTAAGAGTCCATGTTTCGCACCCATATAATATAACTGGTAGAATAATAGTTTTATATTATTTTCAGCTTAACGTTTTTTGAAAGGAGTTGGGACATCAAAAGTCTCTGCAATGCATAATAGCATGCATTTCCAGAATTGAGCCTATGTTTAATTTCTTTGTGCATCTCATTCCTATTTGTGATTATTGTTCCTAGGTATTTGAATTCAGCCAATTCCTCAAAATTTCCCTCATTTGTCATTAGCTGTCCATTTCCATTATATAATGTATTTCTACGTGTGACCATATATTTAGTTTTACTGATATTTACTTCCAGTCCTAATTTCTTAGTGTTACTCAATAGTGTGTGCGTGTTGGCCTTTAGTATCTCCTCGCTATTGGCCAGTAGTACCAGATCATCAGCATAAACTAACAGCTTATTAATACCATTCAGTTGTAAGCCTTCCTTATTCTCTAAAGATTTAATGGCATGCTCTAGTACAAAATTAAATAGTAGAGGAGATAGTGCATCTCCTTGCTTCAACCCATTCTGGATTTCAAAAGTGTCTGAAAACTGTTTGCCTACACGCACCCTACTCGTTGAGCCATTTAGACACATTCGTATAAGTCTAACTAACTTTTTGGTAATTCCGAACTCCAGCAGGATACTATATAACTTCTCCCTCTTAATTGAATCTTTCATATTTATTATATAATTCAGTGACAGCTGTTTCGGTACACTGTACCTTCTTCAGACATGTTAACAAATTATGAATTGTGTTCCAACTGATCTAAGCAACAATACAACAATATTTATTTAAATTTTTAAATTTAACAAAGGGGATTCATTCAAATCAAGTTGAGAATTTAACAGTTTTTTACTACTTTTAAATTTATTAATTTCTACAGCCTCCAAAAGATCTAACTTCTTACCCCTATCACAAATACGTAAAATTTCAAAATTTGGATCGAAACAATGATTAAATTGGAATAGGTGGTTAGCATAGTTTGAATTTCCTAAATTTCTGTTATATGCTCTCATGTGTTCCTTTATCCGAGATATAAAAGGTCTACCAGTTTGTCCTATATAGACGTTGTCACAAGTGCCACACTTCAATTTATATACACCTGATAATTTTTCTTTTTTTGTTTTGGTTTTATTGTTTTTTATTATATTTTGTAGAGTTTTATTAGTTTTAAATGCCACATTAATGTTCAACTTTTTGAAGTGTTAAGATATTTTATTTGAAAGTGGGCCTATGTATGACATTACGACATATTTCTTATCGTTTTCTTTGGGTATTTAATAAAATTCATATCAAAAACATGGCAAAAGGCAACGGTTTTAACAAGTAAATCATTGATAAGCTTATAAAGAAACAAAAAGGAAAAATGAAGTAAACAATATAACAAAACTTGAAAGAGAATCTGATGATAACAAAACATGGGTAATATTAACATACACAGGAAATGAAACCACAAAAATAACCAGAACTTTGAGAAAGATAAATAAAAACATTAACATAGCTTATAAAACAAGAAACAAATTAAACAACATAATATACAATGGCATAGAAGAAGACAACAAATTCAACAACAAGGGAGTCTACAAACTAACATGTAAAGATTGTAATAAATTTTATATTGGCAGGACAAGCAGAAATTTCAATACAAGATATAAAGAACACCTAAAAGACTTCATACACGCGGGTGATAAATCAAGCTATGCTAAACATCTCATTAACGCAGGTCATCGAATGAACACAATTGAAAACACTCTGACGATAATCCACCGAGAAAACATTCCAGCTAGGATAAATATATTTGAAGACCTCGAAATTATAAAGGAAACAAACAACACCTCACTTCTTAATGAGAACGCACCCCAGTCAAACCCATTATACGATATCGTCAAAAACAAGTCAGTTGCTGCTATAAACAGTTGGAGTATACATCACCGTACACAACAAGTAGCAGAAGCTCAACCTGCAGAAGATGGAAGATAACTTCCGAAAGCGCTCCAGTTAATTATGTATACAATATTTTAACAAAGTTGAGGACGACGGCACGTGCCAACAAGTATATTTTAATTTTTAACTTTCATTATAGAGAGAATGGGGTGTAAAATGAAGTACTTTTTTAGGCGTGTCACTTTTCTTCTGGATGCGAATTAATTTTATTTATTTATTCATTTATTTATTTTTCGTTTCACCCTCTTTGGAGTACGTTGGATCAAACACTTCTCTGTGTTGAGAAATCATGCCAAACCCACGAAGAATTAAAATATAAGCTTCTGGGTGACCAAAAAATCAAAATAAATGTTGATATAGAATAGGGTCTCCTCCCCCTGCAGGGTCAAATAAAGATGCATTAAAATTTCGCTCTGAATAATATCGTATTTGTCCCCTCTTGTTGCTTTCTCAGTGTCCAATGTTTTTTTCATTCTATCTGATCTTCTTTTTCTCTCTTCTTCCGAGATAATAGGTTTGGATTTTTGTTTAGATTTATCTTGGGACCTTATCTTTCATCTTGAATAATTAATTTAGATTTTGATCAATTAGTGAATTTTCTGTAATCTTTAATTCTGTTGGGAATTTATTTTATTGTAAGCTAATTAATCTATTTTACTTACTTACTCACTGGCACTATCGAACCCGTAGGTTCATGGCCGCACGGATATACGCTCTCCATACATCCCTATCCTGAGCTAATGCTTTCCAATCATTCCCTGTATAATCTACTTCCCTCAAATCATAGTTAAGGTTATTTTCCCACCTCATTCTTGGTCTACCAACTGGGCGTCTTCCCTCTGGCTTTCCTACAAGAAGCTTCCATGCAAGTCTTTCATTCCCCATACGCGCAACATGTTCTGCCTATCGCAGTCTACGAGACCTAACTGTTCTTATTATATCTGACTTCCTATAAAGACCATGTAGTTCATTGTTATGTAGTCTTCTCCATTCACCTGTCTCTTCATCTCTATTAGTGACATATCTGTCATTTACCACCATATCCGGAAATATCTTTTCATAGAAATAGAATCAAAATAAAGAGAGATTACAAGGAATTGATCAATGGATTGTCTACGTAGCCATGACAACAATCTTCAATATAACGGTAATTAGCTATAGCCACGCATCCACAACTGAAAAGGCAAACAGATGGTTCAGGTCATATTTTATTACAACCGTTTTACCGTAACTGAACAAACTGTTCAGTCAGATTACGTTGTTTGTAGAAATCTCAATGACGTCAAACCTATTACAATATATATACCACACATTGATAAAAATGACAATCATAATGTCTCTTAATTATAAATTATGTGCAGTAATTAATAATAATCCATGCAAATAGTTGTAAAATGTGCAAAGAGTGATTGAAACATTTTAAAAATAGCCTAATTGCCTAATTGGTTTATTCAGAGTGTTTCAAATTGTTTTTATCCACACTTATACTTAGGTATAATGCTTTAAACTCATGTCAATGCAAATTACTTTTTGAGGAGGTAAACGAGCTGTTCAAAATTGAAAAAGAACCGAAAACTTCTTCTTCCCTCAAATCTCTAGCTTTCATACTTCTCCTCACTCCATCCATCCATCGTTCTCTAGGTCTGCCTCTTCCACTTCTTCCATTAGCCTACCAATTAAGAATCTTCTTTGGTATTAATAATAATAATAACAAAATTCTAACAAATATATTAGTCAGCAGACTTACTCCCTATATTGATGACATTCTAACAGATCATCAATGTGCATTTAGAAGAACCAGGTCTACAACAGATCAGAATTTTAGTATAAGACAGATTTTAGAAAAGAAATGGGAATATAATGGTACTGTACATCAACTATACATAGACTTCAAAAAAGCATATGACTCAATTAAGAGGGAGAAGTTATAGGCCTATAGTATCCTGCTGGAGTTCGGAATTCCTAAAAAGTTAGTTAAACTTATACGAATGTGTCTAAATGGCACAAAGAGTAGGGTGGGTGTAGGCAAACAGTTTTCGGACACTTTTGACATCCAGAATGGGTTGAAGCAAGGAGATGCACTATCTCCTCTACTATTTAATTTTGTACTAGAGCATGCCATTAAATCTTTAGAGAATGAGAAAGGCTTACAACTCAATGGTATTAATAAGCTGTTAGTTTATGCTGATGATGTACTACTACTGGCCGATAGCGAGGAGATACTAAAGGACAACACGCACACACTATTGAGTACACTAAGAAATTAGGACTGGAAGTAAATATCAATAAAACTAAATATATGGTGACATGTAGAAATACATTATATAATGGAAATGGACAGCTAATGACAAATGAGGAAAATTTTGAGGAACTGGCTGAATTCAAATACCTGGGAACAATAATCACAAATAGGAATGAGATGCACAAAGAAATTAAACATAGGCTCAATTCTGGAAATGCGTGCTATTATGCATTGCAGAGACGCTTGATGTCCCAACTCCTTTCAAAAAAAACGTTAAACTGAAAATATATAAAAACTATTATTCTACCTGTTATATTATATGGGTGAGAAACATGGACTCTTACTTTAAGGGAGGAAAGGAGATTACAAGTATTTGAGAATAAAGTACTTAGGAAAATTTTTGGATCAAAGAGAGATGAACAGACAGGTGGATGGAGAAGACTACATAACAATGAACTACATGGTCTTTATAGGAAGCCAGATATAATAAGAACAGTTAAGTCTCGTAGACTGCGATGGGCAGAACATGTTGCACGTATGGAGGATGAAAGACTTGCTTGGAAGCTTCTTGTAGGAAAGCCAGAGGGAAAACGCCCAGTTGGTGGACCAAGAATGAGGTGAGAGAATAAAATTAACTATGATTTGAGGGAAGTAGATTTTACAGGGAATGATTGGAAAGCATTAGCTCAGGATAGGGATGTATGGAGAGATTATGTCCGCGCGGCCATGAACGTACGGGTTCAATAGTGCCAGTGAGTAAGTAAGTATAATAATAATTTTATTTATATACAGATTTTCAATGTTTACATATATTTTTGTGCTTAAAGTTTAATTTTCCTTCTCCACTGTTTTTATCCATCCACTCCATGTCCTCTAGTCACCCTGTTCTCATTCTAGTTCTTATTTCTTGCATCCATGAAATTTGAGGTCTTCTTTTCTTTTCTTCTTTCAGGTAGACACCATTCCAATGTTTTTCTGGGTAACCTTTTTTCTTGAATTCGACGTACGTGCCCATACCAATTTAATTGCTTGTATCTTATATAATCTATTACTGAATAGTTAATACTCATTTTTTCTCGTGTGACTTCGTATATTCATCATCATCACAGTCCATTCACGAATTTAGGTCATTTGTTGACATGCTCAAGAGAAACACCATCTAAAAGTCTTTTGTGTGAACGTCCTGGTCTTCTCTTCCTGCAGGTCGATAGCTTAACATTTGTTTCGGTATCCTGTGATCCTCCATTCGATGAACATGTTGCAAACATCTAGTCCAATAATTATAATTTTTTTCTAAAGGTTCCATGTGTAATTCTGCCGAGATGTCTTCATTTTTATGATCCAGTAATGCGTATCTTGCAATCCTCCGAAGGTATCCTATTTCAGCAGATCTAAGTCTTTGAATATCCTTCTGTTTCAATGTTCATACAAAATAGTTGGAAGAGCCATTGTTTTGTACACTTTTAGTCTTGAATGTTTTAGGACTAACTGTGGCTTGAAGATAGAATTTATTAACTTTACACCCTTAAGAATTTTGATTATAATAATTCTTTATTTATGCTGGCAGACTTGAGGCCTTCTCTTCCACTCAACCAGCGAATAATAAAGCCATACACAAATTAAAAACTTATTACAATTTTAAAACATAGACTAAACAAAGCACAATGCAGATATGGTATAATATTTGCGAACACTGACAAAACATGGAAAAGAAATAAAATAATATAAAGTAGTAGTAGTAGGACTTTATTAGACAAAAAGTAAGATATTTACAATATTATTTACAAATATGTGTCGCACGGGCAGTAAACCGTACGTGCTGTTGGCAGTCCTTTACAATAAAGTAATAATTGGTACTAGTGTAAAGAAAAATAAACAACAAAAAAAGCAATAACATTACAATTGCATAAAGTAAACACAATGATAATATTACAATTAAATAATAACTCAACAGCATTATACACTAAAAAACATTAACATTACAATTACATAAAGAAAACACAATAATATTACAATTAAATAATAATACAATAGCATTATACACTAATTAATTTATATATAATTGTTAATAATTACTGGTATTGCATTTCGATAACATATATTTATTCATGAATGAGTGTTGTCCTTATTTTCCGCGTTTTGTCCAGAAATTTACCGAGGTTTATCCAATTTCCTGGACTTACCAATAAGAAAAGCTTCCTAGATGAATATGTATGGGTATACAGTATACAACATGTTGAATATAGTTGTTACCCAGGTAGTAGTTTCATTGTGTGGAACTTAAGATATCAGTTAATTAGGATTTAAATGATGATAGTGATGGGAAGTGAGTTCCAGGCTCTAGTCATAGATATTGTGTAAGATTCAGAATATAAGCATGTGTTAGAGGGACTCTTGTCGTCCCAACTTTTCTAAAAAAACGTTAAACTGAAAATATAAAAAAAATATTCTCCTAGTTATATTATATGGATGCGAAACATGGACTCTTACTTTAAGGGAGGAGAAAATATTGAACAGACAATAAACATAACACAGAAATAAGACAACAACTAAAAGTAGAGGAATTAAACACAACAAGAGAGAAATACAGAACAAACTGGAAAGAACACTTGGCAAGGATGAGTGAGAATAGAATGCCAAAAGCAGCATACAGCTATTCTCCACGAGGAAGAAGAAGTTTGGGAAGACCAAAGAAAAGATGGAAATAGCAGCAATGTGGAGCCGGAACATGTTAGTAAATAAGCCTAAACTGTGAAGAAGAAGAAGAAGAAGAAGAAGAAGAAAATATTACGAGTATTTGAGAATAACATTCTTGGGAAAATTCTTGAACCAAGAATAGATAAACAGACAGGCGAATGTAGAAGACTACATAACAGTGAGCTATATGATCTGTATAGGAAACCAGACATAATAAGAACAGTTAAGTCCCCTAGACTCGATGGGCAGGACATGTGGCACGAATGGGAAATTAAAGAGGGACACAGAAGCTTCTTGTAGGAAAAGGAGAGGGAAAACACCCAGTTGGTAGACCAATAATGAGGTGAGAGAATAATATTAATATGATTTGAGAGAAATAGATTATAAGGTGGATGATTGGAAAACATTAGCTCAGGATAGGGATGTATGGAGATCTTATGTCCACGCGGACATGAACCTACGAATTCGATAGTGCCAGTGAGTTAGTTAGGACTATAACATTAGTGATAGAGGACATTGTTTATCTCATTAAAATCGATTCACGCAGTTTATTTCTAGCTGTGTAAAGGAGGAGATTAACAGGTGCACATGACTGCAAAACCTATTAGAACCGTGTTATCTCGTATCGCTGTTCTCTGTTACGATGAGTGATGAGGCTCCTCACAACACTTTGTTCTGCTCTTCAGCCAACAACTGCAGGATAAGCTATGTAAGTTCGCTATGTAAGTTCGCTTATTCAACGACTATGTACACGATATCTCAAACATTACAATAGTTTAATTATTAAATTAAGTATTTATTTATAGTCCGGTCAAAGTAGACATTTCAACTTACAAAAATTCGCATAGAGCTGAAAATTGGTACTAATGTTGGGAACACTCTTGATGTGTCAACTCCTTTCAAAAAACGTTAAACTGAAAATATATAAAACTATTATTCTACCAGTTATATTATATGGGTGTGAAACATGGACTCTTACTTTAAGGGAGGAAAGGAGATTACGAGTATTTGAGAATAAAGTACTTAGGAAATATTTTGGACCAAAGAGAGATGAATAGGCAGGAGAATGGAGAAGACTACATTACAATGAACTACATGGTCTTTATAGGAAGCCAGATATAATGAGAACAGTTAAGTCTCGTAGACTGCGATGGGCAGAACATGTTGCACGTATGGGGAATGAAAGACTTGCATGGAAGCTTCTTGTAGGAAAGCCAGAGGGAAAACGCCCAGTTGCTAGACCAAGAATGAGGTGGGAGAATAACATTAATTATGATTTGAGGGAAGTAGATTGTACAGGGAATGATTGGAAAGCATTAGCTCAGGATAGAGATGTATGGAGAGCTTATGTCCGCGCGGCCATGAACCTACGGGTTCGATAGTGCCAGTGAGAAAGTAAGTAAGTAAGAGAGAGAGAAGCTTCGGGTAATTTGGATCCCTGTTTTGAATTTCTTGTTTTTCTTTTAATTAAGTGATTTCAACTTTGTTTAATTACAGTGATTATCATTAGTGTTGTAACTATGAAATAGCATTGTTATTTTATTCAAATATGGAAACATCTTCATAATTTATAAATATTTTTACATTACAACAAAGGTCCACTTTAACCTCCATATTCGGATAAAGTAGACCCCAGAGTTCACCTTAGCTTTTAGTCTATTTTTAACTTTATCATCATCATCATCGTCCTTTCAAGTATTAGGCCCAGTGGCCTGTAACGGTCTCCCGCCATCTCCGAAAAGGTCGACCCACAGATCTTCTGCCTCGAGGAATGTAGTGAAGAATTTGTTTTGGTATTCTGTGACGATCCATGCGCTGAATATGGGCTAGCCAATTGTTTCTATATTCTTGGAGGTATTCAGATATAGGTACGATGTTTAACTCTCTGGCTATTGTTTGAATTTCTTTGGTGGTTTAGAAGGCTCTAACCTGCAGTTCGTCGCAGAAATTTCATCTCCGTGGCTGTAATATGACGGTCATCCTGAGTTCTGATGGTCCAAGCTTCACTGCCATAACATATTATGGGTCTAGCGAGAACTTTATAGATTTTCATTCTTGTGTGTCTCTGCACTTTTTATGATTTTTAAAGCTTTATTATAGTTTTGTATTTTAAAGGATATATCACATTCCTCATTATAAGTTAGATTATATCCTAAGTATTTAAATGAATGTACTTGCTCTAATATTGAATTCTGAATACAAATTTTACTTTTTACTGAGAATTTCCCTTGAAAGGCCATAACTTTAGATTTTGTTGTTGATATTTCTATGTTAAATCGTTGGGCTATTATATTAAGATGATGCTTGACAACCAAGCAATTTTTAAGTTTATTTACTCTATTAATTTATACAGACAGACACAGATTAATCTGAAAATATTTATGACTGATCATAATTAAAAAGTATTGATATTTATTTAATGCTTTGAAAAATTATTGTTGATTATAACATTCACACGTCATTCAACTGCAGAAAGCGACGGTCTTTGGGTTTAATAAAACTACAAGGATATTAAATAAAATTAATTAAGTGCATGGCTTTTACAAATAGCTTCCTCATTGATAAAATATGCTAATGCTTGTAAAGTGGGCCCAGGTCCTCGTGAAGGCTCCACATTAACAGAATTCCTTTGTTATGTTTAATTATTTTATACAGCCACCATGTCACATAATATCAAACCAAACCCGCCAGTATATTAAAACAGCATCTACATAATATAATATATTTAGGAGTTTTTTGAACTTTTGGAATATTCAATAACAGAAATTAAGAATTGATTCTTTGCTTGATATAAACTTTTAAAGTGGTAATTTTCATAAATATCACAAATAAACCCTTCTTCGCACAAAGAATAAAAGAAACTGGCCTTGAACATATCAAAGTTGATGAGGAAAAAAAGTTAAAATATTTTCTGTTCGAGGGCAGCACCAATTAAAGACGATATTAACAGGGTCCACCCAAACATAAGGGTCCACATTACCCGAACTTCCATATATATAGGGCGGCACCGTGGGGCAAGCGGATAGACGCTCGCCTCTCACCGCTGGAGTCCCGAGATCGAGTCTCGGTCACTCCATGTGGGATTCGTGGTGAACGAAACGGAGCTTGGGCTAATTTATCTCGGGGTTTCTCCCGTTTTCCCCTGCCACAATTTCATTCCACCATTCCCTCCATACTCATCTCATGCACTTCGTTTAATTTCATTCATCTGCCCCTGTGATGGTGCGTTAGACGTGGTCGGCTGGCACCCTTGTCATTAATAGATCTCTATATAAGGATCTTCATCTCATCTCATCCCTCGATCCGACCCTCAGTTGCCCGAGGACAGGTCTTTCACTGCAATCATAGCATTTCCATGCTGTGTTTTGCGGCTTTACTAGGAAATTATAGGTGTGGTAGCTTCCCGTTGCTTTCCACACCGGTGAAGGATGATGATGATAATGATAAGGATGATGATGATGGCCGGATGATTTTCGGGGACCGTTGGGCCCTAGGGGTCCTGACATTTGTCTTATAGGTGAGGAAAAACTCCGAAAAAAAACTCACCTAGTAGCCTGTCCCGACCGGGAATCGAACCCGGGCCCGCTGCGTGACAAGGCAGCACCCAACCTCGAGACCACAGCGGTATATTCTTTAAGATAATTTACTCTAAATTTGATGTACTAAAGTAAGACTTTGTAATCTTACTGTTCAATTTTACGAAATAATGTTTGTGGATTTTATTCTAGAATTAAAAGGATCAGGATGGTGAAGATAGTTAACTGTTCAATTCAGAACGAGGCTGAAAATGCGTCGCGACTATACGAGGTAAGATTTTTCAATCCACCATATCTGGGTCAAGTTCCAATTGTACTGCAAACAAAATTGCATAAATATTACTTCGCCGATCCCGTCTATTGCCAGAACCGTGGTGCTACTTTTACCCGCCATATGACTGAATTGTGTGAGGAACTGTCATCGATAGAAACATTGTTCTTAGGCAACACTGTATTTTATGGAAAATAAGACTGAAAACAAGATAAGATGGCACTAATAATTAAGAACTTCTATTTATGACAAAAAATATATATGGGCCTACCTAATGATACGGGGCACGCGTAGCGTAGTGGTTAAGGCACTGAGCTACAAGCCGGAGGGTCGAGGGTTCAAGTCCCGTTGGGGTCAGGATTTTTAAACTGACCCAAACCCTCTGGCGGCACTATGGCCCTGGGGTCGACTCAGCCTCTAACGGAAATGAGTACCAGATGCCTGTTCTCGAGGTAAAGGCGGCCGTCACGCAGGGCTGACAACCCGGCTGACATCAAGTGCCGATTGTCTAGAAAAAGTGGGAGCCTTAACCTCCTACTACCCCAAGGGTCTCCTGAGGCCTGTAGTGGGATCACTTTACCTAATGAGACTTTACGCTTTTTCCATGATGTGGATAGATATCCTTTATTTACAATCTCATTATGAGCAGAATATATGCTCTCTGCTGACTCGCCTATAAATTCTGTTGTTATTTTCACTACATCATCAATAGGTAATGTAGGAAATTTTTCGCTAAACTGTTTGAAAGCATAATTTGTTTCTATCCCCTTTTCAAATGCGTTACTTTCTAATGTTTCATAATTATCAACTTTTATAAGATTCATGATGTGTTCCGTTGAGGTTTATTCAAAATTAATATAAAATTATAGAATATTCACCTGAAAGGTCCGTCTCCTCAACTTAATTATCATTTAACTGTAGCGCTTTCGGGACTTGTCCCATCATCGGCAGGATTCAAAACTGGTGTTTCACTGAAGATCTGGTAGAGGGGGTTACATGTATTGGGTTCGTTTTCGTTTATCAGGCTGTCGTTGTGAGCTGCTTTCATGATTTCCATCTCTTCGAGTACGTTTATCTTCGCTGGATTATTTTCTCTGTGCATTACTGTTAGGGTGTTTTCAATATTTAACATGTCAGACAACAACAAGAAAACATGGATAACACTTACATACACAGGAAAAGAAACGACAAAATTAGCCAATGCACTAAAGAAAGCCGATAAAAACGTAAAAATAGCATACAGAACCAATAACAAATTAAACAACATAATAAACAATAACATTGAAGAAAATAACATTTTCAACAGCAAAGGAGTTTATAAACTGACATGTAAGGACTGCAACAAATTTTATATAGGAAGGACAAACAGGAGTTTTAACATCAGATTCGAAGAACATTTTCGAGACTTCATTCACGCAGAAGGTAAATCAAGCTATGCAAAACACGTTATCCATGAAGGACATCGCATGTTAAATATTGAAAACACCCTAACAGTAATGCACAGAGAAAATAATCCAGCGAAGATAAACGTACTCGAAGAGATGGAAATCATGAAAGCAGCTCACAACGACAGCCTGATAAACGAAAACGAACCCAATACATGTAACCCCCTCTACCAGATCTTCAGTGAAACACCAGTTTTGAATCCTGCCGATGATGGGACAAGTCCCGAAAGCGCTACAGTTAAATGATAATTAAGTTGAGGAGACGGACCTTTCAGGTGAATATTCTATAATTTTATATTAATTTTCATAATTATACAGAAGCGGCCATTTTAAAACAATTTAAATTCAAACGTATTGTACATTGCGCATGCGTATGAATACAATGCTTATTTAATCCATTAAAATTGTAATTATATATTCTAAGATTCTCCTATGTATCTTATAAAAGACATGTGCCATATAATAAATAAATAGTTAAACCTTAGAAAGTATTGTGTTTTGAAAGCACTAATTAGAGGTTAAACTCCTCTTTTAACTTTATGACTACTTAAATATATTCACTAAATAATAAGAGAAATAAAAAAAGCTTAATGTACTTTTATGTTTGTTTTCTCTATTTGCATCTTAAAGAGGAAACTACATTTTCTTACACGCTCAAAGTTAAAATCGTTATTCGATAAATCAAAATACCGTCATACATTTAATTTGTTTACATTAAGCTCGTAAGAGGTATAGTTTAAATAATGATTCATTGATTGATTTAGGGTCGAATGTTTGAACGCATTAGACAGTAAAAGGCGTTCTCTGCTGTTAAGTTTTATTCAAACACATTTTTCTTACTCAGAAATCTATTCACGCGGTAATAATTGTAAGCTACCTGACAAGGTACCTTAAGATCGTAGCTCAAGATATAAACTTATGTGAAAATCCCGAAGGGAACCGATGGTAACCGATGTAGTTTGAAACTTATCCAAGATGTCGGACCTTGAAGACTTCGATCATGTTTTCGGTATACGCGGAGAAGAGGAATTTGATAGAGTCTACCAAAGAATTCAATTGGAAGAAGGGGAGAATCGGCGTAATATTGCGCGTCGCAGACGTGTTTGTATACGGTATTATTTGCGGGATGCAAGCATATATGCATTCATCTATAGCAGATGAAAATAACGGAAGTGGTTTTATCGCTGAGAATTCTGGGTAATTCGTTGCCAATATTACGAAAACGTCAACATTCATGCATGACCGGTTAAGGTGGCCGTTAATTCGATCTCAGCTCACCAGTGATTGGAAGTAATTTGAGTAGAGACTAATGTATTTGCATACGACGTTATGAAATTATAACATTATAATATTTATAACATTTAAAATGATATATATTAAAATTAAAATATTATAAAATTGATTATGGCCCCGAATAGCTTTGGGCTATCTATAAAGTTTTATTGCTGCTTGCATTTCGTCCCGCTCGGGACATGGGTGCTCACCCGTGGGAAGTTTCTTAACAAACTAATTTAGTTAAGCTTATTAGATATCAGAGAGTGACATGCGATTAGTACATCGCCCGTAGGAAATTAGGGTGTTACTTGTTCGTTAAGAAGGTCAGTTTCATTTCGTTCAGAGACTCTTACTTTAAGGAAGGAAAGAAGATGAGTATTTGAGAATGAAGTTCTTAGCAAAATGTTTGGACAAAAGGGAGAAGAACAGACAGCTGAATGCAGAAAATTACATAACAGTGAACCTCACTATCGTTTGTAGCGATTAATATGATAGGAGGCATATAAACTAAGATACAACTCTAATATGCATGGATCTGAAACTAAAATGTTCCGAAATATATTAAATTGTTATTAAAATTAAATAAATCTATAAATAATGAAAACAGAATATATTACTAATATCGCTATAAAATATGTATGTGGAAAAGTAGAAATATATCCAGGTAAAAGTTCCACGTACATTTGTCTAGAATAAAATACTGTAAAACGCTACCTGCTATACAAATGACAAATAAAGAGGTATTGTCAGAACTCTACCTACTACACAACTTACAAATAATATAGGAACACAAAAAGGGTATTGTCAAAAGAATATAACTAATTCCAATTAGCAGTCTATACAACTAATAAGAAAATATAACATTAGTTAGCTATTAAAAATATTAAAAATCTATTGACCAATTCTTAGAAACCAATTAACGCTACTAAGAAATTCCAAGAAATGATGATAAAGAATTACTACCTGGCTAGCAGACAACAAAAGACATTCATTCACCTCTAGAAAAGATAATCTCTTAACATTGACAGTTTACAAAGAAACTGATAAACATTTATCTATTAAATACCAAAGAACCAATTTACCCAGTTCTTAGAAATGTTATACATACTAGTAAATAATATTATTGTAACATAAATATATATTCAATTGTAAGGAGTGGATTCGAGAAAAGTGGGAGGAGCCACCACCTTTATAAGCGAGAACTTATATCAAAATACACTCACTATCACTATCAGTGACTCTGTGTTCAGTGTTGGAACATCGTAGACCTGCAGACCGCGATCTCCGATTCAGTTTAAATATTAGATTCGTCCGAGAAATAGTTAAATTTAAAGTTATAGTCCGTTAAGCATTTGGACTTTAAAAATATTGATTCGAGCACGTGGACCTCTAAGTATTTCATCGACTCCACTCTTAGATAAAACTTTGTAACTGTATTAACAAGAGTGTATTTCTCCGTAAATAAACAGTTTCTTGGATTCGTTAAAATTGAGTGTACATTTATACTTGTTCTTTTGCTTATAAAGAGTTCATAGCCCTGAGATCTCTTGCCTACCACCGAGCTCCGGTACACGTTATAGGAAACCAGATATAATAAGAACAGTTAAATCTCGTAGGGCATATGGCACGAATGGGAGTAAAAGAGATACATGGAAGCTTCTTGTAGGAAAACCAGAGGTAGACCAAGAATGAGGTGAGAGAATAACATTAACCATGATTTGAGGAAGTAGATTACACAGGAGACGACTGAAAAATATTACATCAGGATAGGGATGTATGGAGAGGTTATGTCCGCGCAGCCATGAACCTACGGGTTCGGTAGTGCCAGTGAGTTAGTTAGTTAATTAGGGATAAAAAGGTAATAAAAATAACTATTAGCTTTGCAGCATTCTGTAATGCAACGGCTTAATGTCCTTCTCGGAGAACTTCTGTCGAAGTTGGAGGCCGGTTTCTGAAAGGCCTGCAGTTTTTAGAAAATAAGATTTTTAACCTATTAGAGAACGACGGCGCCTGCCAACGTATTTTTTTATATAATATTTTACTTTGTGAATGATATGTTTTTATAACTTGTCTGTATAATTTTCAGAGGAGTTCTGATTCTAATATCCACCTATTGCCTGAAAGTAGTGTGACCCAGATCTTGCCTGAAGATCATCGCGTAGCACTTATCATCGTTGGATTTTCTCTGGGAATAATATCATTTTTTGGGAACACTGGAGCGCTTCTTGTTGTGTTCAAAAGGTGAGACTATTATATTATGATGATAAAACATGTATTAAACACAACTTTCCTCATTAGAGGATTGCCTCAAGGACAAAGTGATACAGACAATTAATTTTTTTAATTGAAGAAATACATTTTGTAAATACATTAAAAATATTTGAAATTGCAATCGAAGCATACACACTATAAAGTAGAAATTTTGTAAATATGGTTTCTTAAAATTGAAGTTGATACTCTAATGGCAGCGATGGCAATTTTAGAAAGATACATCCTGTCCAAATCTAAGGAATTCCAAAATTTAGCTAAGAATCCTGGTATAGTACCTCTTGTCCCGATCATCAATCCTGTGACAGTTATACTATCTAAATGGTATTGATAACAAGGAGAGGACACGCTCTATAAATCATCAAATTAAATAAAATTTTGTGGAATTAAAAAAACAAGACCTACTGTTCAAAATCATATCTGGTTTAGAGGTCTAATGGCACCTCGTTTTGGAAACATTACCAATTCTTTGTAACATATTTCCTTTAGGTGACTATTAAAGGAACTATGTACTGTGTGACGGCATAGCTCAGGCGATAGACGCTGGACTGTCACATAGGGATTTCCGGGTTTGAATTCTGCTCAGTCCTATTATTTCAACAATGCTTGGTATTAAATTATTATTATTATTATTATTATTATTATTATTATTATTATTATTATTATATTATCACTTTAAATAATAAATAAAAGTAGAGCAATAACAGCAATGATAAATGGTGTTCTATGGAACAGACATATAACTAAGAAAAGTAAGTTACAAATATATAATTCAACAGTGATAAGTACAGTCGTATATGGAGCTGAAGTTTGAAATTCAACAAAAACTTATGTCGATAGAAATGGACTTTTTGAAGAGAGCAGCAAGATGTTTAAAATTATAAAAAAAGAAGAAATAATGCCACACGAGAAAAAAATAATATTAAATATGCAATAGTAAATTATATAAGATATATGCAATCAAATTGTTATAGGCATCTACAATGAATGCAAGAAGAAAGGTTACCCAGAAAAACATTCTAATGGTGTTCACCTGGAAGAAGAAAGAAAGGAAGTCCTCGAAACTCATGGATGCAAGAAATAAGAACAAGAGGACTGAATAACATGGAGTGGATGGACAGAGACGAGTGGTGAAGGAAAATGAAACTTTAAGCACAGAAAGATGTGTAAACATTGTGTGCATATATATATATATATATATATATATATATATATATATATATATATATATATATATGGTATGAGAAGAAAAATAAATGCCTGGACGGGATTCGAACCCCTAAGAACTTTATTTCCAAACACTCGTAAAGATTTCTCCTCTCTTAATGTAAGAGTCAATGCTTCACATCCATATAATATAACTGGTAGAAAAACAGTTTAACGCATTGTATGTTTAATGTTTTTCAAGAAAAGTTGAGGCGACAAGATTCCCTGTAATGCATAACATCCATTTCCAAAATTGAGCTTAATTTCTTTGTGCACTCATTCATGTTCGTAATTATTGTTCCTAGGTATTCGAATTCCCCTCCGTGATATCTTTACCTTGTCGTGGTGGAGTGGCTTGTGTGCTTAAATGACCTGAGAGTTATGCCGGCGGTAGCATTGCTGCCGATAGGGTTACCCATGCCGGACTGGTCGAAGGTGATAAGCCAGACGAAAAAAGTACCTTGGTCGAAAGAGTGACGATCTTTCACCGTAAAAATACAACCGTCAAGAAATGCGGACATGGGTTCAACTGGGGTAAAATTTTGTGGAGGTCAAATAGTCCCTCATTCGGTTCTGCGGGCGGGGACTACTTCTGGGAACCCATGCCAAAGGCTCAAACACAGGGACATGTTTCTAGGAACATGGAATGTTAGGACTTTATACAATAGCGGGGCACTAGAGATATTAACGCAGGAAGTAGATAAATCGCCATTGGATATAGTCGCTTTACAGAAAGTTAGGTGGCCAGGAGAAGGTAGTCAGGAATAAGGAAGTTTTGTATTATACTACGGGGGTGCAGAAAGACCTGCTTTTGGAACAGGTCTTTTAGTCAGAAGGAGGATCCTATCCGCTATCCGAGATATTAAGTTTGTTAGTGATAGGATATCATACATAATTCTAAAGAGTAAACAACATGATTTTATAATTGTAAATGTCCATGCCCCCATAGAACATAAAGATGACAAGATTAAGGATGAGTTCTATGAAGAATTAGAATGCTTATTTGATAGCCTTTCACAATATCATATGAAAATTGTCTTAGGAGATTTTAATGCAAAAGTGGGGCGGGAAGATATATTCAAACCAACAATAGGCAAATTCAGTCTTCATGAAGATAGTAACGACAACGGGGTTAGATTAGTCACATTTGCCACACCAAAGAATCTCATTGTTAAGAGCACATCATTTCAGCATAAGGATATTCATAAATACACCTGGACGTCCCCAGATGGAGAAACTCGGAACCAGATAGATCATGTATTAGTGGATAAACGCTGGCACAGTAGCATCATTGATGTTAGATCAGTTAGAGGGACAGACTGCAATTCAGATCATCATCTGGTCAGGGTGAAAATCAGACAACGGCTATCGCTTATGAGAGGAACAAACGCTAAAGATGATTCTATAAATTTTGAATTAAAAAACTTGAAAAATGATGAAATGCGACAAGAATACCAAATCAAAATTGCTAATAGATTTGATGTACTGGAATCTTCAGATGACAATGTGGCAAACGAAGAAGAAACTGATATAAATAAAGAATGGGAGGCTATAAGAGATACTATTAAATTGTCAGCATCAGAAAGCATTGGTTGTTTAAAAAGAGGCAAAACAAGAAATGGTTTGATGAGGAATATGCCGACAATGTAAAGAAAAGAAAGGTAGCAAAAATGGAATGGTTACACGAACGAAATGATGTAAATTTAGAGCAATTGGGTAGTATTAGACGGGAAACCACCAAGTTACTAAAGAGTAAAAAGAGGTAATATTTGAGAGAGAAGATTAATGATCTTGAAATGAATGCAAAAAATAGGAACATTAGAGAATTATATCAGGGAATTAGTATAGAGAAGAAAGGGTTTCAGGCTAGAACAAACATAATTCGGAATGAAAATGGGGATATGATTGCAGATTCCAGGAGTATATTAAATAGATGGAAAAGTTATTTTAATCATCTACTAAATGTACATACAGAACAGGACATGGAGGAGGATAATTTACAGACAGCAGAAATTCATGTCTCAGAACCAAGTGCATTAGAGGTTGAAATGACGATTGACAAATTGAAGATGTATAAAGCGTCAGGTTCAGATGAGATCCCAGCAGAACTGATAAAATCGGGGGGGGGGGGAATTGATGGACAAGATACGCTGGTTGCTTAGTATGATTTGGGAAAAAGATCTTCCAGATGAATGGAAAGAATCAATTATCGTACCAATTTATAAGAAAGGAGATAACACTGATTGCCACAACTACAGGGGCATCTCATTACTTTCAACTTCCTACAAAATTCTAACAACTATATTAGTCAGCAGGGAGGCACGCCGTAGCGTAGTGGTTAAGGCACTGAGCTACAAGCCGGAGGGTCGAGGGTTCAAGTCCCGTTGGGGTCAGGATTTTTAAACTGACCCAAACCCTCTGGTGGCACTATGGCCCTGGGGTCGACTCAGCCTCTAACTGAAATGAGTACCAGACGCTTGTTCTGGGGTAAAGGCGGCCGTCACGCAGGGCTGACAACCCGGCTGACATAAAAGTGCCGATTGTCTAGAAAAAGTGGGAGCCTTAACCTCCTACTACCCCAAGGGCCTCCTGAGGCCTGTTGTGGGATCACTTTACCTTTTATATTAGTCAGCAGACTTACTCCCTATATTGATGACATTCTAATAGATCATCAATGTGGATTTAGAACAGGTCTACAACAGATCAGATTTTTAGTATAAGACAGATTTTAGGAAAGAAATGGGAATATAATGGTACTGCACATCAACTATATGTAGACTTCAAAAAAGCATATGAATCTATTAAGAGGGAGAAGTTATATAGTATCCTGCTGGAGTTCGGAATTCCTAAAAAGTTAGACTTATACGAATGTGTCTAAATGGCACAAAGAGTAGGTTGCGTGTAGGCAAACAGTTTTCGGATACTTTTCAAATCTAGAATGGGTTGAAGCAAGGAGATGCACTATCTCCTCTACTATTTAATTTTGCACAAGAGCATGTCATTAAGTCTTTAGAGAATTAGGAAGGCTTACAACTCAATGGTATTAATAAGCTGTTAGTTTATGCTGGTGATGTAGTACTATTGGCCGATAGCGAGGAGATACTAAAGGACAACACACAGACACTATTGAGTAACACTAAGAAATTAGGACTGGAAGTAAATATCAATAAAACTAAATATATGGTGACACGTAGAAATACATTATATAATGGAAATGGACATCTAATGGCAAATGAGGGAAATTTTGAGGAAGTGGCTGAATTCAAATACCTAGGAACAATAATCACAAATAGGAATGAGATGCACAAAGAAATTAAACATAGGCTCAATTCTAGAAATGCGTGCTATTATGAATTGCAGAGACTTTTGATGTCCCAACTCCTTTCAAAAAACGTTAAACTGAAAGTATATAAAACTATTATTCTACCAGTTACATTATATGGGTGCGAAACATGGACTCTTACTTTAAGGGAGGAAAGGAGATTACAAGTATTTGAGAAGAAAGTACTTAGGAAAATTTTTGGACCAAAGAGAGATGAACAGACAGGTGAATGGAGAAGACTACATAACAATGAACTACATGGTCTTTATAGGAAGCCAGATATAATAAGAACAGTTAAGTCTCGTAGACTGCGATGGGCAGGACATGTTGCACGTACGGAGAATGAAAGACTTGCATGGAAGCTTCTTGTAGGAAAGCCAGAGGGAAAACGCCCAGTTGGTAGACCAAGAATGAGGTGGGAGAATAACATTAACTATGATTTGAAGGAAGTAGATTATACAGGGAATGATTGGAAATCATTAGCTCAGGATAGGGATGTATGGAGAGCTTATGTCCGCGCGGCCATGAACCTACGGGTTCGATAGTGCCAGTGAGTAAGTAAGTAAGGTATTCGAATTCAGCCACTTCTTCAAAATTTCCCTCATTTGTATAGTTTTATTGATGTTTACTTCTAGTCCCAATTTCTTAGTGTTACTCAATAGAGTATAGTGATTGTATTCCTTGCCTCTAGTTCCAAGGGTCGAGGATTAAACCCCAGGACTTGCCTCTTGTATTTTTCCACCCTAAAAATCTATCAACGCCGATCGGGTTTGAACCCTCGACCCTTGGGACTAGAGGTAAGCGATATAACCACTATTCTACCACCATGACCGACTAGCTTGCCTACCCCCGCCTCTCTCCCTCTATATATATATATATATATATATATATATATATGTCACTAACGTACACATTTAGAGATCTCGGGTTCTAATCCCGGCTCATGCGTTTATTTTTCTTTTCATTTCGTATTTAGCCTTCATTGCTAAATGTCAAAAATATAGTTATAACATCTAAATAAATAAGCGTTACTACTACAAAGTAAAAATTCTCTTTGAAAGATTATTACTTGTTATAGTAGCTACTAGATGGCAGTTCGACCGATGTCCAACTGCCTCTCGTGAATTGAGAATTATATATATTAGAGCTCGGAAATTGAGGACCTATAAAATGCCAACAAAGATCTTTAAAAGTCCTAAAGATTAAAAAAAAAACTAAAACTGGAAAAAGGATGTAAAAAGGGTTGCAGTTGCTAACGAGCGGGTAAAGACAAACTAGCTGCTTCATCCTCTGCTAGAGGTAATTTTCACAGAGTGGCACTTTCTTATGAGTCATTCAAAATGTCTCTGCAGGCAGAAGAATTTCGAAGCTCTGTTTGTTGCTACACGTGACGTCATATAAGGCAGTGTACACTGTCAGCGTCCCACGTCCCATTCCCCTCTGCACTAGTAGATAGCAGTGTCACATGTTCTATTCCTGCATAAACACGACTGCAGTGCCCTCAGTCAACAACTGCGCTTATTCTTTTAAACGGGTAATAGAGGATTTGAAGTCAAAATACAATAGTACATGCCGTCAGAAGGCTGGTGGTTAAAAATGACGGGATATTTTGTGATGGTTCAATAGTTTTTCGCGGAACAAATGTGTTTGCAATGTGAAAAGTCTTTAGAAAGTAAAACTAGATAGTGTTTTTAAAACAAATTGGAATTGATACTGGACTCTGAGGATTCTTTAATTACACAAATGGTATAAATGTAGTCAAAATAAGGTAAATTTGAGAAAAAACATTAAGACCTTAAAAAGACTAAAAAAGGGCCAATGAGTAAAAAACGTCGAAAATGGACTAAAAGGACTATTAAGACCCACCATTTTCTGACTTAGACCACTATAATGACCCAAAATATTAAAACCCACCATTTTCTGACTTACAATGACCCAAAATATATATAAAGTTGGATCTTGTCTTCAGAAAAAAAAAATGTTTTTCCTCAACTTCCGAGTCCTAATTATATACAAGGAAGACAAATAAATGCATATGCTGGAATGCCCGAATGGCGAATTTGGGAGCGAACTACCGTATAGAGTTAGAGGTCTCTGGTTCAATGCCGGTTCAGGCGTTTATTTTTTATGTCATATATATCATCATCATCATCATCATCATGAACAAGTTCGTTTTAGGCCATGTGGCCTGTACGGATGTCATATATATATATATATATTTATATATGATATGAAAAGAAAAAAGAATGCTTGAGTCGGGATTTGAACTCGAATCTCTAAAGTCTGTACCTTTAGCGCTCTAACCAACTGAGCTACCCAAGAATTCCAAGACAAGCTTACCATTTTCTTATACATGTAGTATTCTCAATTCACACAAGAGGTAGCGGAAAGATCTTCCGACTGCCATCTAGCGGCTAACATAACAGTTAAGGAAATTATTTAAGAGAATATTTACTTTATAGCAGTAACGCTTGTATATATAGATATTATAAATTATATATTATATATATATATATATATATATATATATATATATACCAGTCCACCGCTGTGGTTTCGAGGTAGCGTGATGCCTTGTCACACAGCGGGCCCGGGTTCAATCCCCGGTCGGGACAGTTTTCTGGGTGAGGCTTTTCACGGGGTCTTTCCTCAGCTGTAAGACAAATGTCAGGAAAACTTTAAGGCTCAAGCGGTCCCCGAAATCACATGGCCATCATCATCATTCACCTACATTTCCCTAGTAAAGCTGCAAGCATATCATGAAAATGCTATGATTGCAGTGAAGGACCTGCCTTCGGGCAGAATAACTATGGATGGATATACTGTATATACCTAATGTGTCATAACATAAATATAATGAAATTATCGAGTAATTTTTTTTAACAGGAAACAACGTTTCTTATACAAATGTTCACTCGCGTCACTCGCATTGGGAGATTTAATACTTGGCCTATGTCACTGTCTTATCAACTTTGCCAGATTCTTCGTCAAATACTCCAACGTATGGGTAAGTAAAATAAAGTATCCATATATTTCTCTATTTATCACAATTTATTGTTATATTCTTCTTGGAGCAGATGAATAATCTTACATATCTAGGATGCAATACCTCGTATGAAGAAGAAAAGGATGTAAATGCAAAAAATCTAAATTTTTAAGAATTTTATGGTTAATAAATTCTATCTTCAAGCCACAGTTAGTCCAAAAACATTCAAGACTGAAAGTGTATAAAACACTGGCTCTTCCAACTCTTTCGTATGGTAGCGAAGTATGGACGTTGAAACAGGATATACAGAGACTTAGATCTGCTGAAATGAGATATCTTCGGAGGACTGCAGGATACACACTACTAGATCACAAAACAAATGAAGACATCTTAAAATAATTACACATGGAATCTTTAGAAAACAAAATTTCTGACTATAAGTCAAGATGGATGCAACATGTTCATCGAATGGAAGATCACAGAATACCCAAACAAATGTTAAGATATCAACCTGGAGGAAGAAGAAGACCAGGACGTCCACTCAAAAGACTTCTGGATGGTCAACAAATGGCCTAAATTCGTGAATGTACTATGATGATGATGATGATTCTTCTTCGTCTTCTTCTTCGGGAACTACAGCATTATTTTGTGAATATTTTGGGCCTTCTAAACTATTGATACCCATTTCTTCCTGTCCTCTGCAATTGTTCTCCAATTTTTAATCTCCATACAACTTAAATGTTGACCACGGTGGAGTGTAGTTATGTTCCTTGCCTCTGGTCCTGAGAGTCGCAGAGTCAAACTCTTTCGGGGTCTATGTTATTTTTTTAGGGTGGAAAAATCCAAGGAGCAAGTCCTCCGAGAAGGACTTTAAGTCATGGATCCCGAGTCTGAATATTTTCAGGCACGTGAAAGATCCTTAAGCCTGAATAAAGAGACCTGTAAGCAAAATTTACAGACTTCGTCATCCTAGTAATACCTTAGTTACCTACTAGATGTCTCATTGTGTCGGTATGATTACCGCATACCATTCATGATATATGTGGGCAAATAACTTGATCTAGTATCCTCTTACAAAGGAGAGGCAAGGCTCAACATTTGGGCTATTGTAGATGTAGAGACAAGTTGAATATATTTGCACTAAAGTCGGTCAATATTACACGATAAAATTGATCACAAGAGGAAAATATTTAGTTAATGTGAAAAAGGAGTGTATTTCCTACAGATAGGTGCTAGTTACCTATCTTAGTAGCAATATTGAAGCTTCGGGTTGTTGGCTGCAAGGACATGACTTCTCCATACATCCCTATTCTGAGATAGTATATTTCAATCATCCCTGTATAATTCTCCTCCCTCAATCTCATTCGTGGCCAATTACTAGGCGCTTTCTCTCTGATTTTGCTATAAGAAGATTCCATGGCCCCCTTTGTGCCTCATATCCTACCCATCACACTCTACAAGTCTTAATTGTTTATATTAATTTCATTTCCCAAAAAGACCACGCAGCTCGCTGTTTGTGGTATTCTCCATCCACCTACCTCTTTTGTCCAAAAATTTCCATAACAAATTTATACTCAATTTCATCTTTTCCTAACTAACTAACTCACTGGCACTATCGAACCCGTAGGTTAATGGCAGCGCGGACATAAACTATCCATATATCCCTATCCCGATCCAATGTTTTCCAATCATCCCCTGTATAATCTACTTCCCTCAAATCATAGTTAATGTTATTCTCCCACCTCATTCTTGGTCTACCAAGTGGGCGTTTTCCCTCTGGTTTTCCTACAAGAAGCTTCCATGCACCTCTTTCATTCACCATTAGTGTCACATGTCCTGCCCATCACAGTCTACGAGACTTAACTGTTCTCATTATATCTGGCTTCCTATAAAGACCATGTAGTTCACTGTTATGAAGTCTTCTTCATTCAGCTGTCTGTTCATCTCTCTTTGGTCCAAGAATTTTCCTAAGTACTTTATTCTCAAATACTTGTAATCTCCTTTCCTCCCTTAAAGTAAGAGTTCGTGTTTCGCACCCATATAATATAACTGGTAGAATAATAGTTTTATATATTTTCAGTTTAACGTTTTTTGAAAGGAGTTGGGACATCAAGAGTCTCTGCAATGCATAATAACATGCATTCCCAGAATCGAGCCTATGTTTTTCTTCTTCTCCTTCTACTTCATGAAATTAGGCCTTTTCACCTATTTTCATATAAAGTAGGATTTAATGAATCTTCCCATCTAGTAAATGGGCGTCCAACACTTCTATGTCCTATTGGTTTGCACTTTAATAACAGCTAAGGGATTCTGAGTGTAAGCATTCTTTTAACATGTTCATACCAGTTGTACCTCATGTTGTAATTCTATTTGTTAAATTAAAAACATTTAAGTCTCTTCTAATATCTTCATTTCTTTTTCTGTCCAAAATTGTCAGACCTGCTATTGAACGTAAGAACTTTAATTCTGCAGTTTCTATTTTTCTTCTGTCTGAAAGAAATATACTCGTAATATGTTCTGCATACTTAAAAGTAATTCTAATGGGACAACAAAGACTGCTTACAACCTTTGACATATCTATACATTACTATAAATAATATAATTATCCCTTATTCTTCTTCAGTAATAGATCTTGGACTACATCTAGACGCAAATTTAACCTGGCAAACACAAGTGAAACACATATGTAAAAAGACTTTCTCCATCTTACATTATCTTAGACGTTTAAAGAATTTTCTCCCAGTTTCGTTAAAACAAATCCTAGTGCAGAATCTTGTGTTACCACACTTCGATTATTGTGACATTATATATAATGATCTAAACTATGCCTTGTCGCAGAGACTGCAGCGTGTTCATAATGCTTGCGTTCGATTCATTTTCAATATCCGCCGTTATGACCATATTTCCGAACACTTTAATAACTTCTCTTGGCTCCGTCTTACTGACAGACGTAAATTGCACTCTCCTTCACTACTTTTCAAGCTTCTGAATTCCTACATTCCTACTTACCCGGCGTCCTGATTTGAGAAGTTATCCTCCTACCACAATACTGACACTAGGTCACAAGATAGCAGTCTGCTAACAATTCCTCTTCATAGCACTTCCTCCTATTCTACTTCCTTCACAGTAGCCTCTGCCCGCTCCTGGAATCTCCTTCCTCAAGATATCAGGGGTTGCCGCACACTTGGCACCTTTAAGTCACGCTTATACAGTTACCTGTTGTCTAATAATTAATTTTTCTCTATTTATTTAATTTTATACTATGTCATTAATCTTTTCCTCGTTTTTATATATCTTGTACATATTATATATTTAATTCGTTAAATTTAGAGTAAATCAAAATACATTATAAATATTAATTGTATTGTATTCATAACTTGTAATCGTTTATATATATATATATATATATATATATATATATATATATATTGTAATTTAGATTTAAGACTTTTCTTTTGTATTTTTTTAAACCTGGTTGAGTGGTAGACAAAGCCTTAAGGCCTTAACTCTGCCAGGTAAAATAAAGCTATTATTATTATTATTATTATTATTATTATTATTATTATTATTATTATTATTATTATTAAAATAAGAGACCATGTTTTGGATTCATACAATTAGAAGAATAAGTAACAGTTTAACTATTTTTAAAGAAAAATTGGTGGATAGATTTAATTTCAATTAACCTTGTTTCACACCTGAAACTTCAATTTTTTTAATCTTCCACTAATGTACACTTAGTGACAAAAAGAATGAGCCGCTTCAAAAAGCAGACTTGTTATGGCCCACTGCGCATGCTCGAAAAGCCATAGCTGCGGATCAGGAGGTAACACATTGTTAAATATTTTACTCGTAACTGCTGTATTTGGTTTTAACCGTCTTAAACAGTTAAAGAACAGGGGAGGAGACATATTTATAGATATTTACGAGTGTTCGACAAATGCAAATATTACTCAAATTGCGACATTTAAATAAAGTTCAACTCTCGTTCATAGTGTAAAAGCAAACAAGCCAACTAATATCTGATGTTCGGGTAGCGTAGATCGTTAAACTATTTACAACAAGATGAAACGTATGTGAAAGCCAGGGTTCAAATCCTCCCTCAATTTTTTTATTCATTTGTATTTTCGCAAAATCCATCCTATACCATTTAATTCCTGCCACATAATCTACATCCACTTTACACTGTATTAAGTAATATTCCTGCCTTCGTAAATTCTGTAACACTATTTAGCTACCGGTATAAATTTAATTGTTTTAACAATAATGCTATAAATTTATGTAATAAAATATAATATAGCTTCATATATTTATGAGTATATTTATTTATTACGTATTAGTGAGGAAAAAGTTTCACCCTTCAATTAAAATATTTAGTTTATATATGTCAAGTCCATCATAATAATAGCTCATAGATGATGGACATTAATAAAATAATAATAATAATTATTATTATTATTATTATTAATTATTATTATTATTATCCATAATCTATAATAATAATAATAATCCATCCATAGTAATTCTGCCCGAGGGCAGGTCTTTTACTCCAATCATAGCAATTTCATGCTAAGCTTTGCAGCTTTTCTAGGGATTTATAGGTGTGGTAGCTTCCCTTTGCTTTCCACACCGGTGAAGGATGATGATGATAATGATGGCCGGATGATTTTCGGGGACCGTTGGGCCCTAAGCTTCCTGACTTTTGTCTTACAGGTGAGGAAAAATTCCGAAAAAACCTCACCAGGAGCCTGTCCCGACCGGGAATCGAACCCGGGCCCGCTGCGTGACAAGGCAGCACGCTACCTCGAGACCACAGCGGATAATAATAATAATAATAATAATAATAATAATAATAATAATAATAATAATAATAATAATAATCATCATCATCTTCATTCATGGATTAGGTCTGTTGACCCGTTCCGACTTCAGCCCATCTCTTTCTAGGTCTGCCCACATCTCGGGTGCCTTTAGGTTTGTATTTTGTTATTTGTTTTGGATATCTATCTTCATTCATTCTGTCTATGTGTTGCTTCCATTTTTGTCTATATGTATCCATTTTATCAGTTATTGCAAATATTTCAAGTTCCTGTCTTATTTCTGTGTTCTTGATTCTGTCTTCCTTAGTGCACCCTTTAACAGATCTCAAAAATTTCATTTCTGCCGCCGTTATCCTACTTAGGTCTTGTTTTTTATGTATCCAGGCTTCTGAACCATAGAGCAGTACCGGTACTGCCAACATTTTATAAAATTTCAGTTGAATAATAATAATACTAATAATAATAATAATAATAATAATAATATAATAAAATAATAATAATAATGGGATGTATCAAATGATGTGAAGAATTTAATTAACTGGGGATCCAAATTAACTTAAAATGTACCCAAGAAAATTACATAAAATATAGAATTCGAAAAGGCAGACCGGTAATGACAATGTTAAACAGAGTTTTGTGGGATAAAAACATATGAATAGATACCAAATTAGAAATTTATAAATCCATATCATACGGTGCAGGAACTTGCCTGTTGAATAAACATTTAAGTTTGAAGCATATGTCGACCGAAATGGCTTGTTTCAGACGCTCAACTAGACATTCGAAATAGGGGAAAAAATGAGAAATACAATCATCACACAACCAATGAAAGTCCATTATTCAATATTAGATTTTGTGAGATACAGACAACTAGAATGGTATTGTCATATACGTAGGATGCCAGAGAAAACATTACCCAGACAAGCTTTGGAATGGATTCCACCTGGAAAAGGAAAGAGAGGTGGACCTAGATTTAAGTGGATGGTTTATGCAAGAAGAGATATGAGGAAGCTAGGTCTGGAAGAATTGGAATAAGAAGATAGAGAAGAATGGAGAAAGAAGATAAAAATTTAAAAAGCTTTGGGCATAGGAAGATGTTTTATTACACTGTAAACCTGTTTATAAATAAGTAAATAATAATATTAATAATAAAAATATTAATACTTCCAAATAGTTAGTACGTTTTTATTTAAGAATGAATATACAGAATAAAATAGAAAGCACTTTAACAATTTAAAAAAATTAACCTCACTGGGAATCAAACCCGCGACCTCTTGCATACGAATCAAGCCACTAAGCACTGAGCTACGCTTTCACTGCCTTGTTGCCTTTAGAAAGAACACTCTTCAAGGGAAGAAGGAAAACGTATTGTAGCTCTACTGTGCAATTAGTTTACTCGTGTGAATCGCGCGTTACAACTTGAAATATTCGAGATCAAGAGTCGGCCCATTCTTTTTGTCGCTAAGTGTACATTTCGGCAGTGTTATCTAGCGGTTGGGGACCGAATTATTTGTCGTCTAATATCCTAAGGGCTACATCCCAATCTACATTCCAACACCTAGCACAAACCTGGAATAAAACGCTCTGTTGCTTGTATCATGTTGAAATAGTTTCTATAGTGTAACGCCATAATTTTGCAGTCAGTTTAATTTAACTTGGAATCAGTTGTAAGTAAAAATTCACATTTAAAAATACCTCTTCAGTAGTAACAGATCAATCAATATTTGAAGTCAGTAGTAGTATCAATTCACTTCATTTCCTCAATACTTCAATGACAAACGCTTTTAAAATTCATGTTAAAGCACCGTTGAGGTGTAATAAGATGTTAAATATAAAATTGGTACCTGGTAAGGTAACATTGGTAACTTATATAACACCATCAGTACCAGTTAAAATGCTGAAGATGAAACATTGTTTTTTGAAAGACCTCCATATTGGAACTACTTTATGAAGTTTAATAACACTGGTCAACATGATTTTTGTAGTTTTTTTATCGTGTTTTCAAATATGTATTCGGAATTTCTCCATCACCCACAGTTTTCTTTTTATTTCAATTTCAATTAATGGATTTAAATAATTACTTTTTAATAAACTTTTTCGTCCATTTGGCCATTGTAAAATAAAACCAAATGAGCTAACTAGGGGGATTTTAGCTATGGAAAAGAGATTTCAAAGCAAATGGAATCCTAATATGCTGGCCGATTATTGTAGGACCAAGAGGGATGCTCCACAGGCGAACTATAGCAGAAAATTGTCATTTCTTACTTTATAGGTGAGTCCGAATGTTCAAATATTGTGTAGTCACGAATGTAGAAAGTATTAAAGTGTTTGAAATTATAAATTCCTTTTTCTCGGAAACCTTTCGTGGTGGAGAAAAACCGATATCATATTTGAATTCAGGAGAAAAATACTATCAGAATCACATATTTTTCTTTCTGAGACAAAAAAAAAGTTTATTCTTCGTTGCTCAGTGTTATTTAGTTGAGAACGACTGACTTACGAGGTACCATTTTTATATTTAACATCTTACTTCAATGACGTCACGGACTTAGTATCCGCGAGCTATAATTTTTTTGGTTTATGACTACTAAAATTTAAATTGATTTCAGTTTTAAAAATAAATTGATGGGATTACATGGGACACATGATCATGCGAATAGAGAAAATATATATCATCGCCATTAAAGTGATCCCAGTCGGCGAGAGTTGATAGAAGAGACACTAAATACCTCTCATTAACAACTGATAACGTGGATCAGTTAATCCGCCGCTATATTTCATCCTCTGTCCTATCTGCAAATAATTTCAAGTGGTTACTGAATATCACACTTGCTGGGTTAGAATTAATTGCTTAATGAATTAATGCTACTTTCAACGAGATTATCCCTTCAAGCCCTTCAAAGACAGAATCCTCTAATTACCTTTTTCCCAATATTAAAATTTCGTTTTTTTTCTAAAAATAAAGACATAATAATATTAAAATAAAAATGTATTTATTTTTATACAGATTTTAAATCCTTACAAATCTTTCTGTACCTAAAGTTTTATTTTCCTTCACCAAATAATAATTGCAAATTCAGAAGATAATCTGCAGAAAGGTCTGTATGAACTTAACAAAATTACAGGAGAATATGGATTGAAAATATCTACAGAGAAAACGAAAATTATGGCATTTCAAGGTGTAGATCCTGTCAGAAGTAAAATTGTACTGGACAATAACATTTTGGAGCAGATGAATAATTTTACATATCTAGGATGCAATATCTCATATGAAGAAGAAAAAGATGTAAATGCAAAAATATCTAAATTTTTAAGAATTTTAGGGTTAATAAATTCTATCTTCAAGCCACAGTTAGTTCAAAAACATTCAAGACTAAAAGTGTATAAAACACTGGCTCTTCCAAGTCTTTTGCATGGTAGCGAAGTATGGACGTTGAAACAGAAGGATATATAGAGACTTAGATCTGCTGAAATGAGATACCTTCGGAGGACTGCAGGATACACACTACCAGATCACAAAAAAAATGAAAACATCTTAGAAGAATTACATATGGAAACTTTAGTAAAGAAAATTTCTGATTATAAGTCAAGATGGATGCAACATGTTCATCGAATGGAAGATCACAGGATACCCAAACAAATGTTAAAATATCAACCTGTATGAAGAATAAGACCAGGACATCCACTCAAAAGACTTCTGGGTGGTGTTCCTCTTGAGGCCGTAACAGGTCAACAAATGGCCTAAATTCGTGAATGTACTATGATGATGATGATGATATTCAAGTTGCATTTGTTCTCCCTCTTTTCAACCTCTCATCCACAACCATTTATAATAATAATAATAATAATAATAATAATAATAATAATAATAATAATATGTATAATTTGTATGGTAGCGAAGTATGGACGTTGAAACAGAAGGATATACAGAGACTTAGATCTGCTGAAATGAGATACCTTCGGAGGACTGCAGGATACACACTACCAGATCACAAAAAAAATGAAAACATCTTAGAAGAATTACACATGGAAACTTTAGTAAAGAAAATTTCTGATTATAAGTCAAGATGGATGCAACATGTTCATCGAATGGAAGATCACAGGATACCCAAACAAATGTTAAAATATCAACCTGTAGGAAGAATAAGACCAGGACATCCACTCAAAAGACTTCTGGGTGGTGTTCCTCTTGAGGCCGTAACAGGTCAACAAATGGCCTAAATTCGTGAATGTACTATGATGATGATGATGATATTCAAGTTGCATTTGTTCTCCCTCTTTTCAACCTCTCATCCACAACCATTTATAATAATAATAATAATAATAATAATAATAATAATAATATGTATAATTTGTATGGTAGCGAAGTATGGACGTTGAAACAGAAGGATATACAGAGACTTAGATCTGCTGAAATGAGATACCTTCGGAGGACTGCAGGATACACACTACCAGATCATAAAAAAAATGAAAACATCTTAGAAGAATTACACATGGAAACTTTAGTAAAGAAAATTTCTGATTATAAGTCAAGATGGATGCAACATGTTCATCGAATGGAAGATCACAGGATACCCAAACAAATGTTAAAATATCAACCTGTAGGAAGAAGAAGACCAGGACATCCACTCAAAAGACTTCTGGATGGTGTTCCTCTTGAGGCCGTAACAGGTCAACAAATGGCCTAAATTCGTGAATGTACTATGATGATGATGATATTCAAGTTGCATTTGTTCTCCCTCTTTTCAACCTCTCATCCACAACCATTTATAATAATAATAATAATAATAATAATAATAATAATAATAATAATAATAATAATAATAAAAATAGTCGAACACATAGATTCAATTCTGGAAATGCATGCTATCATGCATTAGAGGAATTCTTGTCGTTCCAACTTCTCTCAAAAAACTTTAAACAAAAAAAAATATATAAAACTGTTATTCTCCCAAGGCCCTTACTTTAAAGGAGGAGAAAAGATTACGAATATAAGAGAATAAAGTTCTTAGAAAAATGTTTGGACCAAAGAGAAATGAACAGACAGGTGAATGGAAAATATTGCATAACAGTGGGCTACATGATCTTTATAGGAAACCAGATATAATAAGTACAGTCAATTCTCATAGTCTGCGATGAGCAGGACATGTGGCACGAATGGGGAATAAAAGAGAGGCTTGGAAACTCCTTCTAGGAAAACCAGATAGAAACCTCTCAGTAGAAGGCCAAGGATGAGGTGGGAGAATAACATTATCCATGATTTCAGAAAAGTAGATTATACAGGGGGTGATTGAAAAATATGTCCCCACGCCCATTTATCTACTGGTTCGATAGTGCCAGTGAGTTAGTTAAGATTAGGCTGGCAAGGATATGGTAAGCCAAAATTTGTTAGTATATGCATTATTTTTTGTAAAAAAATCTCCCAACCAAGCAGCAGATCAGGATACGTAGATTTTAGTTGTTTAATTACATTCAACTTATGTAAAATAGTATTTTAGTTTTGTTGGTCTTTTAGAATCAAGTTTATCTGGACATGGTTGGTACAACTGAAATTAAATAAAAATCTATGTATTACAGTTACTTGGTGAAGCAATGTGCAGCTTGCTACCGATGTTCCAAATAATGTGCCTGCTCACTAACTCCATGACACTATCTTTAATAGCACTGGATCGTTACCTTGCAGTCAGAGGAGGTGCTAACAAAAAGTGGGAACCAAAAGACAGACTTTGTGTTTTCATCATATTCGCAATTTGGACTGTAGCTTTGGGTAAGTAAACATTCTCTTTATAATCGAATACATTTTTTATTATAATTTAAGAAATTACGTAAATTAAAAATTATATTCCATAGTAATTCTGCCCGAGGGCAGATCTTTCACTGCAATCATAGCATTGTCGTGCTATGCTTTGCATCTTTACTAAGGAATTATAGGTGTGGTAGCTTCCCGTTGCTTTTCTCACCGGTGAGGGATGATAATAAGGATGATGATGGCCGGATGATTTTCGGGGCATTTGTTTTACAGGTGAGGAAAAACCCCGAAAAAAACCTCACTCAGGAGCCTGTCCCGACCAGGAATCGAACCTGGGCCCGCTGCGTGAAAAGGGAGCATGCTACCTCGAGACCACAGCGGTGGATGATTAAAAATTAGGTAATATATGTTTGAGAGTTGGAATAAATGAAGATATGAACAATAATTTGGAAGTAGCAAAGATAATAGTTAGATATCGATATAAAGTAGCAATGTTGAATGGAATTATGGGATAAACAGATATTCATCATCATCATCATAGTACATTCACGAATTTAGGCCATTTGTTGACCTGTTTCGGCCTCAAGAGAAACACCATCCAGAAGTCTTTTGAGTGGACGTCCTGGTCTTCTTCCTGCAGGTTCCGATTGAGGGTCTTTCCACTTTTCAGCGGTTGCCCTTTTACCAGCCGGCTGCTGGCCCTTCACATCCACATGTGTCAATCACAGAGGTAGATGATCAACAGCTAGTGTAGGGGTGACATGTGGTTAGCATGTCGAGTCCCTCAGCCGTTATAGCTGGTTCCTCAACCTGGAGCCGCTACTTATTGTAGCTACCCAATTGTCTCACGATGCTGGGTGGGCACCGGTCCCATACTGGCCGAAATACCATGAGAAAATTTCTTCCCCCATGGAGACTCGAACCAGCGCAAGTCCGGTAGCTCTGCGCCAAGGCTTCCTACCTTAACCGCTCGGCTACGGCGCGGGACTTCCTGCAGGTTGATATCTTAACATTTGGGTATCCTGTGATCTTCCATTCGATGAACATGTTCCAGTACAGCAAAAATGAAGTTGGAACACAATTCATAATTTGTTGACATGTCTGAAGAAGGTACAGTGTACCGAAACAGCTGTCACTGAATTATATAATAAATATGAAAATCAGATAAAACTACGTTTCATTTTTATTTAATTAATAAGAATGAAGTTCACTTACATCGCAGTTCAAATGGTTTAGGAATAGCTAATATGTGCAACTTGTACCTTGATTAGTTAGGAATTCAGTTACAGACTTATTTTATGCACTTTAAACAAATTGTGTTGTTTTGAATTGGGGATTAACTCAAATTCCTCCATTTCTCAGTTGTGACGTCATTCTTGCCGGGGTGCGATATGTCTATATTCCACGGATAACTCACAATTACTAATTTTGTTTTTCAAAATTAGTTTAAAAATATAATAAATGAGTAGGCTATATACTTACAAAGACTTTTCTAACAACACAAAGTTAATTCTTATCAAACTTAGTCTGTTAGTGTCTAAATGGCTCAACGAGTAGGGTGCGTGTAGGCAAACAGTTTTCAGACACTTTTGAAATCCAGAATGGGTTGAAGCAAGGAGATGCACTATCTCCTCTACTATTTAATTTTGTACTAGAGCATGCCATTAACTCTTTAGAGAATGAGGAAGGCTTACAACTCAATGGTATTAATAAGCTGTTAGTTTATGCTGATGATGTAGTACTACTGGCCGATAGCGAGGAGATACTAAAGGCCAACACGCACACACTATTGAGTAACACTAAGAAATCAGGACTAGAAGTAAATATCAGTAAAACTAAATATATGGTCACACGTAGAAATACATTATATAATGGAAATGGACAGCTAATGACAAATGAGGGAAATTTTGAGGAAGTGGCTGAATTCAAATACCTAGGAACAATAATCACAAATAGGAATGAGATGCACAAAGAAATTAAACATAGGCTCAATTCTGGAAATGCGTGCTATTATGCATTGCAGAGACTTTTGATGTCCCAACTCCTTTCAAAAAACGTTAAGCTGAAAATATATAAAACTATTATTCTACCAGTTATATTATATGGGTGCGAAACATGGACTCTTACTTTAAGGGAGGAAAGGAGATTACAAGTATTTGAGAATAAAGTTCTTAGGAAAATTTTTGGACCAAAGAGAGATGAACAGACAGGTGAATGGAGAAAACTACTTAACAATGAACTACATGGTCTTTATAGGAAGCCAGATATAATAAGAACAGTTAAGTCCCGTAGACTGCGATGGGCAGGACATGTTGCGCGTATGGGGAATGAAAGACGTGCATGGAAACTTCTTGTAGGAAAGCCAGAAGGAAAACGCCCAGTTGGTAGACCAAGAATGAGGTGGGAGAACAACATTAACTATGATTTGAGGGAAGTAGATTATACAGGGAATGATTGGAAAGCATTAGCTCAGGATAGGGATGTATGGAGAGCTTATGTCCGTGCGGCCATGAACCTACGGGTTCGATAGTGCCAGTGAGTAAGTAAGTTTATACATTACCTGTTTAAATTATTTTTTGCGCGATAGTCCGTTTTGTCGTACTTAAGCAATGGCGACCATGATTGAAAGTTCAAGATCCTACATTCCGGGGTTGTCAACCTAAATAACTATATTGTAATAAAATAACTATCCTATAATAAAATAGCTATATTGTAAAATTGCATATTACAAACACGCGTGCGGGAAGTAAATCCACTACCCTCTATGTATACTACATACAATGTATATACAAAATATCCAAAAGGTAGCGTTAATATACATTATACGAAACAAATCACCGAATTTTACAGAACTGAACTTTATTTGGAACAATATAAAACAATAAATACGTACTTGCCGCCATTTTATTTTACTAAATTGGTCTCACGACCTCCTGTTGTTTTAACTGATAAACATTTCCCATACTGTTAACATTAGTCAGTTGTTTATTTTTTGTAAGTCCTTGTTTCCCTCAACGAAATTTAGGCGCTCTGCCCCTACAGAGAAGAATTGAACCATACTAATTTAGTTACACTTGTTTTCGTATAGATGTCATTGAAGTGGCCCGTGTTTATAATGAACGCAAATATTTCCAACAAAGATATTATTTTACTATCATTTATTATTCTAAAAACACCATCACGCAAAAAATAATGTGCAACCCACGTTTGTGAAGTGTTTTACAGAATCTCTGAAATTGAAAACCTCGCTATCGCTCGGTTTTTAAACATTTTCCTCGATTCTGTAAAAACCACTTTCCAACCTCACATCGTAATATAGTAGGTATTGTCCACGCGAACAATGTCGTGGGTCCCGTTAGTTTCAAATAAAATAAAAGAAACTGTTATTTACAAAAACAAAAGTGTTTACAAACTAAAATGCAATAGCTGTGAATATATATATATATATATATATATATATATTGGTGCTAGATAATACCCGGCGTGTGTTGTTACGCCTAAATAAATGAAACATTAAGGGTTAATTAAATTGTAAGGTATACGCTATGACGAAGCAAACATGGCGGTTGCTAGTCGGTTTTTAATTTTGGATTTCAGGTAAACCTCCACTTCAAATTGTCGGATTTTGCTCATTTTTGGATAATGCCTAACTCGGTTTATTTTAATAGATATACCAAGTTTCGTTGTGAAATATCGAAAATTGTGATCGTCATAGCGATTTTTAAATTTTCACTTCAGGTGAACTCCTACACCCAATGGTTTTAGAGGGTGTAATTGTGAATCTAAATCATCCGGTGATTCACACAAACACACAAAAAAATCATCAAAATCGGTCCAGTCGTTTAGACAGTTCTTAATTTCGGATTTCAAGTGAATCTCCACTTCTAATTGTCGGATTTCGTTCATTACACGCTTTATATTAGCTTGACCTGTATCTATCTATCTATGTAACGGAATCTTTCAACGCGATTTTCACCCACATAGGAACATTGGATCGACTTGAAACTTTGTATACTTGTAGAGGACCCGTGACAATACAATAATTTCATATTTATTTTCTAAAATCCTGGCCATAATCATCAGAAAAAAAAAGTGTTTTTGTATCAATGTAACGGAATCTTTCAACGCGATTTTCGCCCACTTAGAAACATTGGATCGACTTGAAACTTTGTATACGTGTAGAGGACCCGTGACAATACAATAATTTCATATTTTGTTTCTAAAATCCTGGCCATAATCATCAGAAAATCAAAAAAAGTGTTTTTGTATCAATGTAACGGAATCTTTCAACGCGATTTTCACCCACATAGGAACATTGGATCGACTTGAAACTTTGTATACTTGTAGAGGACCCGTGACAATACAATAATTTCATATTTATTTTCTAAAATCCTGGCCATAATCATCAGAAAATAAAAAAAAAGTGTTTTTGTATCAATGTAACGGAATATTTCAACGCGATTTTCACCCACTTAGAAACATTGGATCGACTTGAAACTTTGTATACGTGTAGAGGACCCGTGACAATACAATAATTTCATATTTTGTTTCTAAAATCCTGACCAGAATCATCCGAAAATAAAAAAAATAAAAACTGGTATAGGCCCTAATAGGTTGCGGACTTCTCGACTTTTTGGTCAATCGTTGTAAGAGCTCAGTTGGTAGAGCAGTGAACTCTTAGTGGTATATAATTTCAGTAATCCATACGTCGCTGGTTCAAATCCGGCTGGGAGGGTTTTTTTATAGAAGAGTATTAATTTTAGCTCATACTACAATAGTATCGAATTTAAAGATATTTAAATTTTATCTTATTCTGTAGAATATTAAAACTAAAAAATAAAAAATAAATAATAGTTTTAAAAAACTAAAAGAACACGCTTTATTAGAAAACTAAAAAATGAAAAAAATAATTTTAATTTCCAGTACGCTTGGGATAAAATTAAAGTGGTCAACAAAAAAATCATCTCCAACACATATAGAATAAAACTAGAGTTATCAACAAATATAAAATAATTTTACCATCAAAAGCGTGGGGTGCTTTTTATGATTTTTACATTTTCTTCTTAGAGAGCTTACTTTTACCAATATCTGTTTATTATCAAATATATTAATTGATATAGAGCACCCCACGCTTTTGATGGTAAAATTATTTTCTATTTGTTGATAACTCTAGTTTTATTCTATATGTGTTGGAGATGGTTTTTTTGTTGACCACTTTAATTTTATCCCAAGCGTATTGGAAATTAAAATTATTTTTCATTTTTTAGTTTTCTAATAAAGCGTGTTCTTTTAGTTTTTTAAAACTATTATTTATTTTTGGATAATACCTGAGTCAGTTTATTTTAATAGATATACTGAGTTTCGTTCAGGAACATCGAAAAATGTGGCCACTAGAGTTATTTTCAAATTGTCTCCACATTAAATGGTTTTAGAGGGTCCAATTATGAATCCAAAGCATTCGGGGACCCAATCAGACACACAAATAATTCCGTCAAAATCGGTCCACTCATTTAGGAGGAGTTCAGTGACATACACACATACAATAATGAATTGCGATGCGAGGTTGGGAAGTGGTTTTTACAGAGTCGAGGAAAAATGCTTAAAAACCGAGCGATAGCGTGGTTTTTAATTTCCGAGATTCTGTAAAACACTTCACAAACATGCGTTGTACATTATTGTTTTGCGTGACGGTGTTTTCAAAATAATAAATGATAGTAAAATTAAAATATAAAATTATGGAATTATCACCTGAAAGGTCCGTCTCCTCAACTTAATTAATTATTAACTGTAGCGCTACAGTTAAATAATTAATTAAGTTGAGGAGACGAACCTTTCAGGTGAATATTCCATAATGTTATATTTTAATTTTGAATAATACCCCAACGGAACACATCATGAATCTTATAAAAGTTAAAAATAATAGTAAAATAATATCGTTGTTGGAAATATTTGCGTTCATTATTATAAACAATTGACTAACGTTAACAGTGTGGGCAATGTTTATTAGTTGAAACAACAGGAGGCCTTGAGAACAAATATTGGTAAAATGGCCGCAGGTACCGTATTTATTGTTTTGTATTATTTCAAATAAAGTTCAGTTCATTTAAAATGCAGTGATTTGTATCCTATAATGTATATTAACACTACGTTTCGGATATTTTTTGTATATAGGCTACATTGTACGTAGTAAATATAAAGGGCAGTGATTTTACTTTCCGCACGTGGGTGTAAATGTATTGTTAAAGTAGGGATAGTTATTTAGGTTGGCAATCCCGAAATGCTGTAAGTACGACAAAACACACTATCGCGCAAAAATAATTATATACATAAACCCTTAAATATTTTATTTTTATTATTATTATTATTATTATTATTATTATTATTATTATTATTACTACCTCTATCTATCTATCATCGGGTTTTTTACAGCTGATGCCGTCTTCCCGTGCCAAACCTCCAAAGCCTATGATCTTGGGCATCTTCAATACTTAGCCCTCTTGCTTGCAATACTATCCTCATGCTTTCCTTCCATATTAACTTTGGCCTCCCTTTTGTTTCTCTCTCTTTCTTGTCGGTTGTCATTGATATAGTTGCTTTGGCCATCGCTCATCTTCCATTCTTAAAACATGTCCTAGCCACTCTAATTTCTTCTCCCCAATTCTTTCAATTGTGCTTTCTTCTGCTTCCATTATGTTTCTAATTTCCTTATTTGTGACATGTTCTAATTTTGACTTTCTGACATTTCTGCGTAAATAATACATTTCTAGAGTTATTAGTCTATTCATGTAGTACTTGTTGATTGTCCATATCTCACTCCCATACATTGCAAGAGATTCCACCAATGTTTTACCAATATATTTGTCGTGTTTTTCCAAATATGCTTATCCCACCATATGAAATTTAATGACGGTATTATTTTGCTACTAAATTCAATTCTATGTTTTATGTTCTCTTTTCCTATACCTTCAATGTTATCCATAATTATTCCCAAATATTTAGTTTGTTTCACTTGCTTTATTTGAATTCCTACTTCCAATATTAAATTTTCTCTTTTATTGTTATTTATTGCCAAATATGTTTTTCTGCAAATTTACTGTGATACCCCATTATTATTATTATTATTATTATTATTATTATTATTATTATTATTATCATTATTATTAGCATTATTATTATTATTATTATTATTATTAATTATTTTTATTATTATTATTATTGTTTCAGGTGTGTCGATACCCAGTTACTTCTCTTACGATCACGTAGGAATTTTTCAATTCTTCACGTTCATTCCTCCGTCCACCTGCCACATCTACCCTGGACTCTATTACTTCTGCACGCTTCCCATCGATAAAATTGAAAGAAACCATTATTTGGTTGCCATTTTCTGTCTCATTTTTCTCCCGTTATTTATAACGTTTGTTGCTTTCTATGTGGTAGTCGCTCGGTACATCTGGAAACAAAGCATCCCATTGTCCAAATCCCGTCCATCAATCCCTCAATGCTCACAAGATTCCACATCAGATAAGACGAAAAAAACTAAACTTTCACCTACCTTCATACTAAAATCTAGTGGAAATAGTAATTCTGGATCCGCAAGTACCCTTGTGCCGGATGCAGGAAGCGAAATACCAGTGAGTGAAGATCACCAAGTGCATGGCAATCGAACAATTCTGAAGAAGCCTAAAAAAGCAGATAATTCGGCCCAAACTAAACGCAAAATTCGTACTTTTAAAATTATTCTTATTCTGATTTTCACTTGTTTTTTGGGTCGGATGCCAAGTTGGATATACAATGTTACACAATCTTTTCCACAAATCAGGCTGAGGAGTACTGATTGGTGGATATTACAGTTCTGGTTCAATCTGCTAAGTCTCTCATCCACAGCGCTCAACCCGTTCCTCTATTGTTTCCTTAACGAAACACTTGAATTTGGCGAAACTATCAACAATTGGATCCAACGATTTCTTGATATATTCCGTTCAAAAAATAGCAAAGCACAGAAGAATGTCAACAATTGTGGAGGTGCAGATGAAATAAGACAGAATAATAGCCCGGTCTCTATGATTCCTAGAGGACCTTATCAACATAAAGAAAACAGAGTCGAAGGTATGTGTGTAGCAGGTAATTATATGTGAAACAAAACTGGGTGCCCTAAAACTACTGCACTGGGAAAAAATTTATATTACCTCGACCAATAATTTTTTTCTAAATTCTACAGAATCATAGTGTGCATGCTCGAACGCTTAAAGAAACTTCCGCTAGATGGAGAACATGTGTGAAATCGGTATGCCTAACGTTCACAATAAATTCCCAAACATGTTTATAAAAATTGGATATACACTTAGCGACAAAAAAGAATGAGCCGCTTCAAAAACCAGAGTTCCTGCGCATGCTCGAAAAGCCATAGCTGAGATTCACGAGGAAACGCACTGTTAAATGTTTTAAATACGCTGTATTTGGTTTTAATCGTCTTAAATAGTTAAAGAACAGCGAAGGAGACGTGTTTCTAGATATTTAAGAGTGTTGGACAAATGCAATATTACTCAAATTGCGACATTTTAAATAAAGTTCAACTCTTGTTCATAGTATAAAAGTAAACACGGCAACCAGTATCAGACATTCGAGTAGCGTAGATTGTTAAACTTCTTACAACAAGATGAAATGTATGTGAAAGCCAGGGTTCGAATCCTTCGACAAAATGTTTTATTCATTTGTATTTTCGCAAAATACATCCTATAATATTTAATTCCTGCCACATAATCTACGTTCACTTTACACTATCTTAAGTAATATTCCTGCCTCTGTAACACTATTTAGCTACCGGTATAAACATATTTGTGCGTGCAGAACCACGTTTTAATAATGATGCTATAAATGTATGTAATAAAATATAATATAGCTTCATATATTTATGAGTTTATGTATTTATTACGTATTAGTGAGGAAAAAGTTTCACCCTTCAATTAAAATATTTAGTTTATATATGTCAAATCCTTCATAATAATAGCTCATAGATCCATCCATAGTAATTCTGGCCGAAGGCAGGTCCTTCACTGCAATCATAGCATTTTCATGCAATTCTTGCAGATTTACTAGGGAATTGTAGGTGTGGTAGGTTCCCGTTGCTTTCCACACCGGTGAAGGATGATGGTGATGATGATAATGATTAGGATGATGATGATGATGATGATGATGGCCATATGATTTCGGGGACCGTTTGGGCCATTTTTTACGAGCCTGAAAATCTTCAGACTCGGGACCGACGGTTTAAAGTCCCTCCCGGAGGACTTGCTCCTGGATTTTTCCGTCCTAAAACATCCATCGACCCCGGCCGGGTTTGAACCCGCGATCCTTGGGATCAGAGGCAAGAAGCATAACCATTAGTCCAAATTTTAAAACTTTGGGCGTAGGAAGATGTTTTATTACACTGTAAACCTGTTTATAAATAAGTAAATGAACAAATAAATAAATCAACATCATCATCATAGTACATTCACGAATTTAGGCCATTTGTTGACGTGTTTCGGCCTCAAGAGAAACACCATCCAGAAGTCTTTTGAGTGGACGTCCTGGTCTTCTTCTTCCTGCAGGTTGATATCTTAACATTTGTTTGGGTATCCTGTGATCTTCCATTCGGTGAACATGTTGCATCCTCTTTTTTTTTGTGATCTAGTAGTGTGTATCCTGCAGTCCTCCGAAGGTATCTCATAAATAAATAAATAATAATAATAATAATAATAATAATAATAATAATAATAATAATAATAATAATAAAAGTAATAATACTTCCAAATAGTTAGTACGTTTTTTTCTTTAAGAACTGATATACAGAATAGAATAGAAAGCACTTTAACAATTAAAAAAATTAACCTCATCGGGAAACGAACCTGCAACCTCTTACATACGAATCAAGCCACTAAGCACTGAGCTACGCTTTCGGTGCCTCATCGCGTTTAGAAAGAATACTCTTCAAAGGAAGAAGGGAAACGTATTGTAGCTCTACTGTGCAATTAATTTACTCGCGTGAATCGCGCGTTACAACTTGAAATATTCGAGATCAAAATTAACAAAATTAATTACAAAAAATATTATTTAATGAAGTGTAAACTAATCTGATGTATTTAATAAACTAATGAACTTCTTGGTGATAAAATCGTAAAACGTGTAGTCAATGTACCCATTTCACCAATTAAATGTTAAGAGAGTCAACATGTTTCGACAGCTGGTGAATGGGTACATTGACTACATGTTTTATAATCTGATGTACACTGACTTGTCCCACAGGAACCTAACAAAACACTTCTTAAAATAGCTATATTCTCGAATGTTGGGCATTCCGATTTCAGATATATCTCCGTAATGGCTGTTCCTGTATTGATGTATGGATCAGAATGTTGGACGATCACTAAAAGACAAGAACAAAGGTTGGAAGCAGCTGAGATGCGATTTTTAAGAAATATACCAGGATGTAATAATAATAATAATAATAATAATAGTTTTATTTTACCTGGCAGAGTTAAGGCCTTAAGGCCTTGTCTACCACTCAACCAGGTTTAAAAAAATACAAACAAAAAATAGTCTTAAATCTAAATTACAATATATATATATATATATATATATATATATATATATATATATATGGAATGATAAGAAAAATAAATGCCTGGACGGGATTCGAACCCGGATCCCGTCCAGGCATTTATTTTTCTTATCATTGCATATTAAGCTTGCATTGCTCAATGTTAAACATTTAATTATAACATATATATATATATATATAAACGATTACAAGTTATGAATACAATACAATTAATATTTATAATGTATTTTGATTTACTAAATTTAACGAATTAAATATATAATATGTACAAGATATATAAAAAAAAACTAGGAAAAGATTAATGTCATAGTATAAAATTAAATAAATAGAGAAAAATTAATTATTAGACAACAGGTAACTGTATATGCGTGACTGCTGGATAAGAAATATAGCAGGATATACTCTGCTGGATAAGAAAAGGAATGAAGATATATGAAAGGAACTAAATATTTTCAAACTTACAGACCGAATAATTAAATATAGGAACGACTGGAAAGAACATACTGATAGAATGCCAGAAGAAAGTTTTCTAAAATTATTGCTAAATTATAAACCGCACGGAAGGAGAAATGTTGGACGCCCATACAGAAGATGGTCTGAACAATTTTAACACTTCTAGCTTTCATGAAACCGGAACGAGCCAACAGGCTTAATCTCTGGATGATAATGATGATGATGGTGGTGGTGATGATGATGATTGTCATGATGATGATGATGATCCCCGCCATCTAGCGGAAGTTTCTTTAAGCGTTCGCGCATGCGCACAACGATTCCGTAGTAGATAAATGCGACAATTTCCATTCTAGATAAATATTTAACAATTCTAAAAAATCTGAATTCTATGTTACCATTGCAACATAAATTCAAATAATAAAAATTGGAAAAACACATAATGTATTATTGCAGTAAGTGAATAATTGCCCAAGAAAAAATATAATTATATATGCTGATTTTTTCCCAAAATATGAGAAAAATGCCTTAAATAAAGCGAGTTACCTAAAATCTGCTTATTAGCGATGTCAAATATGTATTTATCATTACAAGGACAGTGTGGCCAACAAAAACCCGCTAACAAACAAGTGAACGCAAAGTAATCTGGTGTATTAATTTACCCATTTTCTCACCATGACTTGCCCAAACTAACACTAATGTGCCCATTTTATCGCCCTAATTTGCTACTAATGTAGGTGGACTCTTGGGATAGAATCATCTTATTTGTGAGAAAACATGTTGGCAATTGGCTCTAGCGGGAACATGTGTTATCAGTTTGGCCAACATAGCACTAAAAGTAGCTAATTCTCTGATCGAAGTGGCACGGTGTCATTGAATAGCCAAATGTTATAGGCTACTTATCATTGCAAAATATTAAAAATATTAAAGTAAAGTAAAGTGATCCCACAACAGGCCTCAGGAGACCCTTGGGGTAGTAGGAGGTTAAGGCTCCCACTTTTTCTAGACAATCGGCACTTGATGTCAGCCGGGTTGTCAGCCCTGCGTGACGGCCGCCTTTGCCCCCAGAACAGGCGTCTGGTACTCATTTCCGTTAGAGGCTGAGTCGACCCCAGGGCCATAGTGCCGCCAGATGGTTTGGGTCAGTTTAAAAATCCTGACCCCAACGGGACTTGAAACCTCGACCCTCCGGCTTGTAGCTCAGTGCCTTAACCACTACGCTACGGCGTCCCCCATTTAAAATATTACGAAATATTATTTATTTATTTATTTATTTATTTATTTATTTATTTATTTATTTATTTATTTATTTATTTATTTATTTATTTATTTATTTATTTATTTACTTATTTATTTATTTATTTATTTATTTATTTATTTATTTATTTATTTATTTATTTATTTATTTATGTATTTAGTAAAGACGGAAAAAAGTATGTAGAGAAACAGTATTACAAGATTGCTGTGTGGAAAATTTTGTGTAAAGGCATTCTAAACTTGAGCCTTGCACTTTTTTTTTTCGATGACCATTTTGATTACTGGGACGAAGAATTATATGAAATTGAATGTTTTAATCTACCTGTCAGAGAATATTGAGACTTTTTTACCTTTTGTGACGTATAGAATGGTATGTAACTAAAAAAAATGGTTTAATAAAATGTTAGCAAAATGTTCATATTTCAGTCAATATTTTACATTCCTTCACATTTCAGTGCTGAAGTAAAGATCTTAACACATCGTAAAATTAGTAAAGTTCTTGAAGACCCTACTGATATGAAGCTAATGAAGCGAGAGACAGAACATCTTTACCACTGTATTGACTTAGGCTTTCACGGCCGGTGATGCTAAGATGATCTTGAAGAAGATTTCCGGGCTGTTGTCTTGAGTCAACCCTTGAGGATGCCAGACGCAGTCTCTGGCGAAACATCGGGGAACTTCAAGCCTCGAGACCACGGCCTACAGCCCGGAAATCTTCTTCAAGATCAACATATTTACTACTATTTGTTGGATTATATATAGAATGCGGAGTAAGTTAGTTAACCGCTGCAGATTGTTGTAAGGAAAAAATGCTTGCTTGAAGTAATTTTCTAACTAAGGAACAATTCCGGTCGTTATATTTTGTATATACGTTGTAAGCTACAGAAAATAATATATTTGCATTTTCGGTTAACTGACTTATGCAGCACCCTGTATGTATATGAAAATGATAACTTTACTTATTTTAATGGGGATGATATGAATTTTGTTGATCTATAACAATAAAATGTCGAACTAAATTAATATCTATTGGTAGAGAGATCAAAACTCTTAAATATATTGGAAGACAGAAATATACCAAATTTATCTCGGCAGAACATACAAAATATTCACAAAGACAACACCATAAAGATTAAATTAAATAACAGATTTTCTGAAGAAGGAATTATAAATCGTGGGGTGAGACGAGGCTGCCCCCTATCCCCAACACTCTTTGCAATTTATATCAATGAAGTAATATGTTGCTGGAACAAAACATATAAATTTGGAATAAGAATATCAGAAAATAGAAAATTAAACACCATACTGTTTGCAGATGACCAAATAATAATAGCAAATTCCGAAGATAATCTACAGAAAGGTCTGTATGAACTTAACAAAATTACAGAAGAATATGGATTAAAGATATCTACAGAAAAAACAAAAATTATGGCATTTCAAGGTGTAGATCCTGTCAGAAGTAAAAATTGTACTGGACAATAACATTTTGGAGCAGGTGAATAATTTTACATATTTAGGATGCAATATCTCATATGAAGAAGAAAAGGATATAAATGCAAAAATATCTAAATTTTTAAGAATTTTAGGGTTAATAAATTCTATCTTCAAGCCACAGTTAGTCCAAAAGCATTCAAGACTGAAAGTGTATAAAACACTGGCTCTTCCAACTCTTTTGTATGGTAGCGAAGTATGGACGTTGAAACAGAAGGATATACAGATACTTAGATCTGCTGAAATGAGATACCTTCGGAGGACTGCAGGATACACACTACTAGATCACAAAAAAAACGAAGACATCTTAGAATAATTACACATGGAATCTTTAGAAAACAAAATTTCTGATTATAAGTCAAGATGGGTACAACATGTTCATCGAATGGAAGATCACAGAATACCCAAACTAATGTTAAGATATCAACCTGCAGGAAGAAGAAGACCAGGACGTCCACTCAAAAGACTTCTGGATGGTGTTTCTCTTGAGGCTTAAACAGGTCAACAAATGGCCTAAATTCGTGAATGTACTATGATGATGATGATGGTAGAATTTGAATCGGATTATATCTAAATTGCTATCTTATTTGATAGCACAAAAGGTTCTTGTAAAGAAGTTTCCCTATTTATAACTTTGAAGTTTATTAGTTTAATTGAACTTAAAATCTTCTCAGAAGAATTAGGTATAACTTACATATTTTAGGTTACGGCGCAAAAAGTGGACATCCGAATTTCGAGACAATTTTGGTTTTAAAATGAAGCTTAGATCACTAAACAAGAAAACACAAAAAAAAAAAAATTGCGGACCACCCAGAAACAAAGCAGTAAAATAACATTTTATAAGCACTACAAAATACACATTTCACTAGTTTACTGCACGAGACATCACCTTTTCGTGATAAATTTGGTGTTAAAATGAATCTTAGGATCACCAAAGATGAAAACATGAAGAACATCTGCGGACCATCACTAAAGTAACTGGGTTACAGTAATAGTTTCTTATACGTAATTAGGTTAGGTTAGCTTTTAGTTTTTTACATATAGGCCTAGTATAATTTATTTTACATACCTGTAATTTAATATAATGGTATTAATAAGCTGTTAGTTTATGCTGATGATGTAGTACTATTGGCCGATAGCGAGGAGATACTAAAGGACAACACGCACACACTATTGAGTAACACTAAGAAATTAGGACTGGAAGTAAATATCAATAAAATTAAATATATGGTCACACGTAGAAATTCATTATATAATGGAAATGAACAGCTAATGACAAATGAGGGAAATTTTGAGGAAGTGGCTGAATTCAAATACCTAGGAACAATAATCACAAATAGGAATGAGATGCACAAAGAAATTAAACATAGGCTCAATTCTGGAAATGCGTGCTATTAAGCATTGCAGAGACTCTTGATGTCCCAACTCCTTTCAAAAAACGTTAAACTGACAATATAGGCCTATATAACTATTATTATACCAGTTATATTATATGGATGCGAAACATGAACTCTTACTTTAAGGAAGGAAAGGAGATTACGAGTATTTGAGAATAAAGTAGGCCTACTTAGGAAAATTTTTGGACCAAAGAGAGATGAACAGACAGGTGAATGGAGAAGACTACATAACAATGAACTACATGGTCTTTATAGGAAGCCCGATATAATAAGAACAGTTAAGTCTCGTAGACTGCGATGGGCAGGACATGTTGCACGTATGGGGAATGAAAGACTTGCATGGAAGCTTCTTGTAGGAAAGCCAGAGGGTAAACGCCCAGAGGGTAAACGCCCAGTTGGTAGACCAAGAATGAGGTGGGAGAATAACATTAACTATGATTTGAGGGAAGTAGATTATACAGGGAATGATTGGAAAGCAATGGCTCAGGATAGGGATGTATGGAGAGCTTATGTCCGTGCGGCCATGAACCTATGAGTTCGAAAGTGCCAATGAGTAAGTAAGTAAGTAATTTAATATTGTCTAAATGTAATTTGATTTATTACTTTCACAGGTTAAAGTAATTTAAATAAGTTAGGTTAGCTTTTAGGTTATTATACATGTATTCTAATACATTTTATTACAAATTTCGAAGATTATGTTATAAATAAGTGACATCTATTTATCTAATATTTTGTAAGGGCTAATTTGCCGTTGTTCATTTTCGAGAAATACGTACGATGACGTATCGATTATTATCGACAATCGATTCAGTTGAATCATTTTTTTTTGAAGAAACTACATGAGGATGTGATTTTTATTAAATTTCAAATTCTTTGCTATGTAATTTTGGAAATATAGCAGTGCACTTTTATTACAATACAATATTTATTCTATTTTCACACCTCTATTGAAGAAAACATGTTTTCACCCTGGACTAAAGTCTGACTATAGAATCTGACGTCACGACCACAATGGCAGCCACTTCCTTCAGATAATATAGGGAATAGTGCTTTATAAATTGTCATTTTTCAGCTTTGTTTATGGATGGACCGCAATTTTGTTTTCATGTTTTGATATTCGACATTTCAAAGCTTCATTTTAAAACCAAAAGTATCTCGAAATTTGGATGTCCACCTTTTGCAGCGTACCCGACCTATAATATAGATACTATAGGCCTATAAAATATATGCTGATGTATTTAAATTTAACGAATGAAGAGACAACATAGAAAAAAAAAAAGTAGAACTAGAAGGCATATAAATACACTCCTAATAAAAATTTAATAGTTTTAACATATTTAATCAATCTAAAGATCAATTATTATTGATAATAAAATATTTGCACGTTATCTTGAAAATTTCATACCCTATTGTACTAAACTAGGATATTTTTAATTAATTTGCCCAAAATTATAGCAATATTAAAAATGCATTTTTTTTTGTTCAAACCTTTTTTTTTTCACAACTCTGCTGTCTAATCTGTTATGATTTTTTAATAAATTTTGTGAAAACATTGCAATATATTTTTGTAATTATAGAAACCTTGAATTCCTCAAAGCTGCTCATAATACAATACATTACTTCTTCACTAACTAACTAACTAACTAACTGGCACTATCGAACCCGTAGGTTCATGCCCGCGCGGACATAAGCTCTCCATACTTCCCTATCCTGAGCTAATGTTTCCAATCATCTCCTGTAAAATCGATTTCCTCATTTTTGGTCTACCAACTTGGCGCCTTCCCTCTGGTTTTCCTACGAGAAGCCTTAATGCACCTATTTCATTCCCTTTCGTGCTACATGGCTATCCATAGCAGTCTACGAGACTTACCTGTTCATGGCCTCCTATACACAAAATGAAACTCACTGTTATGTAGTCTTCTGCATTAATTCTTTGTTAGAATGATTTTATATTTTCAAGTTTTCTCCTAAATTCATTTTAGTTTCTATTATTACCTAATGTATGTTATTTAATAACTCACTTCAGATTGGTATTAACATATATATATATGATATAATTAGACTTACTTCGCTAGCCGTCGAGAAGAGCGGACGTGTTTTTGTTAGAGTGGTTGAAGTGTGCAGGGGACAAAGCATTATGGAAGAAGTTAGAAAGCTGATTGAAACATTGTCAACTGAAGTGAAAGAGGGGTTTGAAAAGTGCAACGTGGGTGAAAAAATTCGTGATATTGAGACGAACATGCATCGGATGGAGGACAGATTGAAATGGCTGGAATCTAAATTAGACTATCTCGAAAACCAGAGTCGCCGTAATAATATTGTGATATATGGTGTGCATGAAGAAGACAGAGAAAGCTGGGAAGAAACTGAACATATAGTTAAAAGAGTAGTGGCGCAAATCGGAATTGATTTGGTGAACAGTGATATTGAAAGAGCGCACAGAGTAGGTCGTTGGAATAGTGGAAAGAGACCGATTGTATGCAAATTATCACACTACAAAATAAAATGTTGGATCCTTAGAGACAGTAAATATCTTAAAGGGACCGGTATCAATATTGCCGAAGACTTTAGTGAGAAGGTGCGCCGCGAAAGAGACTTTCTTAAGCGACACATGTTCGAGGCGAGGAGGCAGGGCTGCCATGCAAGCATCCAATTAATAAATTAATTATAAATGGACGAATCTGGAGCAGGGAAAAACTACAAAATATGGACAACTCTTAAAATGAATTTGAAGAGGTCATTGACAAGCGAGTCCCCAAAACATACAGGGGACGTTCATCAAAACAGCAGGTGTTCTCCTTACAGCAGAGGATGTAGAAAATTCTCCTCAAGAGAACGAGAGAGGGACCACTACGCTTAATCACTCCCAGAAATCCAATAAACATACAGCAAAAAACGGCCGAACGCAAACAGCATACCCCACCCCTAAGAGGTGAACGACCGGCGGACACAAGAACTCCAACAAGAAAATCACTAAGACTTCAGAATCTACCCGCAGAAAAGGAACTATTGAGAGGGGGAAGTTCGAAAAATACAGGTAAGACTAATGACAAGGGAACACAATAGGGTTTGTTGACAATCGGTTCATGGAATATCGAAGGGTTAAAGCAAAAACTTTCAATGGACAGATGTGTAGAGTTTATTGAGACTTTTGATATATTAGCTCTAGGAGAAACATGGTTAAAAGCTAATGAATGCGTAAATCTATGTAATATGAAAGGTTATTTTAAGGGTAATCAAAAGAGAGGAAAGAGAGGTAGATATCCAGGCGGTGTTGCCATTTTATATAAAGCTAACTTAGACCCATATATTAAAAAGGTAAATATTACTTTAAAAGAGGCAATTTGTATATATTACCATACAGAAAAAGCAGAAATGTGTCTGTTGTCTATTTATCGCCAACCACTAAATTCCAGGTATGCCAATCCAAATTTTTTCGTTGAATTGTCTGACTCGTTGGCAGAAATAAAAGATAGGTTTCCGGAAGCGGGATTAATAATTTTAGGGGACTTTAACTGTAGGATTGGGGAGGAAAATATCACTATAAAATCGGATGATAATGAAACACGAGGTGAGGGTAGGAGAAGCAAAGATAAGATTTTAAATTCAGAAGGAAACCAATTGTTAGCTTTTTGCGATGCATTTGAACTTGAAATTCTGAATGGTAAATATGGGGAAGATAAAAATGGAGAACTGACATTTATTAATAAAAATGGAAGTAGCGTAATCGATTATTCAATATGCACACAAGACATGATTCCAGTCCTAAGTAATTTCTGTATAGTTTCCAGAATCGAATCACACCACTTCCCAAACAAACTTATTTTAAATATGAAAGGTATTAGTGAGACAGTTAATGATGAGGTGGCAACAATATTGCGGCCAATTATCCGTTTCAAGTGGATCGAGGATCTGAGAGAAAAATTTAACAGGAGTTTGGAAACGCTAATACAGGATCTGCAATTAAATGATCTTAGCGGGGAGGAAATTGTTAAAACTTTGACAGAATGTTTTCAAAAAGCAGGGGAAAAATTCAAGGTTAAATACGCAATGAACCAGAAGGACAAAGGGTGGTACAATAATGCATGTAGAAAGAAGAAGAAATTTGTCGAAAGTAGTCTTTTAAAGTTTAGAAAAGAAAGCACAGATGAAAGCAGAAAAAATTATGCGCAAGAGAGAAAGGAATATAAAGACTTATTGGCAGAAACAAAACTAGCATGGCAAAATAAGAAATCCGAAGAAATGAGAGTCGCGACTGAAAGTGGGAACATTGCGGACATATGGAAAGCGATAAGGGAACTCAAAGTAAAGTCCATAAATCGGACAAGAATAACGCCCGGGGAATGGAGAAGTTACTTTGATAGGGTGCTGGGAAATGAGAGGTTAAGATATAATCAAGGAAATATAGTTGAGATCCCTGACCCAATTCATATTCAATTACTGGATCAGGATATTTCGAAAAATGAAGTGGTTTCTTCCATTAAATGTTTAAAGAATGGTAAAGCACCTGGAATTGATGGAATACCAGGGGAATTCTTGAAAAATATGATATCATCCAATAAATTATTAGACGTTTTGAAAACTGCGTTCAACAAACTTTTTAATGGAGGAGATTATCCGGAAGCCTGGGCGACAGGTGTCATCCAACCGCTATACAAAGGGAAAGGTGGGGCACAGATACCAGAAAGTTATAGGGGAATTTGTCTCTTGTCAGTGTTCGGAAAAATATATTGTAAAGTACTTTACGAACGAATCAGACAATGGGCTAAAGAGAACAATAGGCTCTCAAAATATCAGGCAGGTTTTAGAGAAGGGTACTCCACGGTGGACAACCTATTTGTTCTGAGAACATTAATTGATGACAATCTGAAAATGAAGGGGGGTAAATTATTTTGTGCATTCATTGATTTTAAGATGGCGTTTGATACTGTGGACCGAAGCGCACTTTGGGAAAAATTAAATCGGAAAGGATTGTCTCGTAAAATGATACATGCTTTAATGTCAATTTATAAATATGTTAAATTTTGTATAAAAGTAGACCAAGGGCACATTACAGAGAGCAGCGAAGCCAATCGGGGAGTGAGACAAGGTTGCATTTTATCACCAATGCTATTTAATCTATTCGTTGATGATATTGTAGACGTAATGCTAGAAGGAGAAATTGAGGCTCCGGAGATAGGAAATGTTAGAATCCCAGTCCTGTTGTATGCAGATGATTTAATTATCTGTTCCAAGACAATCAAGGGATTGCAAAGAGGTCTTGACCTACTGGAAATATACTGTAGGAATTGGGGATTGACTGTAAATGCTAGTAAGACAAAAACAATGACATTTAAAAATGGGACGGTTTATGGTAGAACAGAGGAATGGAAATACAGAGATCAAGTTCTTCAAAACGTGAAACATTTCGAATATCTTGGTACGACGTTGAAAATGAACGGAAAGTGGAAAAAAACACATTGATATAGCATTATTTAAAGGGAGGGGACAACTTAACAGTGTACTCGGTATTCTGGGTCGAGTGCCTGATATTCCAGTCAGCACATTAGAAAAAATGTATGGAGCTATGGTCAGGCCAGTCATGCACTATAGTAGTGAGATTTGGGGTTTCCAAAGAACGGAAATACTAAATATGGTATATACGCATTTTCTAAAGTATATTACAGGACTTAGTAAGGCCGTTTCTAACTGTGGAATTTTATATGAATTCGGGTCATTCCACGACGATATTAACTGTAAAATTCGTGTACTCAAATACTGGTTGCGAGTAATCCAAGGTGAACAAACAATGCTTAGAGCAATTTGCTACGACCACCAAATTAAAAACATAGATGTTAAATTTTGGGCAGACGAGGTTAGGGGAGAACTCCAAAAGATTGGGATGGGCTGGATATGGGAAAAAGGGACTGAAAATCGCAAGAACGTGTGGAGAAAAATAAGGAGGAGGTACTTAGATGTAAACCAACAAGATACCTTCGCCGAATGTACAGGAAAACGCTCACTGTGTTTACAAAGAGACCTAAAACACGTCTGGGGAAAAGAATCGTATATACTCAACCTAGGATTTAAGGAGAGATCAGGGCTTGCTTGGTTTAGGCTAGGGGCATGGAAATTTCTAAAAATAAGCGACGATCACGATATGCGAATATGTCCAATGTGCGGGAACTATGAAGATGAGATACATATATTAGGAAAATGTAATGATTTAGAATATTGGAGACGTCAGTTATTACCGGAAAGATTTCTAAATTCAAATCGGGAAAGATTGGCATGCTACGAGTTATTGGTAAATCCAGAAAATTGGATAAACCTCGGTAAATTTCTGGACAAAACGCGAAAAATAAGGACAACACTCATTCATGAATAAATATATGTTTTTTTAGTGTATAATGCTATTGTGTTATTACTTAATTGTAATATTATTGTGTTTTCTTTATGTAATTGTAATGTTAATGTTTTTAGTGTATAATGCTATTGTGTTATTATTTAATGGTAATATTTTTATTGTGTTTTCTTTATGTAATTGTAATGTTATTGCTGTTTTTGTTTATTTTTCTTTACACTAGTACCAAGTATTACTTTATTGTAAGGGACTGTCAACAGCACGTACGGCTTACTGCCCGTGCGACCCATATTTGTAAATAATATTGTAAATATCTTACTTTTTGTCTAATAAAGTCCTACTACTACTACTAAAAAATGATATAATTAAATGTTTAACATTGAGCAATGCAAGCTTAATATGGTATGCATTGCTCAATGTTAAATATTTAATTATATCATCTATAAAGCGTCACTGCTATAAGGTAAAAATATTCTCTTTAATTCGCTTACTTGTTATAGTCAGCTACTAGATGGCAGTGAAGACCGAGTTCTCGCGACATCTAGTAATAATGGAGAATATAATACATATATAAGAAAAATAAGTGTTTGAATTGGATTCGCCTGGTAATGTAATGGATATCACACTGAGGTACAGACTCAGAGATCCGGGTTCGAATCCCGTCCAGGCATTTATTTTTTCTTATCATACCATATATATATATATGGGGCACGCCGTAGCGTAGTGGTTAAGGCACTGCGCTACAAGCCGGAAGGTCGAGGGTTCAAGTCCCGTTGGGGTCAGGATTTTTAAACTGACCCAAACCTTCTGGCGGCACTATGACCCTGGGGTCGACTCAGCCTCTAACGGAAATGAGTACCAGACGCCTGTTCTGGTGGTAAAGGCGGCCGTCACGCAGGGCTGACAACCCGGCTGACAAAGTGCCGATTGTCTAGAAAAAGTGGGAGCCTTAACCTCCTACTACCCTAAGGGCCTCCTGAGGCCTGTTGTGGAATCACTTTACTTTACTTTATATATATATATATATATATATATATATATATAGTAATTCTCCCAGAGGGCAAGTCTTTCGTTTCAATCATAGTATTTCATAATGATGATGGCCGGATGATTTTGGGGGACCGTTGGGCCCTAAGCTTCCTGACATTTGTCTTACAGATCTGGAAAAACCCCGAAAAAACCTCACCCAGGAGCCTGTCCCGACCGGGAATTGAACTCGGGCCCGCTGCGTGACAAGGCAGCATGCTACCTCGAGACCACAGCGATGGACACAAAATATTATAGGCCCTAAAATTACTTTTCTAATGCCGGTGCACTTCAAAGAATTTTCCTGTAATACATACAGCGGTGGACATATATATAATTCGTTGCTATCATTCTTCTTTGCATTAATGATTTTTTTGTCAGAAAGTGTTTTACATTTAGAAACTTTCTTCTAATTTGTTTTACAATATTTCCTAATATCGTTAATTACCTTCTTCAGTCTCGTATTAATACATTCTATATTGTTTTGTTTATTTTATTTCCCCTTGTATTATTTTTTTTAATTTTTATGTGTCATAATAGATTTTATGTTTTCAAACTGACTTCTAAATTTATTTTGTTTGTCCTCTCCCTTTAACTAAAACTTTGTAATGTATATATTGTATTATTTCTGTAACTGAACTGCACCCGAACACGCGCACTTGTCAATACTGCAAACAACTTTTGTGAATACAATTTGTTATTCATATTCTTTAAAAATATTCTGTTTGGTTTTTGGGTAATATTGATAATAAGTTTGACATAATTTTTCTATGTTTAATAATTACAAAATATTACCCATCCATAGTAATTCTACCCGAAGGCAGGTCCTTCACTGCAATCATAGCATTTTCATGCTATGCTTGCAGCTTTACTAGGGAATTGTAGGTGTGGTAGCTTCCCACACCGGTGAAGTATGATGATGATGATGGTGATGGTGATAATGATAAGGGTGATGATGGCCATATGATTTCGGGGACCGTTTGGGCCTTAAAGTTTTCCTGACATTTGTCTTACAGGTGAGGAAAAAACCCCGATGAAAACCTCACCCAGAAAAATTGCCCCGACCGGCAATCGAATCCGGGCCCGCTGCATGACAAAATAGATTTTAGATTTTATTTAGATTTATTTATTTAGCCTGGTGGAGTTAAGGCCATGTGGCCTTCTCTTCCACTCACCAGGGCAAACATATATTACATCAGAATATAACAATCACAATGAACTGTAATATTAAATACTAAATAAAAATTTGATCAAAAAGATAATATCTATTATATTACGATCTATAATGCAACCAGTTAATGTTAGTTAAAATTAAGACTAAAACTAATAATAAAATGTATACAAGCAAGACATATTAAATTGTCCCTGTCTAATGTATATAAAAACAAAGAAAAATAATGAGATATAGAAAACTAATTTTACGTTTGTACAATATATAAATAGGCCCTAAAATTATTTTTCTAATGCCGGTGCATTTCAAAGAATTTTCCTGTAATACATACATAATTTTATTTCCTTTTGTTAGGGAGTTACGATTTGATAATGTCTAGTGGATGTATAAACAAGACTTGCTGACTCTATAAGTTGCCTGTCTTTATCTACTCCACTGCTCGAGTCTTGCGTACTGTGCAAGCTACAATGAAGTAATGCAAAAACGCTGTAAGTACAATATAAATGCCGCTGTCAATATAATAACTCTAACGCTCACATAATGGGCTTTGCGTATTATATTTTTATTAACATAGCGACAAATCAGTAAAACATTTAAATGTTTAGAATTTTTTACTTGCAGTTTTTAATACTTGAGCAGCAGGTAATAGTTTTGCAACGACTTAACGTTCTTTATTCGTTGTGGTAAATTAGTTCATTTTTGCATCAAATGTTAAAAATGAATACAACACAAGAACTGATGTTATATGCTCAGCTAAACAACCAGCTGCACAAAAAAAAAATAATAATAATAATAACTTCATTTTACCTAGCAGACTTACGGCCTTATGGCCTTGTCTACCACTCAACCAGGTTAGAAAAAATACAAAAATATTCTTACATCAAAATTAAAATTAACAAAATTATTACATAGTATATACTTACTCACTGGCACTATCGAACGGTAGGTTCATGGCCGCGCGGACAAAAGCTCTCCATACATCCCTATCCTGAGCTAATGCTTTCCAATCATTCCCTGTATAATCTACTTCCTCAAATCATAGTTAATGATGTTCTCCCACCTCATTCTTGGTCTACCAACTGGGCGTTTTCCTTCTGGTTTTCCTACAAGAAGTTTCCATGCACGTCTTTCATTCCCCATACGCGCAACATGTCCTGCCCATCGCAGTCTACGAGACTTAACTGTTCTTATTATATCTGGCTTCCTATAAAGACCATGTAGTTCATTGTTATGTAGTCTTCTCCATTCACCTGTTTGTTCATCTCTCTTTGGTCCAAAAATTTTCCTAAGAACTTTATTCTCAAATACTTGTAATCTCCTTTCCTCCCTTAAAGTAAGAGTCCATGTTTCTCACCCATATAATATAACTGGTAGAATAATAGTTTTATATATTTTCAGCTTAACGTTTTTTGAAAGGAGTTGGGACATCTCCAATACAATTTTATTTGCAATTATTTTCATTTAATCTAGATTTAACGAATGAAATATAAAATGCACAAGATAGAAAAACGAGAAAAAATACTATTAATGACGGAATAAATTTAGTTGTGGAGATAAATAAATATTTAACAACACGTAATTGTATAAGCGTGACTTAAAAGTATTAAGTGTGCGGCAACCCCTGATATCTAGAGGGAGGGAATTCCAGGAGCGGGCAGAAGCTACTGTGAAAGAAGTAGAATAAGAGGAAGTACTACGGAGAGGAATTGTTATCAGGTTAATCTAATTGACCTAGTGTTAATATTGTGATAACAAGTCTGGTGGATATTACTATAACTTTTGACATTTTTTTTTTACGTTTAAATCTTCTGAGACTCGAGTATAAACTTTCACGTAAAGAAGCAATTAAATTAATTATAAATAAATAATATATATATATATATATATATATATGTCCACCGCTTTGGTCTCGAGATAGCGTGCTGCCTTGTCACGCAGCGGGCCCGGGTTCGATCCCCGATCGAGGCAGTTTTTCTGGGTGAGGTTTTTTATCGAGGTTTTTCCTCACCTGTAAGACTAATGTCAGGAAAACTTTAAGGCCCAAACGGTCCCCGAAATCATATAGCTATCATCATCCTTACCATTATCATCATCATCATCATCATCCTTCACCGGTGTGAAAAGCAACAGGAAGCTACCAAACCTGTAATTCCCTAGTAAAGCTGCAAGCATAGCATGAAAATGCTATGATTGCACTGAAGGACCTGCCTTCGGACAGAATTACTATGGATATATATAATGGACACCATCAGGGATGAGAAGGAAAGGACGACCAAATCTCACGTGGATCCAAGGGATTAGGGAAAGTTTGAAGGACTGGAAATAGACAAAGAAATGTGTTATAATAGAGACGAATGGAGGGCAATTATAATGCGAAATTGAAGACAGATCATTGGTGCCTGAAAAATGTATATACATTGTTAAAACCGGGGGGAAAATATATATATATATATATATATATATATATATATAATGTAAAGTGATCCCACTAGAGGTCTCAGGAGGTCCTTACAATAGTAGGAGGTTAAGACTCCCACCTTTTTAGGCAACCGACAAGATATGGCAGCTGGATTGTGTGTCCTGTGTGACGGCCGCCTTTACCCCAGAACGAGCATCTGGTACTCATTTTTGTTAGAGGCTAACTAGACCCCAGAGCCATGATCTCGCCAGAAGGTTTAGGTCAGTTTAAAAATCCCGAACCCCCACCGGGAATCGAACCCTTGACCTTCCGGCTTGTAGCGCATTGCCTTAACCAACTATGGTGTGCCCTCATGGAAATAATTTTCCTATGAATTTGATTGAATTTTTACAGCCCTAAGCTTTAAGAATTCGGTAAATAGATAGAAAGCACACTTTTGAATTAATTAGGTAGGTTAGATTTGGTATCGGACAAACATTTTTTGTTAGTGTGTTTGGCTACTTTATGCTAGGAGTGGTTTTGTGAATTTTACAACAAAGAAAAAATGACTGCCAGCATAATTTAGCCAACATGATAATACACGTTTCCGTTATCACATTAATTTTTTTAACACATTTATTCGCTCATTATGAAGTCCTTGTACCACATAATATTCTGTACTGTTTATATTTCTTTATCTGCGAAAATGGGCAAATTAGTGCACAGCAGATTTGTTTACATATTACCGGATAATCTGGCGCATCGTTATGACTTTTCCATTTGAAAAATAACTAATCCACATTTCTCATTACAAATATGTCGATTTTGGGTTAATTTTACCTACACTTCTCATTCAATTTTAAGGCATTTCTCTCATTTTTTGGGGGCCAAAAAATATATACCAATGGTCACCCCCTGGAAGAAATAAACGTGGCAGACCAAGATGGAAATGGAAAACCTACGTCAGAACTATAATGGATGATAGCAATTTGGAAGAGGGAGATTGAAATGATAGAGATAAATGGAAACTGAAGACGGCAAACCTATAAGTGGGGGAAAACCAAAGAAGAAGAAGGTAATTATTCATATCCACCGCGGTGGACTAGTGGTTCGGAAGGTCACGTGTCCAAACCCCACCGGGGTCGATGGATTTTTTTAAGATGGAAAAATCTAATAGGCGAGTCCTCCGGGAGGGACTTTAAACTGTGGGTCCCAAGTCTGAAGATTTTCAGGCTCGTAAAAGAACCACAAGCCTGAATAAAGAGGCCTCTGAGCAAAATTTACCGATCACATCGTCCTAGTTGTAACTTAGTTGCCTGCTAGATGTTTCATTTGGCCGGTATTTTGACATCTGTAGGCAAATAAGTGTAGCAAAATTAACTTGGTCCGGTAACTCCAATCAAAGGAAAGGTCATCATTGGGCTGTTAAGCCATATTGAATGTAGATTATTTACATAACTGCTACAATAATTTGTGCATTTTACGGTTTTGGGGATTTTATGCTTGGAGCCCACCTACATGAATCACTGTTCAAACAAAATAGCAAAATTTTTCTTGTGGTGCACCATTAAACTGTAAAGTATTTTTGTATACATTAACTTGTCCATTTTTTCATTCCTAAATTGTATACTCCCAGATTTGACAAAAAATGGAAAAGAAAAGAAACACAGATATACTTACTTACTCACTGGCACTATCGAACTCGTAGGTTCATGGCCGCGCGGACATAAGCTCTCCATACATCCCTATCCTGAGCTAATGCTTTCCAATCATTCCCTGTATAATCTACTTCCCTCAAATCATAGTTAATGTTATTCTCCCACCTCATTCTTGGTCTACCAACTGGGCATTTTCCCTCTGGCTTTCCTACAAGAAGCTTCCATGCAAGTCTTTCATTCCCCATTCGTGCAACATGTCCTGCCCATCGCAGTCTACGAGACTTAACTGTTCTCATTATATCTGGCTTCCTATAAAGACCATGTAGTTCATTGTTATATAGTTTTCTCCATTCACCTGTCTGATCATCTCTCTTTGGTCCAAAAATTTTCCTAAGAACTTTATTCTCAAATACTTGTAATCTCCTTTCCTCCCTTAAAGTAAGAGTCCGTGTTTCGCACCCATACAATGTAACTGGTAGAATAATAGTTATATATTTTCAGTTTAACGTTTTTTGAAAGGAGTTGGGACATCAAAAGTCTCTGCAATGCATAATAGCACGCATTTCCAGAATTGAGCCTATGTTTAATTTCTTTGTGCATCTCATTCCTATTGTGATTATTGTTCCTAGGTATTTGAATTCAGCCACTTTCTCAAAATTTCCCTCATTTGTCATTAGCTGTCCATTACCATTACATAATGAATTTCTACGTGTGACCATATATTTAGTTTTATTGATATTTACTTCCAGTCCTAATTTCTTAGTGTTACTCAATAGTGTGTGCGTGCTGTCCTTTAGTAAGTTATCTCCTCGCTATCGGCCAGTAGTACTACATCATCAGCATAAACTAACAGCTTATTAATACCATTCAGTTGTAAGCCTTCCTCATTCTCTAAAGATTTAATGGCATGCTCTAATACAAAATTAAATAGTAGTGGAGATAGTGCATCTCCTTGCTTCAACACATTCTGGATTTCAAAAGTGTCCGAAAACTGTTTGCCTACACGCACCCTACTCTTTGAGCCATTTAGACACATTCGTATAAGTCTAACTAACTTTTTAGGAATTCGAAACACATATAGGCCCTATATGTGATAAATTAAAAGTTCAAATTATCAATACGATCATCACCTTCATTTTTAAGGTATGGGCCTAATGGCCCGTTCCGCTCCCCGCTGCACAACTTTATATTAAGGTCAAGATGTACTTGAAGAAATTTAGAATTATCAAAGCAATTAATTACAATATGTCCCAAAGAATGGACCCATCTCGCTTTCCTAAATTAGCATTGCAATATCAACCTAAAGGACGTCGAGACAAAGGAAGATCAAAATTAACATGACCAACCACATCTTGAGATCTCATTGGAACAGACTCTAACGACCTAAATAAGTTCATGATAATGGTGATTTGTATACATTTTGTTCTCCTAAAGAAATAAAATGAGTACAGGTGGACCTCTCGCATAGAATAGACGGGTTTTTTATTTCAATCTATGTAGATACACTCATGGCATACGATACCCGCTTCTTTCACATAAATCAAACACTCGGGAAGTCTTTGCGACGAGCCAGTTCCAACTAGTTCAGAAGAGACCTTTTTTACCAATTATTCTTTACAAATAGATAATGCGTGAATATATTATACATATGAATATTGTATTTACTTACAACTTATAGGTCCAAGCCCGCATCAAGCTGTCCACGATACTAAAATACAGAAAATATGGCGTCATACACTCGATTTTTTTATTAAAATGTCATGTTTTTAAATCCGATCGTTCGCTATAGGCCTATGAGTGTCACTAATAAATCATAAACAAACTACGGTTAATAAACTATAAACACTTAAAACACGCAAATTAAACACGATAATTAACGCAACACGAGATCGACGCGCCCGATCATGACGAAACCGAGTCCCGCTACTGCTGACTGCCTGCGTAAGTACGGAGAGAATATACCAACCCTAAGTCGCATCCATGGAGGAAGCAATTCATTGCTTTATTGAATGAAATGTAGAAACAAATACTACCTCTGTGATATTCTTTTATAAATGGGTATAATAATTATTTGTTGATTTATTAAAAATGCTAGTTTTAAGGGTAAGGAAGACAGCGTTAACAATTACATAGGTTGGTGAAACTGACCTTTGAACCTTAGTTGATAGTGCATTCTGCGCATGTCAGATAGCAGCTGCAATGAATTCTGAGTATTATCTGACCCCGGGAGGTTTGTTTGCAAGTATATGAACAATTGTTGCCTATATTTAGGCGTTCCCGAAAAAAAAATAATACTGGAAGTCTGAGACTTTACAAAAAGAAAAAAAGAAATGACATTGCACACGGACCTGTTTGACCGAACATTCACATTCCTGTACCACGATTAAAGAAGAATATATGAATAAATAAATAGATGTATATAGTATTTACAAACTGGAGTCGGCCGCGGTGGACTAGTGGTTATGCTCCTTGCCTCTGGTCCCAAGGATCGCGGGTTCAAACCCGGCCGGGGTCGATGGATATTTTAGGACGGAAAAATCCAAGGAGCAAGTCCTCCGGGAGGGACTTTAAGCCGTGGGTCCCGAGTCTGAAGATTTTCAGGCCCGTAAAAAATCCTTAAGCCTGAATGAAAAAGCCTCTAAGCAAAATTTACCGAATTTCCCCGTCCTAGTACTACCTTGGTTTCCTAGATGTCAGTATGAGGCGGAACGCTGACCACGGGCCACTCAAAAATGACATCTATACGAAAACAAGTGTAACTAAATTAGTACGGTTCAAATTCTTCCCTGTAGGGGGAGAGCGCCTAAATCTCTGTAAAGGGAAAACATAGGCTTACAATACAATACAATTTACAAACTGCAAACATCAGCTGATAAAAAAACAGGTAAAAAACAACCTATCTTTCATCCATGTACCTATCTATGTATTTCTCATCGTTGACAACTTCATATAAATGAATTTATATATTTATATATATATATATATATATATATATATATATATATATAATAGCCTCACTATGATGGTTGTCCATTTATATAAAAGCGGGTGCCGCAAGACAATGCTTGACAATGATTAACATATGAAATGAACATAGTGGCGGTAGTCGGCATCTTTATATTTAATTATATATAACAGCTGCGGGGAAACAATACGAGCCGCTGGATAACCATCATAATGAGGCTATAATACATATACAATAGGCCTATATGAACTATACAACCACACTCATACATAAAAGAATGTATGCATCTGTGTGTGTGTGTGTGTGTGTGTGTGTGTGTATATATATATATATCGATGATAAATTTAAATTATGGCATTAACAATGAAGGCCAAATATGAGATGAAAATAAAAATAAACGCCTGAACCGGGATTTGAACCCGAGACCACTAACTTCATACGTTAGTGCGCTACCAACTTCGCCACTCAGGTATTCGAACACATATTTATTTTTTGTTAGTGCGCTGCCAACTGCTCCACTCAGGTATTTCAGCACAAACATTTATTTTTTAAAGGAAAAATAAACTTTTATTCTGTAATGCTTGGGTGGCATAGTTGGTAGCGCACTAACGTAAAAAAGTTAGAGGCCTCGGTTCAGGCGTTTATTTCTCTTTTTATCCATGGCCTATCTATCCATATATAATTGTAGGGCTATTTCGTTCTTTATATAATTAAAATTTAGCCAGAAAATATCAATGAAACACACATCCACCCCTACACACACAAACACACACACACAGACACCACGGCTAATGCACTATAAGGCTATAAAAAGCAAACTATATATATATATATATATATACAATTGGTGATCGGAAAGAAATTCCATATTGAAGTTTTCATTAATGATTTTTTTTTCATAGAACCCTAATTTTGGCATCTTTCAATTTTCTCAAAGTGCCAAAAAATTCATGTCTTGACTTCGCGCTCGACTCATCTTGTGAAATTTCAACACGCCACTCTCCCACGATCCGATCCGTGAAATATATCTCCGATAGCAACTGTAATATATATATATATATATATATATCCTCTCCCTCTTTTCTAATATTATGGAATGAATGCAATGGAAGTGTACTCTGCGGTGTTACGTAGTTTGTTATATGTCTTCCTCCAGTCTGATTCATCAAGCATTCGACCCTTGACTCATACAGCTATATTTTTGGGTTAGGCTATGGTCGGGAGACGGAAGTACAATATTCTGCTTGTACCCGCTCCCATAACTAATTAACTAACTCACTGGCACTATCGAACCCGTAGGTTCACGGCCGCGCAGACATAAGCTCTCCATACATCCCTATCCTGAGGCTAATGTTTTCCAATCATCCCCTGTATAATCTACTTCCCTCAAATCATGGATAATACTATTCTCCCACCTCATTCTTGGTCTACCAACTGGGCGTTTTTCCTCTGGTTTTCCTACAAGAAGCTTCCATGCACCTCACCCTCCATACTTGCCATATGACCTGCCCGTCGCAGCCTACGAGACTTAATTGTTCTTATTATATCTGGCTTCCAATACATATAATGTAGCTCACTATTATGTAGTTTTCTCTAACATTATTGCATTGTCGTATTGTAGTTAATGTTATAGATATTTTCTTATTGATCAAATCTTCATTTAGTATTTAATATCAAGTTAATTGTGATGTTAAATATATATCCATTGAATGAGAAAATCAGAGAATATAGAAAGAAATGGTTTAGACATGTGGAAAGAATGAATGTAACAAGATTACCAAAAGCAGCATTTAACTACAAGCCAAGAGGTTCAAGGAATGTAGGAAGGCCAGTGAAAAGATGGACAGAACAACTGTGAGGCGGAACAGGCAATTTTTGAAGTGAAGAAGAAGAAGAAGTTAATTGTGATTGTTATATTCAAATGTAACATATGTTTGTCCTGGTGAGTGGAAGAGAAGGCCACGAGGACTAAACTCCTCCAGGCTAAATAAATGAATAATCACAGTAAGATCTAAAACATGTGAAGAATACAGAGAAAGAAGAAGGTAAATCACTTTTTTGTCGAAGTGGAGTTCGAGGTGCCATTAAATTCTCTATGAAAAGCACTATTATTTGAAGGTGTGAAACACTATAAGATTTTGTCATGGTTTATTTACCTCCAAAGTTTAACATAAAGGTAAGGGATTATGGATGTTGTACAATTAAATCAATGTTTTTAGAATGAAGGGAAAAATGACTTACCGTTTTTTTTCTGTACCCTTCATTGTAATTTTAACTATATTTAAACTATCATACTACAAGCCTTTTATTTTTTTATTTTTGATATTTGTATTACTTAAATTCCATATATTTCCCCAACACTTAAAAAAACTGCTGTTTTTACGAGGAACTTCTCGTTCGTTACAGTAAGTAAGAGCTTAAATTTCCCTAAGTCTTCCGCCAGTTTTCCAGTTCAGTTAAAGATTTTCGTACAAATTCCAACATTCTGCTGCCTGCAGAGAATTCTGGTTCTACCTCCAGAGTTTTTACAGCTCGCTGCAATAAGGATTTTAATTCCTGCATTTTATTACTGAAGTCTTCAGGAGAGATGGTCGGAGGATCCTTTTCTAATTTCCGACGAGCAAGATTGAACTCCGCCGAGTGAAGTTCATGAATAAGTACTGAAGAATACAGACACAGTCTTGAAGATCCAGGGTCTAATGTATCCGTAATTTGCAATAGTTCCTTGCAAATATCTGAAATCAAAAACACAATCTAGTATAAAGTAACAACAATCATAATACAAGACTTATGAAGATGTAAGCCCCATTGAGATGGTTACTATCAACTTGAATGAAAATGTTGGTCAGTCATGTTAATTCTTTAAACTTATTATTACTTACTTACTCACTGGCACTATCGAAGCCGTAGGTTCATGGCCGCACGGACATAAGCTCTCCATACATCCCTATCCTGAGCTAATGCTTTCCAATCATTCCTTGTATAATCTACTTCCCTCAGATCATAGTTAATGTTGTTCTCCCACCTCATTCTTGGTCTACCAACTGGGCGTTTTCCCTCTGGCTTTCCTATAAGAAGCTTCCATACACGTATTTCATTCCCCATTCGTGCCACATGTCCTGCCCATCACAGTCTACGAGACTTAACTGTTCTCATTATATCTGGCTTCCTTTAAAGACCATGTAGTTCATTGTTAAGTAGTCTTCTCCATTCACCTGTCTGTTCATCTCTCCTTGGTCCAAAAATTTTCCTAAGTACTTTATTCTCAAATACTTGTAATCTCCTTTCCTCTCTTAAAGTAAGAGTCCATGTTTCGCACCCATATAATATAACTGGTAGAATAATAGTTTTATATATTTTCAGTGTAACGTTTTTTGAAAGGAGTTGGGAAGTCAAGAGTCTCTGCAATGCATAATAGCATCCATTCCCAGAATTGAGCCTATGTTTAATTTCCTTGTGCATCTCATTCCTATTTGTGATTATTGTTCCTAGGTATTTGAATTCAGCCACTTCCTCAAAATTTCCCTCATTTGTCATTAGCTGTCCATTTCCATTATTTAATGAATTTCTACGTGTGACCATATTTTTATTTTTATTGATATTTACTTCCAGTCCTAATTCCTTAGTGTTACTCAATAGTGTGTGCGTGTTGTCCTTTAGTATATACCGTATATAATTCTTCTGTACGTGAGTTTGTCATTCTATTCCTCCTAAATGACAGGACCAATTTTGATGAAAATTTTTGTGTTTGTCTGATTGGGTCCCTGAATGGTTTCGATTCACAATTGTACTCCAAAAAACCATTAAGTGTAGGCGTTCACCTGAAGTGAAAATTTAAAAATTGCTCTAGCAGTCATATTTTTCAATGTTGCACTACGAAACACAGTATATCGTATTAAAATAAAACGAGATAGGTATTGTCAAAAAAATGAGCGAAATCCTGGAATCAGAAGTGGAGGTTTACTTGAAACACGAAATTAAAAACTGCCTAAATGACTGGACCGATTTTGATGAATTTTTTGTGGGTTTTTGAGTGGATCCCTCGGTGATTTAGAATCACAATTGGTCCGTCTAAACTCATTAGGTGTAGGAGTTCACCTGACGTGAAATTTTAAAAATATCTCTAGCGGTCACATTTTTCGATGCTTCACAATGAAACTCAGTATATCCTATTAAAATAGACCGAGGTAGGTATTATTAAAAAATTAACCAAATCCGACAATTAGAAGTGGAGATTTATCTCAAATCTGAAATTGAAAACTATCAACTGTCATGATATTTTATCTCAACGTATACTATAGAATTTAATTAACCTTTAAGGTTTCATTTATTTAGGCGTAGCATCAGTAGCCGAGTATTAACTGGTGCATATATATATATATATATATATATATATATATAATGGTCCTGGGGTCGACTCAGCCTCTAACAAAAATGAGTACCAGACGCTTGTTCTGGGGGTAAAGGCGGCCGTCACGCAGGGCTGACAACCCGGCTGACATAAAGTGCCGATTGTCTATAAAAAGTGGGAGCCTTAACGTCCTACTACCTCAAGGGCTTCCGGGCCTGTTGTTGGATCACTTTATATATATATATATATATATATTTATATATATATATATATATATATATAGCCTATATATGAAAATAAAAATGAAAGCTTGAGTCGGGATTTGAGCCTAAGTCTCTAAACTCTGTACGTTTAGCGCTCTAACGACCTGAGCTACCCAAGTATTTCAATTCAAACATACATTTCTCTTATATATGTATTATTCTCAATTCACCAAGAACTGGCGGAAATTCGTTCCGACTGACATCTAGTGACTAACATAACAGTTAAGCAAATTTGTAAAGAGAATATTTACTTTATAGCAGTAACGCTTGTATATTTAGATGTTATAACTACATTTTTTATATTTGGCAATGAAGGCATATATGATATGAAAAGAAAAATGAATGCTTGAGTCGGGATTTGAACCCGAGTCAAGCATTCAAAATATATATATAATATATATATATATATATATATATATATATATAGTTGCTTTTCATGCAATCTTTGGCCTTTATTGCTATATGTCACAATTTAATTATAAAATCGAAGTAAAGAATCATTACAGCTATAAAATAAATATTCTCTTTAAATGATTACTAGTCATAACAAGCTATAAGATGGCAATGCGACCTATGTCCAGCTGCCTCTCGTGACAGAGATTCATATATAAGGAAGAAAATGTGTGAATGGACTAGTTCGTATCTCACTAACGTAATATAATATACTGTATATTAACGCCTGAAGAGCATAGCAGCTTTACTAGAGAATTATAGGTGTGGTAGCTTCCCGTTGTTTTCCACGCCGGTTAAAGATGATAATGATGGTGATGATGGCCAGATGATGTTTGGGAGGACCTTTTGGATCTTAATTCTACCTGACATTTATCTTATAGATGAGGAAAACCACGGAATAATACCTCATCCAGGAATCTTGTCCTGACAGGGAATCGAACCCGGGCCCGCTGCGTGAGAAGCTACCTCGAGACCACGACGGTAATAAAAAATAAATAAAAATTGAAGTATGGCCGTCTCAAATTCTACACTCACGTAGACAATAATATCTTATTCTACTAACCTGTTTTCCTTTCCAATTGAGAATCTGACAGCTGGCTTGTCTGGTAGCCCTGCTGGTGACCATACAACTGTACCAGAGAATGTTTAACGGAGTAAATGTGATAATGATGCGGATGAAGAATTGTTAACAGCTTCGATAACAGTTCTTCCAGTTGCTTCACAGTTGGTCCTCCCTGTCATAATAGAAAAAAATCATTACTGTTCATACAGTGTATTGTATATTAGTTTCTTATTTCCTGATAAACTTTGCCAGAAAATGCAATTTTAAATTTTGAAAAAGCAAATAAATAAAAAACAAGCCAAAATTGGTTTTTTTATCATAAGTAATGCCACGAGTATTTCCAAATTATCGATAAATTCACGACTCACGAAGTGAGGAGTGAATTTATCTAGATAATTTGGAAATAAAGACTGGCATTTGTTAGGATACTATTTAACGAATAAAATTAATCTGTTTACTCACAAATCATTATTCAAATATAGTTACTTTAAAATATTTATATATTTAATGTAAACGGCGATGTTTGAAAACAAATGAGAGACGTTATGTTTCATTTGTTCATCACTGCAACCAGATGATATTTATTGCCAAATAGAATCGCAATATTGTAAGAATGCACCCTAGTGGAGAAAAAATGAAACACGTCATTACAAGTTATTAATTAATTTCTGATGCCCTATGATGTAAATATGTTAATTATATTTTTCTGCAAAGTTAATTCCTGGGAAATAATACGTTTAAGAAAGTGCAAACAGTGGTTTATTTTTTCTTATAGTACAATCAATTGCTACGAATGTTTTTCTATTATATCTCGCAAGCAGAATCTGGTTACATTCGTGCACTATATATACAATCTGGGAGCCACTTCATGAGAAGGAAGCGATAAAATGAAAGTGATAAAATCGAGGTGAAAAAGACTGTGTTTGGTTTTAAATCAAAATTCATTGAAATATGATTGGTCATTGACTGTCATTTGGGACCTGAGTTAAATAGTCACTTTAAAATATCTAATGACATTTATTTGTAATACATTTCTTTCAACTTTCATAATTTTCCTAATTATAACGTTTCTAATTTTGCCTAATCTGGCCTTCCGCGATGATCTTCTCCAGTAATCCATCTCTGTTGCTAATAACTTGTTAGCTTGGCACCTTTTAATTGTCCATGTCTCTGATCCATCTAACGTAATACTCTCTACAATGGCCTTATAAATAGATTTATTTGTTCTGTAATAGTATATTACGATGCAGGTTGGGAAGTGGCTTTTACAGAATTGAGGAAACTTCCGAGATTCTGTAAAATACTTCACAAACGTGCATTGTGCATTATTTTTTGCGCGATGGAGTTTTCAAAATAATTAATAATAGTAAAATAATAACATCTTTGTTGGAAATATTTGCGTTCATTATAAACAATTGACTAACGTTAACAGTGTGGGCAATGTTTATTAGTTGAAACAACAGGAGGCCTTGAGAACAATTATTGATAACATGGCCGCAAGTACGTATTTATTGTTTCATATAAAGTTCAGTTCATTTAAAATGTAGTGATTTGTTTCGTATAATGTATATTAACACTACGTTTTGGATATCTTCTGTATATACATTGTAAGTATTATACATAGAGGGCAGTGGTTTTACTTCCCGCACGTGAGTGTAAATGTAATAGGGCCTATTACAGTATAGTTACTTAGGTTGGCAACCCCGAAATGTAGGAAGTTGAACTTTCAATCGTGGTCGACATTGCTGTAAGTACGACAAAACACACTATCGCGCAAAAAGGATGTTTTTACTTCTGATACTAAGTTGAGCTGCCAGTTACTCTCCGTCCAGCTGCTATTCCTTTTTTCTATTTCCAATATTGGGAAGAACATTTTTCTTCTAAGAAGAGAGATGCACATCTCAAGAGGATGGCATCTGATAGAATCCCAAGAAGATCTTGGAGTGAAAACTAGACAGGAAAAGAAGAAAGGGAAGACGTAAAGAAGGTTGGATGGACGGTGTGAGAAGAAGTATGAGTGAACTTGGACTTACAGATGAGGATGTTCAGAACCGATACAACTGGAGAAGGTGAATTTCTTGAGGCTGACGGAAAATCAATGCATTATGGATAAATTCCGAAATGAAAAAATGCCAAATAAGACCAAGTAATGGTTTCTGATAAACTGTCAGAAAATTTCCCTAGATTGCAGTTTGTCATTGTTAGATACGCTCGTTTGATTACACTGGTCAATATTATTTTTGTCTCATGAGTACCAATAGTTGTACCTAACGCAGTTTTTTATCGTGTTCAAATATGTATTAGGAATTTCTCCATCACCCACAGTTTTTTTATTTCAATTTCAATTAATGGATTTAAATAATCAATTTTTGATAAACATTTTTTCCGTCCATTTGTACATTGTAAAATAAAACCAAATGAGCTAACTCAAATAATTTCAGTTATAGAAAAGATATATCAAGGCAAATGGAATTCTAATATGCTGGCCGATTATTGTTGGACCATCAAGAGGGATGCTCCACAGGCGAAATATAGCAGAAAATTGTCATTTCTCACTTTCTAGGTGAGTCCGAATTTCGAATATTGTGTAGTTACGAATGTAGAACATATTAAAGTGTTTGAAATTATAAATTCCTGTCTCTCAGAAACCTTGCGTGATGGAGAAAAACCGATATCATATTTGAATTCAGGAGAACAAAATACTTCAGAATCACATATTTTTATTTCTAAGACAAAAAAAAGGTTTCCTTTTTGTTGCTCAGTGTTATTATAATTAATATTTAGACAGTGCGTGTCGGCGCAAGAGAAAGAAAGTCATGTGTTCGGCCCTGATTTAGATTCATTTGACAATCAGTAAGCCTTTTTTTAAATTGTCAAAAATATTCCCTGTCCAATAACGCAGTTTAACCTCTCACCTTACAGGTATTTTTACGTGCCACAAGGAACCCCGGGCCTTACAGTGGCACGACCTGACGGGAGAGCGACTTTAACTATGGATCACACACATACTTTTTTGACTGCAGAAGAACATTAGAAGAAGCCTCCAAAAAACAAGACAGGATAAAATAAGAAATGAGTTCCTTTGGAGAGAAATGAATGTCACCACATCTGTTAAGAGGATTGAAAATCAAACGCTTAAATGGCATGGCCATGTACAAAGAATGGAAAATGAAAGATGGCCAAAAAATATATACCAATGGTCACCCCCTGGAAGAAATAAACATGGTAGATCAAGATGGAAATGGAAAACCTACGTCAGAACAATAATGGAGGATAGGAATTTGGAAGAGGGAGATTGGAATGATAGAGATAAATGGAAACTGAAAACGGCAAACCTATAAGTGGGGGAAAGCCGAAGAAGAAGAAGAAGAAGAAGAAGAAGAACATTTAACTCAGGCACTTCACTTTGGTTAAAATAATTGATATTTGTTTATTTCATTTTGAATAGGAGAAGGGATAAGAATAGTAAAATTTTTACTATTTTTTTTCATTATTAATTATAAAGGTTTGGTTAATAAAAGAGATTTGAAGAAGAAGAAGAAGAAGAAGAACATTGGAGGGGCTCCCTGATTCAGTGACCAACACAAATATCAGAGCCTCCTCTCAGACAACACGACATTAAGACGAAACACAACTCATACTAAATATGGCAAATATGATAATGATAATGACGACAGATGTTGTTCGGAGACCGTTTGGACCCTAACGTGTCCTGACATTTGTCGTACGGGTGAGGAAAAACACCGAAAAAAATCACCTAGGAAAAGCGTAGATTTTATCAGTTCGTAATTGCCGATTTAACGATAATATTGATATAATAGCCTCACTATGATGGTTGTCCGTTTATATAAAAGCGGGTACCGCGCGACAATGTTTGACCAAATGATTAACATGCAGAATTATTATTTGGCGCTAGTCGGTATCCATGTATTTAAATATATATAACAGCTGTTGGACAACCATCATAGTGAGGCTATAATATTGAGTGTGATACATAAAATACGCATTAATGTATTTCGCAGTTCTGGCATCACATTAACGCTAAGATAAAATAAGCTAATCTAACCTAACTTAACTCCTGGTCACACTTACAAGAATTGCCTAAATATGATTAAAACAGACAATATATAATTATAAAATTAAGGAAATATCATCATCATCATCATAGTACATTCACGAATTTAGGTCATTTGTTGACCTGTTTCGGCCTCAAGAGAAACACCATCCAGAAGTCTTTTGAGTGGACGTCCTGGTCTTCTTCTTCCCGCAGGTTGATATCTTAACATTTGTTTGGGTATTCTGTGATCTTCCATTCGATGAACATGTTGCATCCATCTTGACTTATAATCAGAAATTTTGTTTTCTAAAGATTCCATGTGTAATTCTTCTAAGATGTCTTCATTTTTTTGTGATCTAGTAGTGTGTATCCTGCAGTCCTCCGAAGATATCTCATTTCAGCAGATCTAAGTCTCTATATCTTTTGTTTCAACGTCCATACTTCGCTACCATACGAAAGAGTTGGAAGAGCCAGTGTTTTATACACTTTCAGTCTTGAATGCTTTTGGACTAACTGTGGCTTGAAGATAGAATTTATTAACCCTAAAATTCTTAAAAATTTAGATATTTTTGCATTTACATCCTTTTCTTCTTCATATGATATATTGCATCCTAGATATGTAAAATTATTCACCTGCTCCAAAATGTTATTGTCCAGTACAATTTTACTTCTGACAGGATCTGCACCTTGAAATGCCATAATTTTTTGTTTTTTCTGTAGATATCTTCAAACCATATTGTTCTGTAATTTTGTTAAGTTCATACAGACCTTTCTGTAGATTATCTTCGGAATTTGCTATTATTATTTGGTCATCTGCAAACAGTATGGTGTTTAATTTTCTATTTTCTGATATTCTTATTCCAAATTTATATTTTTTTGTTCCTGCAACATATTACTTCATTGATATAAATTGCAAAAGAAATATCTAACATAAAAATAACAAAAAAGTTTTATAAATATTCTGCATACCGCCTGAATGTTGTCCACCTCGTCTCCTATTCTTCCGACGATGTCTGAAACTTCAGCTGAACTCAGAACTGCCGGACAACGATCACAGCGCCAGTCGGTCTTATCATCCAACGGAGAGGCTGGTAACTGCGTGCCTCCACATGTGGCTCCATCTCTGTAATTTTATTTTCATCAACTACCATAAAATAATAATAATAATGATAATAATAATAATAATAATAATAATAATAATAATAATAGTAATAAATCATGTGAATTTGAATTTTGAAATTCCCGGGAAAAAAGATAAGATTCACAAGTTCTTCGGTCAACCAGAAGATGGAGTGGGAGTCGACATACAGGGCCGACAACATAAAAATCAAGAGTCTGGACAATATATAAAATGAAACATCATGTATTTATGAGGTAAGATGACAGACGCACCTTATTTATTAAGAAGAACCTCAAAATGTTATTTCCTAATGTAATTTATTAATATATATTTTAGTTTAATATTTTTTAGTAATTTTGTGATGAAAAGAATCCCTAAAGTGCATAAAAGGATGATTTTCGAGGATTAAGCCAATGTTTAATTTCTATCTGTTATTTATTTTAATTATTTATTTAGGCTGGTGGAATTAAGGTAATATTGCCTCCTCGTACACTAACCAGTACAAACATGATAAGTTCTAATTAAAACATTTTGTCTGTTCATTCTTACCTCTTAGAGTTGTTTTTGTCTAACATATGTTTCAGAGCTTCTTAGCCCCATCGTCAGGGATTACAAACTGAATTTTCTCATGTTGTCGGCCCTGATTCTTGATTCCTGCTCTCTTTGCCTCTGGTCCAATGAACTTACTAATGAGGTTCCTTTCTGCGGGAATTTCAAAATTCATAATTCTTTTCTTGTTATTCTGTATATAGAGGCAAAGGTAGCAAGTATCAAGAATCAGGGGCGACAACATGAGAAAAGTCAGTCTGTAATCGCTGACGGTGAGGCTAAGAAGCTCTGAAACATATGTTCGACAAAAACAACTCTAAGAGGTAAGAATGAACAGACAAAATGTTTTAATTATTAAACAAACCTCTTAATGTGACTTCCTATTGTACTTTAAAATGATACGTTCTAATAGAAAAAATCATATTAATACGTGTATTAGATACTAATACTATTATTTTGCCAAATTGAACAATAATAAAAGTTAGATCCTAACTGTACAATAAGGCTAATGATAAATAAAATTAAAACTAATACAAATTATATACACAAAGGAAGAACAACTCATATATTTGAAAAAAAGTAAAAGAAAGTAACAAAGTGTAATATATATATATATATATATATCCATAGCAATTCTGCCCGAAGGCAGGTCCTTCACTGCAATCATAGCACTATCATGCTATGCTTACAGCTTTACTAGGGAATTGTAGGTGTGGTAGCTTCCCGTTGCTTTCCACAGCGGTGAAGGATGATGATGATAATGATGATGATGGTGGACATATGATTTCGGTGACCGTTCGGGCCCTAAAGTTTTCCTGACATTTGTCTTAGAGGTGAGGAAAAACCCCGATAAAAACCTCACCCACAAAATCTGCCCCGACCGGGGATCGAACCCGGGCCCGCTGCGTGACAAGACAGCACGCTACCTTGAGACCACAGCGGTGGACATATATATATATATAACTATTTAAATAAATATGTTAATAAACATATAATATGTTTATAATATATTTAAATCAATATAAAATTGCTATAACCTATAAAATCATTAAGGAATGAATTACTATTATCAATCGTTGAAAACATCACCATCCAAGACTCACCTATAAATAAGACTCACCTATAAATAAGACTCACCTATAAATAAGAACACGATTTCCAACGCACAGCCAGTCTGCAGCCGACAATTGAAGAGTTATGAGGTCATAGAGCATGCAGAATCTCCTGAGGATGTCTACCGCAGTAGTAGACGAACCGTTGATTGTTAATAAAACCAGACCACGGCCATTTAGCCCGAAAGACATGAATCAGGACACCTGTCGTGTAAGTCTACAATTTTACATAATCGTTGAATATTTATTCATTTTGTTAAAAACCCTACGAATGGAGGTAGTCGCCCAAGGGAAAGAGATCATTATCTTAAATTAGAAATTCAGTTAATAAATATGTGTTGAGATTCTCTCAATAACAACTGAAACAGGAACTCTTATAATATGTTGATAATCGGCCGCGGTGGACTAATGATTATGCTCCTTGCCTCTGATCCCGAGGGTCGCGAGTTCAAACCCGGCCGGGGTCGATGGATTTTTTATGATGGAAAAATCCAAGGAGCAAGTCCTCCGGGAGGGACGTCAAGCCGTGGGCCCCGAATCTGAAGGTTTTCAGGCTCGTAAAAGATCCTTAAGCCAGAATGAAAAGGCCTCTAAAAATATTTACCGAATTTTCCCGTCCTCGGTGGTTTCCTAGATGTCAGCATGAGGCGGAACGCTGACCACGGACCACTCAAATGACATCTATACGAAAACAAGTGTAACTAAATTAGTATGGTTCAAATTCTCCCCTGTAGGGGGAGAGCGCCTAAATCTCTGTTAAGGGAAACACGGGCTTACAAGAAGAATAATATGTTGATAGCATATGAATTTCAAACATAGGCCTATAAAATATCGCTCCATATTTTTTACATAATAAATTAAACCGATATCAAATGATGTGTGGCACCATAAGAAGAACCCTCCGAAAGACTCGAAGAGAAACTCAGCTCAGGTTTTATAAAATTATGGCTGTTCCTGTTCTTTTATGTGCATCTGAACTTTGGGTACTTACAAAACAAGATATCTCCCATATTCAAGCCACTGAAATGACATTTTTAAGATCTGTAAAAGGATGTACACACATGGATAGATTACACAATGAATCAATAAGAAATGAACTGGAGATATTTTCAATAGTTGATAAACTAGAAGAGCACAAATACCAATGGAAAGAACATTTAGACAGAATGGACAATACAAGATTACCCAAAAAGATCAACATCTACAAACCACATGGGAAAAGATCTTTGGGACGGCCAAGGAAACGATGGACTTGAGACCGGAACAGGTCACATTGACCTAACCCTGGAAAAGAAGAAGAAGAAGAATATTTTTTTAACTTACCCATCAGGTTTTCCATCAGAATTAATTTGAACTCCCAGACACCGAAGTGCACTGAGATATGTACCCAGCTCCGTGGGGTCGCTGCATCTCTTACACTTGCACATGAAGTATTTGGTAGCATAGAGATGTTCTCTTCGTGCTTGAGTACCCCATAGCGCATGCGTGTACATTGTTGCAATATGCTCACCTCTAGAAAAAAACACAGTGACAATCAAATTTTGATACAAAGATAGAAGTTGTACTTTTTTTAGAGAAACTGCTATATAAATGTTAATCAGAATGATGGAAAAATCCAAGGGAGAAGTACTTCGGGAAGGACTTTAAGCCGTGGGTCCCGAGTCTGAAGATTTTCAGGCTAGTAAAAGAATAGCAAGTCTGAATAAAAAGGTGCCTCTGTGTAAAATTTAAGCGAACTTTGTCCATCCGAGTAATACCTTAGTTTTCTAGTAGATGTTGTCTCGAGGCGATGTATTAACCACATGTCCCTCGCTGACATCTGTAGGAAATAAGCGTATAGTTTGGGGCAAGCCGTAAAATATTTGGTTCCAACCGTTCCCCAGCACCTAACTAAACCCATCTCACACCCTCCTAAGCACGTGCCGAAGAAATTGTTAACAAAGTTGCCGTCTTTCCCAGTATCCAAGTTGGTTTTGTATTTATTGATTTATCAACGTTTTTAATATTCATTTTTGTTGTATAAACGAGAACACGCCCACAGATCTAAACCCATTAAATAAATTACGCCGATATCAGTACCAATTAACATGCCGAAGATGAAACATATTTTTAAAAGGCATTTATGATTTAATAATTTAACGAAGTTTTTTAATAATAATTAATTATAATTGAGGAAGACGGATAAAAAAAGGTACTTGGCCTATATTATTATTTAAAACATGTAATTGATTTCATTAGAATTTTCCATTAAATATTATCATTGCTTAATTTATTTATTTTGTTTAATTTATTTCGTTAGGGGTCCTATCTAGGGGATATGTGGATGGCGACCACAAGGTGCCCAAGCTGAGCAAAACATTTCTTCAACTTACTTGTGTTTTGCACTCTTTTAACTTTACTATCTAACCTCTCTTGGTTAACTCTTGTTTTTTTTCGACCCCGACGCTATTAGGGCATCCGAGGGCTAGGGAGTCTTTCCTTTCTTTCATTTCTTCTTTCCTTTATTTTCTTTTCTTCTCCAGAAAAGCCTGACCAGAGGCTATAAGATGGCAGCCCCATCACTGGTCTTGCCTTCCTTTGGCCAGCAACCAATCGAAGGGACTATTATTATGCTTTCAAGTCTTATACGAGAATTTCCCGGAGGGAAAATTTTCTATAGGATCGTAACAGACCTTGGCCTAATACTTGGAAGGAAGAAGAAGAAGAAATACTAAAAAATGTTACATTTATAATATGGTTTAAATTTTGGAGGTATTATTATTGCAATATTATTTATTTGTTTCAATTTGTTCTAATACTAAAAACGTGAAAAATAGAAACCACAATAAAGATAAAAAATTGTTTTGCAGGTTGGCCTATAACTGCAAATCAACGTATGTACGTGCTCATATAAACAAATACTGACAAAAAGGAGAAAATATACTTAAAAGAGAAACGCTGATAACCTTGCAAATTCTTTTAGTTGATGGCACTAATGAGGGTTTGCCGGCATGCCGCTGTTGTTCAATGATCCCTTTTGGGACGAGATTTTTGAATCGGGTTGATTTAGGTTTGGTGTCCGAGGGATATGGGTACCTGGACGGTTTGATGCTCCGGACTGCACGGGTTTATGGTTCGGTAGGAGCTGGATTCTCACCAAAGGTTCACGCAAGGAAGATTAAAGTGATATGGTAATAGATAAATGACTGGAGGCTGCCGTGGAGTTAACACGATGAATAATTTATTTTGGTAGATGTATACACCAGTCGGTCCTCCGACTGCTTTCTTGAGTTCCAAAGCACAATGTAGGAGATTATCTAGTAATGTGCCCTGTTAGACTGAGGGCCAACACGTAGGTGTACCCTATTAGACGTAGGGCTAACAAGCAAGTGTGCGCCCTATTAAACTGCTGGTCAACAAGTAAGTGTGCCCTGTTAGACTGAGGGCCAACAAGTAAGTGTGCCCTGTTAGACTGAGGGCCAACAAGTAAGTGTGCCCTGTTAGACTGAGGACCAACAAGTAGGTGTGCCCTATTAGACGTAGGGCTAACAAGCAAGTGTGCGCCCTATTAAACTGCTGGTCAACAAGTCAGTGTGCCCTGTTAGATTGAGGGCCAACAAGTAGGTGTACCCTATTAGACGTAGGGCTAACAAGCAAGTGTGCGCCCTATTAAACTGCTGGTCAACAAATAAGTGTGCCCTGTTAGACTGAGGGCCAACAAGTAAGTGTGCCCTGTTAGACTGAGGGCCAACAAGTAAGTGTGCCCTGTTAGACTGAGGGCCAACAAGTAGGTGTGCCCTATTAGACGTAGGGCTAACAAGCAAGTTTGCGCCCTATTAAACTGCTGGTCAACAAGTAAGTGTGCCCTGTTAGATTGAGGGCCAACAAGTAAGTGTGCCCTGTTAGACTGAGGGCCAACAAGTAAGTGTGCCCTGTTAGACTGAGGGTCAACAAGTAGGTGTGCCCTATTAGACGTAGGGCTAACAAGCAAGTGTTTCCTGTTAGACGTCGGGCTAACAACTAACTGTCCTGCGATACTCTTCGCGAATAATTTATTTAGTTTATTAGATATTTTATGATTCCGCCCACATATATGCTTTGGGCCTCTTTACAAATTAACAACTGTTACAAGTTTTGGAGTTGGTTACCCTCCTCTATATGTCACATTTACAAGGATGCTGGTTTACGCCCAATTTCTATTATTAAGGGATATCCAAACTCTCTATATATTTTTCTTAGGTTGGCAAAAATAATTATATATAGATTTTCTATAACGACTTACTAAGTGCCACATCTCCGATAAAGACGTCTCCTGTCATGTCAATATATTTTTATCTTAATTGGTTTTGGTGAGCATCCCATGCTCGTTAAAATTGGAAAACCTGTCAATTTGTATCTTATGGTTAAAATGTAATTTGTTAGTTTGGGTTTTTATGTCGAGTTGACAGTATCTTGGTCATGTATTGTATTACAAAGGGACAGTTCGAATTCCTTTCCCTATTGTGTTCAGCAACGCGGCCTGTGGAAAAACCATGAGTAATGCCGGGCTTTTACTGAGTAATAACTCTATGCTGTTGGTAATTTATAAACTTTATATAAAAACCGTATACTGTTCTAATTATCCAGTTATTTATGTTTTCATTGTATTACAAATGGTTCCCTGATTATTTTGAATATAAACTCGGTATACTTCGGATTATATTTATTTATTTATTTATTTATTTATTTATTTATTTATTTATTTATTTAGCCTGGTGGAGTTAAGGCCATGTGGCCTTCTCTTCCACTCACCAGAACAAGCATATGTTACATATGAATACAAAAAAAATACAATAATAGTCATATAAAACAGGACAAACATATGTTACACATGAATACAAAAAAATTACAATAGTAGTCATATTAGACAGGACAAACATGTTACATATGAATACAAAAAACAGTTACAATAATAGTTATTGAACAATTTCATTATCTGTCATATTGAATAATAATGAAATTAATGTCTAATAATAGAATGAAACTAAATACAATTAAAATTAAATTAATGATACAATGAATAAAAAAGGAATAACAGCTCGAATCTACTATGCATAAAAAGAAGAGAAAAAAAACACTACAATGAATTAATCTACGCTTTTTATACAAGGCATTAGGTAAATATATTAACAAATCCTAAGTCTATTTTTATTAAATAATGCAAAAACGCATTATTAATTCTTAAAAAGTAGTATTAGTGAGTTGTTTCTGTTAGTGATTTTATTTTCAATTTATTTCTGAAAGATGGTAAAGTTTGGCAGTCTCTGACATAGGGTGGAAGTGAATTCCATGTTCTAGCAAGAGAAACTGTAAAAGATTTCGAATAATAGGTAGTATGATGAGGAGGGATATAAAGGACACTGTGCTCAAGGGATCGGGTATCTAAGTTATGTGTATCAGAGAGTTTAGTGAAGCGGTGTGATAAATAATAAGGTAAAGATGTGTGTAATATGTTATAGAGTAGGCATAGGGAATGGATGGTTCTACGATCTTGAAGACGAAGCCATGACAATTGTTCCAGGGATGGTGTAACGTGATCAAATCTACGTATACCACAAATAAAACGTATGCAAGAATTGTGAACACGTTGAAGTCTTTGGGTAAGAACAGTATTTAGGTCAGTAAAAAGAGTATCACAATAATCAAAATGGGGCATTGCGAGTGTTTCTACTAGCATTTTTCTTAGAGAAAACGGTAAACAATTTCTTATACGATTTAGTTACTATTTTATAGTTTAGCCTATATTACATTTGAATAAAATTCCTTTTTATTATATTAGATACTGGGAAACAATGTCTAGACCTAATATCGGTACAGTTTATTAGGGGCAGCTTGGGCAGATAGATTTATGACACCTTGGAAGAAAACATCTTAAGGCTTGTCCCAAAATAAAACTAAATTAATCGTTTTTCATAAAAATTAGAGTGGGAATTAACACTATGAGGTTTTTTAAATTATAATTAACTAACTCACTGGCACTATGGAACCCGTAGGTTCATGGCCGCGCGAGCATAAGCTCTCCATACTTCCCTATCCTGAGCCAATGTTTTCCAATCATTCTCTGTATAATCTACTTCCCTCAAATCGTAGATAATGTTATTCTCCCACCTCATTCTTGGTCTACCAACTGAGCGTTTTCCTTATGGATTTCCTACAAGAAGTCTCCATGCAGATATTTCATTCCCCATTCGTGAACATGTCCTGCCCATCGAAGTGTACGAGACTTAACTGTTCTTATTATATCTGGCCTCCTATTAAGACCATGTAGTTCATTGTTATGTAGTCTTCTGCATTCACCTGTCTGTTCATCTCTCTTTGGTCCAAAATATTTCCTAAGAACTTTATTCTCAAATACTCTTAATCTTCTTTACTCCCTTAATAATTAGTTGTAGAAAATGCTTTTATTCCTCACCTCATAAAATTCCGCGTTTTCATAATACCGGTTTCAAAGGTAATTTCACTTTCATCTTCAGTCAAATGGGAAGCACCCGGAGATAGTTAGTAAGTAAGTAAATTTAATTTATGAATCCCTGACTTAAAAAGGTTAAGAATCACTGAAGTAAGTGGCAGATCACTTACTTTGGAATATGTGTGGTAGCAGTAACAGTGACACGATGCTGCCTTTCTCCCGGACAGATGTCGAAACTGTGCCTTGTGTTGGGAAGACAGTTGTGCTCCATGAGGTAGACTGTAGGGTAGAGAGCCACAACTTCAGAACCAAGTGGAAGTCTAATCTCCAGGCCATTTACATCCAGTACTCCACAAATCTTATGCAGAGTGGTATCTTTAGTATCTGACAGAAGTGCGTCTCCTTCTTTATCAACTTCTGACAACTTCTTCAAGTAGTTATCTTGCAGGAAGCTCACCACTCGATCCCGCACTTCCCTTAAAAACAACAAGACATGATTGCTATAAGACTAGCCTTAAATGTCGTTAGAGGATCAAAATATAATGCACATAATTTTAGTTCTCGACTGCCTTTCATTGTAAATGAATGGAACTTTACAGAACATATCTTAAATCCTTCTAAAAACTTCACAAAGTTTCATTGTTTTCCGACAGATGGTTGCGATGTACTTTAGTTTTAAAATGGCGGCTGCTCGTGAAACACACATATCGCAGAGAGCTGTGATTGAAGATCAAGGGACCTGAACAGTCTTGCTTTACCTCGTTCTGCTGCTGACATTCTGTTAACTCAATCACTGATACTCCAGTCTTTGATCCCCATAGACATTTTGTAACCGTCTGTCAATGTTTGAAATGGTTCCCTGCGCCTCAGAAAGTAATTCAATCACAGCTCTCTGCTTTGTAGTAAATCGTTGCCTGGGAAATATCTTGGGTATGTGGTTGCCAAATAAAGAACTTTGGAGAAGAACGAATCAAAATTAAATTTATAAAGAAATTAAATTCAGAAAATGGAAATGGGTTGGTCGTGTGTTAAGGAAAGAGAATGATAACATCACAAAAATGGCATTTGATCGAAACCCGCAAGGATTGAGAAGGCGAAGAGGAAGACCTAGGGCAACATGGAGTAATACCATCAGGGATGAAGCTGAACAGACAGGGATGAGTTGCAATGAAATTAAGGCATTGGCAAACGATAGAGATTGTTGGCGAGGTCTTATCAGGGCCCTATGCTTCCCAGTTGACTGATAAGGAGAACTACTTCTCTGCTTTATAGATGTTTCACGAGTACGCCATTTTATGTACATCACAGTTATTTGTCGAAAAACAATCAAATGAGACATTTTGAAAAGGGATCATCTACAGCAGATCAAATTTTACAGGAGAGGGGAAAAACTGATTCAACTTGTTCAGGATAAAGCATTGAACCTGAAATTGCTACTGAATAAAGTGAGAAAGTGGTAAAGGAATAGTGTAGTTGATCCATTCTCACGTGAAAATGATGGAAGCAGGTTTGTAAACATGGAATAATGAAAAAAGTGAATTTCAGAAAAAGTAGTATATGAACCCTTTTCGAAATGACTCATTAAATTAAACTTTGTAACGATATAAAGGAAGGATTGAAAATAAGTTCTCTAAAGTTTCGTTCATTTCCAATGAAAAGCAACAAATAACTAAAATTACGTGCATTACCTATTGAACGACCTAGAACTGTATGCAATCTAAATCATATTTCAGATAGATTATTTTTAAAAAATCCTTGTAGGAACTTCATTATTCCCTAAAACATCAGAACATAAGTTTTATCTGGTTATCGTTAAGTTATTCTTCTTTTTCGGCTTTCCTCTACTTATAGGTTTGCCGTCTTCAGTTACCATTTGTTTCTATCATTCCAATCTCCGTCTTCCAAATTCCTATCATCCACTATAGTTCTGTCATAAGTTTTCCATTTTCATCTTGGTGTGCCACGTTTATTTCTTCCAGGAGGTGACCATTGGAATGGTCTATATATTTTGGCCATCTTTCATGTTCCATATCTATAAGTTACAAAGTAAAATATTAAAATGAACACCTGGCAGTTTGCTGTCGTCCTCAACTAACTCACTGGCACTATCGAGCCCGTAGATTCATGGCCTCGCGGATAAAAGCTCTCCATACATCCCTATTCTGAGCTAATATTTTTTCAATCATCCCCTATATAATATACTTCCCTTAAAACATAATTAATATTATTCTCCCACCTCATTCTTGGTCTGCCAACTGGGCGTTTACCCTCCAAGAGTGATTTTCATATTTCTAGTTCCCCACTACTATATAATGTCCTAACATTCCATGATCATATAAACATGTCCTTGTGTTTGAGCCTTTGGCATTGGATTCTCTGAAATAGTCCCCGCCCGGAGAACCGAATGGGGGTCTATTTTACCTCCGGAAAATGTTACCCCAGTGGAACTCGTGTACGCGTTTCTTGATGCTTGTAGCCTATTTTTACCGTAAAAGATAGTCACTCTATCTACCAAGGTAATTTTTCGTCTGGCTTATCGCCTTCGGCCTGTCACGCATGGGTAACCTTTTCGACAGCAATCCTATCGTCGGCATAGCTCTCGGGGTGATTTAAGCTAGGACGCCACTCCACCACGACAAGATAAAGATATCACAGAAGGAGTCATTAATATACATGCTGATTGTATTTAACAAATAGTGCTGGGACAACATGAAAACAGAATATTTGTGGAGACAAGTGCTGTCTTCAGTATTTATAGACATTGATGTATTCGTACATAAAATAGAAAATCCCTCGTTCTCCATCTTCAGACTCCATTAGTCTTCTCGCGAATAACAACTGTACCTTTACTGAATTGTTAACGAGAGTTTATTGAAGCAATGTTATACCTGTAGGTATCAGTGCCTTGTCCCCTGTGCTTGAGGTGAGCCTCCATTCCCATGATCTGTTCCCACTTGCGAGGGTTGCGCCTCTGAAGAGCAAGGCACCTCAGAGGAGTAACGGCGTCATAATGGTATATGCTCACATCTCTACCCGCAGCGGCTTCCAAGTTCTTCTTGGCCTGCAGGCGGAGGATCACACATTCCGGTCCATGTATCCGCGGATCTGCTGGACAACTGGGACCGCAGAAGGGCCACAAACACTTGGGACATCTATATTCGCTATCAAACCGAGTTGGAACATGACATCCCAAACAAATGGGTTGCTCACTGTGGAGTTTAGGACCCACAATTAGGGGCTGTTCGCTTATTATGACGTCACCTGGAGATAGGTCACGTGAGGCCACCAAGTATTTTCCAAGCTCCGGAGAAGATCGGATCTGAAATGGAAAACGGGAGTAAAATTACATACTATGTTACGAGTACCTCCCCTTTGTTAAGAGTTACTAAACCAAGTTAATTTAGTTAAGCTTATTTCCCTACAGATGTCACGTCTCTGGAACGGAAACTAAAATCGCTCTAGCGGTCGCAATTTTCAATGATTCACAACGAAACTAAGTACATGCTATTAAAATGTACAGAGGTAGGTATTGTCCAAAACTCAGAGACATCCGACTATTGTAAGTGGGGGCTTACCTGAAATCTGAAAACAAAAATTTACTCTAGCAACCGCCATGTTTGGTTTGTCGCAATGTATACCATTTAATTTAATAGATAGATAGATCATCGGTTGAATAATGTCTTTGACATCGTCCGATTCCTAATAGCCAATTTCGTCGGTCCATCCAATCTCCTGGTTGTAGATGTTTCTCCTTCATGTATAAATATATTCTCTGACTCCAGGAGGTTTTAGGTCTTCCTCTGCCTCGTCTTCCCTCAGGTTTCCATTCCAAAACAGATTTTGGTAGTCGATCCTCTTCCATTCGCTGGACATGTCCGTACCATCTTAATTGCTGAGTTTTAATATAATCTAAAATAGTGTCTTCAGTCTTCATTTTCTCCCTTATAATGAGTTCTTAATTGTTTCTCTTCTTGAAATTCTTGCTGCCCTTCGTATAAAATTCATTTCCGTTGCCAAAAGATACTAATTTGTTTTTATAATTACAAAAAGAAAATAAACGTTATCAGTTTTGACTGAGATAAAGTTTATTTTTTTGTAATTATAATATTAATTACTCAAAGAAAAATAATTTTAAAAAAAGTCTTTACTTGTTTTTGTTGTTAATGGCCAAACTTCTGCTCCAAAAGTAATGATGCTTTTAACTATTGTATGATATATATTCATTTTATTTTTGTTACTTATATTTTTATCCCAGAATATTCAATTGAGGCAAGCAATTGAAAATTTCAATTTAATTAACCTGTTATTTTATTCTTACATATTCAACTAAAAAATATGTATATTTAGGGGCAGAAGTAACCTATAGATGTGACACACAAAATACCTACTCACCTCAAACGGTCTACATGCGCTCTTGTGTTTTTTCCAATCCTCTTTCTGATGTTCTTTACTGCAATATGCCACTTGCTTACAGGCGCTACACTTGTGAGCAGCCGGGGCCGAGCAAACATCACATTTGACGTCATCAGACATTGTTTATCTGAAATTGATTCAATTTATATAGTACGCCGGGAGTATCGTCTCTTTATGGTATGGTGGAAATAGTAGAAGTCCCGCGCCGTAGCCGAGCGGTTAAGGTAGGAAGCCTTGGCGCAGAGCTATGGGACTTGCGCTGGTTCGAGTCTCCATGGGGGAAGACATTTTCTCGTGGTATTTCGGCCAGTATGGGACCGGTGCCCACCCAGCATCGTGAGGCAATTGGGTAGCTGCAATAAGTAGCGGCTCCAGGTTGAGGAACCAGCTATAACGACTGGGGGACTCGACATGCTAACCACATGTCACCCCTACACTGGCTGTTGATCATCTACCTCTGTGATTGACACATGTGGATGTGAAGGGCCAGCAGCCGGCTGGTAAAAGGGCAACCGCTGAAAAGTGGAAAGACCCTCAATCGGAAAATCGGAGATAGTAGAAACTAAAATTAAATAGCTCGAGAAAGAAAAAAAAAAGCATATATATAACATGAAAAGAAAAATAAACGCGTGAACCGGGACTTGAACCCAGGACCTCTAACTTGATACGTTAATGCGCTACCAGTTACTCTATCCAGGCATCCTAGCATAAAGATTTATTTTTCTTTTATATAGTATACTCTCTATCATGGGAGGCAGTGGGAACTCGGTCTCACTGCCCTCTCGTGGCTGCTATAACAAGTAACCAAATTAAAGTTTTTTTTTTTTACTTTATAGCAGTGACGCTTCTTTATTTCGGTGTTATTAAATTTTGACATTGAGCAATAAAGGTCTGGGGCACGCCGTAGCGTAGTGGTTAAGGCACTGAGCTACAAGCCGGAGGGTCGAGGGTTCAAGTCCCGTTGGGGTCAGGATTTTTAAACTGACCCAAACCCTCTGGCGGCACTATGGCCCTGGGGTCGACTCAGCCTCTAACGGAAATGAGTACTAGACGCTTGTTCTGGGGTAAAGGCGGCCGTCACGCAGGGCTGACAACCCGGCTGACATCAAGCGCCGATCGTCTAGAAAAAGTGGGAGCGTTAACCTCCCACTACCCCAAGGGCCTCCGGGCCTGTTGTAGGATCACTTTACTTTACTTGCAATAAAGGTCTATTATGATATTTCATATTAATAATATATTAGGGTGTCCCAAGACATAGAGGCGTTCTTTTTTCGCAAAATCAATTAAGCACACCCTCTATTTTTTTTCTGTTTGACTTTAATAACTCAAAAATAAATATTATTGTGATTGGATCATGACAACCCGTGCCAAACATAAGACATCAAAATTTGTACTGGGTTAGTATAGAAGTATTCTAGAACTAAAAGTTTATTTAGTAAATAAAACATCAATGGCCCAAAACGTGTAACTATTTACTATTTTACAATAAAAACATTATTCTTCAAATTTCCTTTTGAAAGTTAGCAAGTACTGACTGACATGTTTCGAAGCAAGTAGGCACGGTTTGTCCTGCGCCTACGTACATCAAATTGTTATACAAATAAATTAAGAGGATATGCGTTAAAAATAAAAAATAAATCGAATTTTTGGACACACTAGTATGTAGGCTATATATTATGTTTGTACTAATTAGCATATTTATAAACCCAAAAACACTGGGCAGGATACTACAAGCATATTAAATAAGATTTGACTACATAAAGAAACACATTTCGTTCAGGGAACAGGGTGGTGAAATGGTGATTTTTTTTTAAATTTCATTTCTTTTGTCATAAACATATAACATGATGGGTAGGCAGTAGTTTAAGGTTACGCTTATGATTTTAAAAAATGCTATTAAAGAAATATAAGCGTTTACTCTTATAAGCAAGTTATAATTAAATTGAAGTTTTTCAAAATTTTACTGCCAAACGTAATATAGCAGCTCTAAAATTAATGTAACTCTTTCAAAAAACAGATATCTTTACGAATTTTATAATTAATTTTGTCTAGACATTAGAAAAGTTATATTATTCCAAACTTTAAGTTGACTATTTAACTCATGCCCCAAATGGGAGTCAATGACCAATCACATTTCAATGATTTACAACCAATCACAGTCGTGTTTCGCCTAAAATTTACCAACTAAAATTTATCATAATAAAGAAAGCACCTCCTTTTTAACATTCTGAATAGGTCATAACATTATTTTGCAGTGACTGACTTCCCAAGAAGTACGGCTACCAGATTGTATATAGTGCATGAATGTCAACACATAGCGCATGCGGGAGTTAATATAAAAACATTTATAGCAATTAATTATACCACCAAAAAAAGAAACCACTGTTTGCACTTTTTTAAATTTATTTTTTCCCAGGTAATAACATTCCAGAAAAATATTGTCATATTTACATCATAGAACATCAGAAATGAATTAATACACAGTTAAATGTGTTTCAGTTTTTCTCCACTAGAGTGCATTCTTACAATATTGCGTTCCTTTGGCAATAAATAATATGATCTGGTTGCAGTGATGAACAAAAGAAGCAAATGAAGCGTACCAATCATTTCTCATTTGTTTTCAAACATCGCCGTTTACATTATTTATATATATATATATATATATATATATATATATATATATATATATATATAGTCCACCGCTGTGGTCTCGAGGTAGCGTGCTGCCTTGTCACGCAGCGGGCCCTGGTTCGGTCCCCGGTCGGGGCAGTTTTTGTGGGTGAGGTTTTTATCGGGGTTTTTCCTCACCTGTAAGACAAATGTCAGGAAAAAAAAGTTTAAGTCCCAAACGGTCCCTGAAATCATATGGTCATTATTATCATCCTTATCATTATCGTCATCATCATCCTTCACCGGTGTGGAAAGCAACGGGAAGCTACCACACCTACAATTCCCTAGTAAAGCTGCAAGCATAGCATGAAAATGCTATGATTGCAGTGAAGGACCTGCCTTCGGGCAGAATTACTATGGATGGATATATATATATATATATATATATATTAAATAACTATATTTAAATAATGATTTGTGAGTAAACAGCTTAATTTTATTCGTTAAATAGTCCTAACAAATGCCACTCTTGATTTTCAAATTCTCTAGATAAATTGGAAATCACTCGTGGCATTATTTATGATAATTATTTCATAATATATTCAAAGGGTTATTAAAATTATTATAAAACTAATTTTAATCGTTTATTAATTTATATCTTACTTCTTGGGACATGAGTTAAATAATAACTTTAAAATTTCTAATGACATTTATTTCTAATACATTTCTTTCAACTTTCATAATTTTAAATTATAACCCTCACATCTCTAATAACTTACATAATAATGTGAAATCCCTGAAAAAGTTACTAGTTATAATAAAAGTTTAGGAATTATTAATCAAGTTATGAAACCATCCCTTGTACAAAAAAAACCAGATTACGTTTATATAACACTTTGGCTAGACCAGTGTTGACCTATGGTAGTGAAGCATGGACACTAAAAAAAAACATGAAAGCAGAATAACGGCTTGTGAAATGAGATTCATGCGCAGAACAGCGGGTTACACCAGATGGGATCGGAAAAAGAACACCGATATCTTAAAAGAATTGAAGACTACGCCAAATTTGGAATATATTAAACAGTACCAACTAAATTGGAAACACCATCTTGAAACAATGAGTTCAAATCGGATCCCCAAGGCTGTTCATAATTATATACCAAGAGCACGAAGATCTCTGGGCCGTCCTATGAAACGCTGGAGGGAAAATTTTCTATAATCGTAACAGGCCTTGGCCTAATACTTGGAAGGAAGAAGAAGAACAAGAATATAATATGAAAATAAACTTGGTCACCCATGCTCTTGGATTCCGCGCTGGGATTGTCTAATACAGGAATCACTACTAGATCACAGTCTAATTAGACAATACATCAATTGTTTAACTAAGTCAACATAAATTACAGCAGGAGCCGTCAAATCACAAAATCGGAGTACAATTAACGCAGCATACGCCTAATGCCATGGATACTTACAATGAATATATTTCGTACTGCTATAATAACTTGACCACATTTATACTATCTTATTATATTATGCCGAGGGTCTACCGCTGTGGTCTCGAGGTAGCGTGCTGCCTTGTCACGCAGCGGGCCCGGGTTCGATCCCAACTCGGGACAAGTTTCCTGCGTGAGGTTGTTTTTCGGGTTTTTTCCTCACCTGTAAGACAAATGTGAGGATACTTTAAGGCCAATATTATCATAAGTAATGCCACGAGTGATTTCCAAATTATCGATAAATTCACGACTCACGAAGTGAGGAGTGAATTTATCTAGAGAATTTGGAAATCAAGAGTGGCATTTGTTAGGACTATTTAACGAATAAAATTAAGCTGTTTACTCACAAATCATTATTTAACTATAGTTATTTTAAAATATTTATATATTTAATGTAAACGGCGATGTTTGAAAACAAATGAGAAACGATAGGTACGCTTCTACTGCTTCATTTGTTTATCACTGCAACCAGATCATATTATTTATTGCCAAAGGAACGCAATATTGTAAGGAGGAGCTTTATTTAATATGGTAATCATAACACTGATAAATATTTGGTGAAACACGATTCTGATTGGTTGTAAAACAGAAATCATTGAAACGTGATTGGTCATTGACTCCCATTTGGGGCATGAGTTAAATAGTCATCAATATCATATTCACCTCATTAGATTAAGTTTAGGTTTAAGGCCTCTCCTGGCAGATCATCGCCCATCATATCATTGGGGCAGCGTAACCGCGCCTTCCAGGCGCCCCAACCGCAGAAGTGGGTTACAATACGCCAATGCCAGGAGAGAATACCTTAAATGTCGAATGACAATCAGATGGCATTGAACAAAAAAATATATTATGCCCAGGCAAATGTCAATAAGACAGGGACCTGGGCTGGTGATTATCAATTATCACCAGCGAAGGGAAAAGTTGTAGCAGCGTGTGGACTTCCAGAGTCACAGCCGCATTCAACACTTCACACACACACGCTTGTACGAGTTAATAAAATTGTAAGAACCAAATTCTAAGGTAACATTTTACCAACAGAAATTTGAAACAACTTTGAAGAGGCTCTATTAAAAAAATGACCTATTTGTAAAAGTAAAAATGTATTTAATTAACTAACTCACTGCCACTATTGAACCTGTATGTTCATGGCCGCGCAGACATAAGCTTTCCATACATCCCTATACTCAGGTAACGATTTCCAGTCATCCTTTGTTTAATCTACTTCCCTGAAATCATGGTTAAGGTTATTCTGCTACCTCATTCTTGGTCTACCAACTGGGCGTTTTCCCTCTGCTCTATTTTACAAGAAGCCTTCATGCCCCTCTTGCATTTCCCATTAGTGTCACATGCTCTGCCCATTGTAGTCCACGAGACTTAACTGTTCTTATTACATCTAGTTTCCTATAAAGATCACATAGCTCAATGTTATGTAGTCTTCTCCATTCGTCTCTCTGCTCATATCTCTTTGGTCCAAAAATTTTCCTAAGAACTTTATTCTCAAATAATTTTAATATTTTCTCCTCGCTTAAAGTAAGAGTCCATGTTTCGCATCCATGCAATATAACTGAGAGAATAACAATTTTATATATTTTCAGTTTAAAAACCTGTATAATTATATATAATATTAATTTGGAGTCCAAAAATATTTTTTGTGTTAGAACTTAGCAACAAAGAAATTAAACATAGGTTCAATTCTGGAAATGCGTGCTATTATGCATTGCAGAGACTTTTGATGTCCCAACTCCTTTCAAAAAATGTTAAGCTGAAAATATATAAAACTATTATTCTACCAGTTATATTATATGGGTGCGAAACATGGACTCTTACTTTAAGGGAGGAAACGAGATTACGAGTATTTGAGAATAAAGTTCTTAGGAAGTTTGGACCAAAGAGAGATGAACAGACAGGTGAATGGAGAAGACTACATAACAATGAACTACATGGTCTTTATAGGAAGCCAGATATAATAAGAACAGTTAAGTCTCGTAGACTGCGATGGGCAGGACATGTTGCACGTATGGGGAATGAAAGACGTGCATGGAAGCTTCTTGTAGGAAAGCCAGAGGGAAAACGCCCAGTTGGTAGACCAAGAATGAGGTGGGAGAATAACATTAACTATGATTTGAGGGAAGTAGATTATACAGGGAATGATTGGAAAGCATTGGCTCAGGATAGGGATGTATGGAGAGCTTATGTCCGCGCGGTCATGAGCCTACGGGTTCGATAGTGTCAGTGAGTAAGTAAGAACTTAGCTACTTCTGAAATATGTTGAATACTAGAACGTTGCAAAAGTGGGGGGGGGGGAATCTAATTCGATATCATTCTCTTTTCTTAAAATCGTGTTCTCAAACAAAACACGGCATGCAAACAACATGTGAGCTACGTATTTAATAAAAACTTCTAGGATTTGTATGAAATGATATATATGTAATTGCAATATTTATGTTAAAGAAACTTTATAAATACTTACATTAATAGGTGTATTATTGAAACTTTAAACAATGCAAAACGCTCGCTTATTTACGTAGGCTGCAGTTAGTAAAAGTTAGAATGGAGACGGCCATGTTACTCCTGCGCGATGCGAACTTATTTCAACTCCTGCCAACTATTTATATCTGAACTAAAATAGACGTCAGACACTTTTTAGAGATTCCTCTCTATAGACATCTTTCGATAACTGCAGGTCTGAAGGAAATGACTTACGTTAGAGGAAAAAAGGTCAGCATACCAGTATTGTCTTCTCTTTAAATTTTATCATCTCAATTCCCACGCTGATAAATAGAGGCCACTTTGAGAGAGAACTTCCAGTTATTATCTTTTTTTTTATATCTGATCTCTGTACTTATTTTAAAATAAATTACTTACTTACTTACTCACTGGCACTATCGAACCCATAGGTTCATGGCCGCGCGGACATAAGCTCTCCATACATCCCTATCCTGAGCTAATGCTTTCCAATCATGCCCTGTATAATCTACTTCCCTCAAATCATAGTTAATGTTGTTCTCCCACCTCATTCTTGGTCTACCAACTGGGCGTTTTACCTCTGGCTTTCCTACAAGAAGCTTCCATGCACGTCTTTCATTCCCCATATGTGCAACATGTCCTGCCCATCGCAGTCTACGAGACTTAACTGTTATTATATCTGGCTTCCTATAAAGACCATGTAGTTCATTGTTATGTAGTCTTCTCCATTCACCTGTCTGTTCATCTCTCTTTGGTCCAAACTTCCTAAGAACTTTATTCTCAAATACTCGTAATCTCGTTTCCTCCCTTAAAGTAAGAGTCCATGTTTCGCACCCATATAATATAACTGGTAGAATAATAGTTTTATATATTTTCAGCTTAACGTTTTTTGAAAGGAGTTGGGACATCAAAAGTCTCTGCAATGCATAATAGCATGCATTTCCAGAATTGAGCCTATGTTTAATTTCTTTGTGCATCTCATTCCTATTTGTGATTATTGTTCCTAGGTATTTGAATTCAGCCACTTCCTCAAAATTTCCCCCATTTGTCATTAGCTGTCCATTTCCATTATATTTAAAATAAATTATATATTTTAACTGATGACCTCTACCTTGTCATCGCCATTTTATTCCTAAATAGAAATCAGGCTATAAAAATATTATTAAATAGTTAGTTAAACTTATTCGTTTCTGTATAGATGGCACAAAGAGTAGGGGGTGTGTATGCAAACATTTCCGGATTCTTTTGAAATCTTAGATGTGTTAAAGCAAAGAAATCACTACCTCCTCTACTATTCAATTTTGTGCTAGAGCATGCCATCAAATCTTTGGAGGTGAAGAAGACCTACAATTCAATGGTATTAACACAATATTGACTGTAGGTCATAAGATAACAGTCTGCTAACAATCCCTCTTCATAGCACTTCCTCTTATTCTACTTCTTTCACAGTAGCCTCTGCCCGCTCCTGGAATTTCCTTTCTCAAGGTATCAGGGGTTCCTGCACACTTGGTACTTTTAAGTCACGCTTATACAGTTACCTGTTGTTTAATAATTATTTATTCTCTAGAGATAAAATTTATTCTATGTCATTAATAATTCTTTTTTGTTTTTTTCTTCTATCTTGTATATTTTATATTTCATTTGTTAATGTAGATTTAAATCAAAATATTTTGTAAATAATAATTATACTGTACACACGTCATGTGATATTTATTTTTATTGTAACTAGATGTAAGAATCATTTTTGTATTTTTTTAAACTGGTTGAATGGTAGACAAGGCCTTAAGGCTGTAACTCTGCCAGGTAAAATAAAACTATTATTATTATTATTATTACTTACTTACTTACTCACTGGCACTATCGAACCCGTAGGTTCATGGCCGCGTGGACATAAGCTCTCCATACGTCCTTATCCTGAGCTAATGCTTTGCAATCATTCCCTGTATAATCTACTTCCCTCAAATCATAGTTAATGTTGTTCTCCCACCTCATTCTTGGTCTACCAACTGGGCGTTTTCCCTCTGGCTTTCCTACAAGAAGTTTCCATGCACGTCTTTCATTCCCCATACGCGCAACATGTCCTGCCCATCGCAGTCTTCGAGACTTAACTGCTCTTATTATATCTGGCTTCCTATAAAGACCATGTAGTTCATTGTTATGTAGTCTTCTCCATTCACCTGTCTGTTCATCTCTCTTTGGTCCAAAAACCTTCCTAAGAACTTTATTCTCAAATACTCGTAATCTCCTTTCCTCCCTTAAAGTAAGAGTCCATGTTTCGCACCCATATAATATAACTGGTAGAATAATAGTTTTATATATTTTCAGCTTAACGTTTTTTGAAAGGAGTTGGGACATCAAAAGTCTCTGCAATGCATAATAGCACGCATTTCCAGAATTTAGCCTATGTTTAATTTCTTTGTGAATCTCATTCCTATTTGTGATTATTGTTCCTAGGTATTTGAATTCAGCCACTTCCTCAAAATTTCCCTCATTTGTCACTAGCTGTCCATTTCCATTATATACTGAATTTCTACGTGTGACCATATATTTAGTTTTACTGATATTTACTTCCAGTCCTAATTTCTTAGTGTTACTCAATAGTGTGTGCGTGTTGGCCTTTAGTATCTCCTCGCTACTAATACTACATCATCAGCATAAATTAACAGCTTATTAACGCCATTCAGTTGTAAGCCCTCCTCATTCTCTAAAGATTTAATGACATGCTCTAGTACAAAATTAAATAGTAGAGGAGATAGTGCATCTCCTTGCTTCAACCCATTCTGGATTTCAAAAGTGTCTGAAAACTGTTTGCCTACACGCACCCTAAATATTATTATTATTATTATTATTATTATTATTATTATTATTATTATTATTATTATTATTAAGCTGTTAGTTTATGATGATTGTGTAGTATAATTAGGCGATAGATGTCCGTCGCCGTTGCGTAGTCGGTAGAGTCCCTACCTTCCACTCCGGCGACCCGGGTTCGATTCCTGGCGGGGTAGGGGATTTTAAATCTCCACCTTGGGTCTGGGTGTATGTGTCCTGTCCTTGCGTCTATGTGAGAATTAAAGAAAGCTGTCCATTTCCATTTATATAATAGATTTCTATGAGTGTACGTATATTTAGTTTTATTGATTTTACTTCCAATACCAATGTCTTGCAGTAGTATTACTCAATAGTGTGTGTATGTTGTCCCTTAGTACCTCCTCGCTGTCTTTTTTTCTTGTTTATACTGGTTTTCCTTAGTGTTTCGCCTTTATCTTTGTTTGTTTTACCTGTTTGTTAACTTCATTACTCATGGAGCAGAACTTTAACAACAAAAACAAATAAGTATCCTTTGGCAACGGAAATGGATTTTATACGAAGGGCAGCAAGACTTTCAAGAAGAGAAAACATTAGGAACTCAGTTATAAGGGAGAAAATGAAAATTGAAGACACTATTTTAGATTATATTAAAACTCAGCAATTAAGATGGTACGGACATGTCCAGCGAATGGAAGAGGATTGACTACCAAAATCTGTTTTCGAATGGAAACCTGAGGGCAGACAAGGCAGAGGAAGACCTAAAACCTCCTGGAGTCAGGGAATATGTTTATACAATAAGGAGAAACATCTACAACCAGGAGATTGGATTGACCGACAAAATTGGCTATTAGGAATCGGACGATGTCAAAGACATTAATCAACCGATGATCTATCTATCTATCTTCACAAACTTTCTACTTTATAGTATGTATACTTCAATTTCAATTTTACATTTTTTAATGTATTTATAAAATGTATTTAATCAATTTTGAAAATTGTGTCACTTTGTCCTTGAGGCAATCCTCTAATGAGGAAAGTTGTATATAATAAAAATAAGCTTACTACTTACCTCCCTTGTTGCGTACATATTAATTTATGTATTGTGTACTGCACATCTTACAGCTAGTGTGACTAGTAAATTAACCGAAATTGTCCTCATTACGAGCTATGCTTATTGGGTTATGGCCATATGTATTGTTATGTATTTAGCAATGTAAAATTACTTATTTCTAAAATAATCAACTAATAAATGTATAACTTAAATAAAAAATATAAAAACATGATGATTATGGCGATAACTATTAAACTATAACTTTCAGTCTTCATAATAATTCATTCAACTATTTTAAAATATAAAGTTGGTAGAATTGAAGAAACGCGCAAGGGTACAACGGCGCCTGGTTCTGTAGTTAGTTTATTTCTAGCAAGCAAGGAAGAGCGAAGTGGTGTCATTTGCCTCAACTATTTGACGTATTAAGTTTTTTTATTTTATTTTCACGTGTCTTTTTCCTTTCCTTTTATGTTCTTAATTTAATTTATCTTACTATTAATTGTTTATTTGTTATTTTTTCACACTTTTCTTTTATAATTATTTTACTCCTTTTCCATCCGGTGTTAAGTTTTGATCCATTGAGTTATTTTAGTTTATATCCAAGTTTATTGTTTGTCGTTAATTTCCATCTATTTTACTAATCATCTATTTTACTAATCTGTGTTCTGTTAACTCTTATCGAAAAAATGCTGTAAATTTTGTCAAGTTCCCCGACATGCATATGGTGTTAATAATGTATTTATTAAGCTTAATCGTGGTTTATGAGGGACATCTGTCCTTGCTTATCTTTGCTTTTGGATGATAATAGTATTCAACCAATTATGATAGCAACTGAATCCATAATAACCATAATTACAAAGAAATAAACGTTATCTCAGTCAAAGCATAAATTTATTGTGTCGACGTTTCGATCTCCTTATGTGACATCATTTTCAAGACATGGTTGTTTATAAATTTATGATACATAGTTACCATCACAAGACAATTTTAGTTCTTTTTATATATACAAATTTAAATGAACAAATTTAAAATTCCAATTTATAATTTAAAATATTTTAGCAAGGAATCATATATTTCACACCATTCATTTAAATTTCATTTAAATATTTTTGTTTATTTAAATGAATGGTGTGGAACATATGATTCTTTTCTAAAATATTGTAATTATAAATTGGAATTTTAAATTTATTCATTTAAATTTGTATATATATATATATATATATATATATATATATATATATATATATATATATAATTGTGGCTCAACTGCACTTCTACTATCTCAAAATGTTTCTGTTATATTGTTGTAAACGATAGCTTTTGTTCTGTACTTACCATTATTTTCTAATATTTTAAAACGTTTTAAAACAATTTTTATAACATTATTAGACAATTTTAAAGTATTTATTTAAATACGCAAATCGTAATATTATGAGACTGTTAGACTCTTGACGCTAACTGCTATTTTCTCCACTGAGTATATTACTTAGTCTATGATTTTTCTATCGCTGTTTTGGGTTATCGCTGGTTGGATCAGCGTTAGGGAGTGATAAGTAAGTGTACACCCATTTTTAATAAACGTTTGGTAACTCACTATGATGTCTGTGGGTTATCATTCAATGATAACGTTATCGCTGCTACTTCTAATTGCTACCGTGTATTTGCAGTTGTTTGCAGTTTTGAGATAGTGTAAGTGCAGCTTTTCCAAAATTGTCTTGGTGATGGTAACTAACAACTATGTCTTGAAAATGATCTCACATAAGGAGATTGAAACGTAGACTTAATAAATGTATGTTTTGACTGAGATAACGTTTATTTCTTTGTAATTATCATTGTTAATTAGTCTCAGTTAAAAATATTTAAAAAACACGTATTATATACTGGATCGATAATTGGAAAAACTGCACTTAAACTAGCGTGAAATATTTCCAAAGTCCTGTAGAACAACAGTGCTCATGCGCCAGAGTTTATAGAGCCAGCGATAACTCACAATCGAACCGCTTATCGATTATCATCATTGATTACTATCCGTCGCTATGAAATTGAAATCACCAATATTTGCAATAAATCCCCAAATCTATGTTTAAAAAATATATTAATAATATTAAAATTACCAAACGTTTATTAAAAATGGGTGTACACTTACTTATCACTCCCTAACGCTGATCCAAACAGCGATAACCCAAAACAGCGATGGAAAAATCATAGACTAAGTAATATACTCTGTGGAGAAAATAGCAATTAGCATCACAATATTGTCTAACAGTGTCATAATATTGTGATTTGCATATTTAAGTAAATACTTCAAAATTGTCTAATAATGTTATGAAAATTGTTTGAAAAAGTTTAAAATATTAAATAATGTTAGTAAATAAAGAAGAAGAGCTATAGTTTGCAACAATATAACTGAAAAATCAAGCGCTAATAGAAGTGCAGTTGAGCCTCGATGATCTTGTATTTTTCGCAGATTTCATTATTATATTCGATTTAATGTAAAATACCTGTCTCAAAACATTTATTTTTTCATCAAAATTTTATTTAAATGTCTGCACAAGTTTATTCATTTGAATTAACTTAATTTGTAATTTTATTAGGTTTCACAGTTAAATTAGAGACAACGAAAAACTAATGTCGGAAAGTATTTTCATATATTAGGGTTACAGTCGTTGAAGTGAATTTATTTGTTTTCCAGAAATTTATTATATTTATTTATTTATTTAGCCTGGTGGTGTTAAGATCATGTGACATCTTCCACTCACAGGACAAACATATGTTACATTAAAATGGAAAAATCACAATAAGATACTGAGCAATTATTTGGCCTAAAACTGAACAATAATAAAAGCAAGATCTAATAACACAATAAAATTAATGATGATTAAAATTAAAACCGATAAAATACTATATACACAAATGAATAACAGCTCCAATTTACATAGCATGAAGAAATACAAGGAAAGCAATAAACTGTACTGAATTAATCTATCGCTTATGAGACATTAGGTAGAAATACTGATACATCTTAATACAATTTTATTAAATAAAGAAAAAACAATCATTAATTGTTAAAATAATATTAATGAGATGTTTATGTGAGTTAACTAATGGAAATGGTTCAGTTTGTTTCGAAGTACGTTGAAATGTGGCGGTGTCTAACATGGGTGGAAGAGAATAATTAACAATCAATTGAGTTGGTGTTTACTTGATGAAAATCCATATTTATTAATTAAATAAAAATAAAACGTAGTTTTATTTGATTTTCATATTTATTATATAATTCAGTGACAGCTGTTTCGGTACACTGTACCTTCTTTGTTAAATTTAAAAATTTAAATAAATATTGTTGTATTGTTGCTTAGATCAGTTAGAACACAATTCATAATTTGTTAACATGTCTGAAGAAGGTACAGTGTACCGAAACAGCTGTCACTGAATTATATAATAAATATGAAAATCAAATAAAACTACGTTTTATTTTTATTTAATTAATGAATAATTAACATTTCATTTTCTTTTCATAGTTTTAGTATACAAAAACTTTATTAATAATGGTAATAATAATAAATAATAATAATAAATGTATTATTTTCTCCAATCCAAAATATATTCTAAATTTGTCATGCATATAAAATTAAAATAAATAATATGTCAATTATTTATATTAAAAATATGGATAGAGGGAATTATGAATTTGATGAAGAGCAGGGAACTGCAGGATGGTGACTGGAGAAATAGAATCAAAACTTTTTTTAGTAGTAGTAGTAGGACTTTATTAGACAAAAAGTAAGATATTTACAATATTATTTACAAATATGGGTCGCACGGGCAGTAAGCCGTACGTGCTGTTGGCAGTCCGTTACAATAAAGTAATAATTGGTAATAGTATAAAGAAAAACAAAAAAAACTATAACATTACAATTACATGAATAAAATACAATAATATTACAATTACATAATAATACAATAACAGTATACATTAATTAAGTTATGTAGAATTATTAAGAATGAATGTTATTGCATTTTGATAACATATATTTATTCATGAATGACTGTTGTTCTTATTTTCCGCGTTTTGTCCAGAAATTTACCCAAGTTTATCCAATTTTCTGGATTTACCATTAACTCGTAGCATGCCAATCTTTCACGATTTGAATTTAGAAATCTTTCCGGTAATAACTGACGTCTCCAATATTCTAAATCATCACATTTTCCTAATATATATATATATATATATATATTATAAATATATTTTTGACATTTGGCAATGAAGGCAAATATGATATGAAAAGAAAAATGAATGCTTGAGTCGGGATTCGAACTCGAGTCTCTAAAGTCTGTACCTTTAGCGCTCTAACCAACTGAGCTACTCAAGAATTCCAATACAAGCATACAATTTTCTTATACATGTAGTATTCTCAATTCACACAAGAGGTAGCTGAAATTGTTCCAACTGCCATCTCGCGGCTAACGTAACAGTTAAGGAATTTTTTTTTTAAAGAGAATATTTACTTTATAGCAGTAACGCTTTTATATATTTATATAAAAGCGTTACTGCTATAAAGTAAATATTCTCTTTAAAAAATTGCTTAACTGTTACGTTAGCCGCGAGATGGCAGTTGGAACAATTTCAGCTACCTCTTGTGTGAATTGAGAATACTACATGTATAAGAAAATTGTATGCTTGTATTGGAATTCTTGAGTAGCTCAGTTGGTTAGAGCGCTAAAGGTACAGACTTTAGAGACTCGAGTTCGAATCCCGACTCAAGCATTCATTTTTCTTTTCATATCATATATATATATATCGTCTTCAAAGCTCCCGCACATTGGACATATTCGCATATCGTGATCGTCGCTAATTTTTAGAAATGTCCATGCCCCTAGCCTAAACCAAGCAAGCCCTGATCTCTCTTTAAATCCTAATTGAGTATATACGATTCTTTTCCCCAGACGTGTTTTAATCAAAACTTAATATTGGGCGCAGGAAGATGTTGTATGCATTTAAAACCTGGCTAAATAATTTATATCGAATGAAATCTGCAATGGATTATGAAATGAGTATAATGACAAGCAGAATAAGACAATAAACCTTTTTAGCGGAATTATTACTGAGGTAAATTGTTTTATTTTGTACGTTATGAATGTTTGCAAAGATATAGCTCACTAGAATAATTATATAGCACGGCACATAGCATAATCTTCAATATTATGTTGACGTTATACACAAATAAAAGTTTCTTTAAAATTCCCCAAATCATTTTAGGATATAAAAGTATAATTTAAATTAAGTTTACAGCTTTTTTCATAGAGTTACATGTTCTGTTACAGCTATGAGAAAAATCATACTTGCATATTCAAATTGAATGAGATGTTATTGTGTATATTTATATATACATAATTACTATAAAGATTTATTTTGAAATTAAACCCAATTTAAAAAATCCAAGCACAAAATGCACCAATACCTAAAAAAAAACCTCCTTCTTCTTCACTTCATGGCCTAGGCTCACAGTTGTTCTGTCCATCTTTTCACTGGCCTTCCTACATTCCTTGAACCTCTTGGCTTGTAGTTAAATGCTACTTTTGATAATCTTGTTATATTTATTCTTTCCACTTGTCTAAACCATTTATCTCTATACTCATTGATTTTATCATTTAATGAATACACATTTAACTCTGTTCTTATATAGGCCTATTCTTTATCCGATCCAATCTTGTGTAGCCTTTTGTTCTTCTAAGGAAGTTAATTTCTACACTTTGTATTCCGATTCCGATTGAGGGTCTTTCCACTTTTCAGCGGTTGCCCTTTTACCTGCCGGCTGCTGGCCCTTCACATCCACATGTGTCAATCACAGAGGTAGATGATCAATAGCCAGTGTAGGGGTGACATGTGGTTAGCATGTCGAGTCCCCCAGCCGTTATAGCTGGTTCCTCAACCTGGAGCCGCTACTTATTGTAGCTACCCAATTGCCTCACGATGCTGGGTGGGCACCGGTCCCATACTGGCCGAAATACCATGAGAAAATTTCTTCCCCCATGGAGACTCGAACCAGCGCAAGTCCCGTAGCTCTGCGCCAAGGCTGCCTACCTTAACCGCTCGGCTACGGCGCGGGACCACTTTGTATTCTACTTTGTAATTTCTTGGTCATTACCCAAGTTTCACTCCCATAAAGTATTGCAGGAACTGCCAATGTTTTATAAAACATCAATCTAGTATAGCTTCTTGTTTTGTTCTTTAATGTGTTATGTATAGTTCCACATATCATTTGAAATTTCGACAGTTTCATATTTATGTCTCTTTCAGTTTTTGTGTTTATAGAAAAATTACACCCAAATAATTAACATTTGTTTCTTGTTCTAGAGGTTTGTTCTCTACTATGATTTTTGATTTTATATGTTCAGTTCCCCAAAATTTATATTTATATTTATATTTTAAAATTATATTCTTGGCATAACTGATTTAATTGATGTACACAGTACTGAAAATCATTTTCATTTTCTTGAATAATAACCACATCCCTAAAAACTCCAAACTCATCTCTCTGACAGTGTTCCCAAAAAAAAATAACAAATGATATTTCTTTACTATTGTATATATATATATATATATATATATATATATATATATATCATCAGTTGATTAATGTCTTTGACATCGTCCGACTCCTAATAGCCAATTTTGTCGGTCCATCCAATCACCTGGTTGTAGATGTTTCTCCTTATTGTATAAACATATTCCCTGACTCCAGGAGGTTTGAGGTCTTCCTCTGCCTCGTCTTCCCTCAGGCTTCCATTCCAAAACAGATTTTGGTAGCCGATCCTCTTCCTTTCGCTGGACATGTCCGTACCATCTTAATTGCTGAGTTTTAATATAATCTAAAAATGTGTCTTCAATCTTCATTTTCTCCCTTATAAATGAGTTCCTAATTTTTCTCTTCTTGAAATTCTTGCTGCCCTTCGTATAAAATCCATTTCCGTTGCCAAAAGATACTTATATATATATATATATATATATATATATATATATATATATATATATAATTCTTCACTAGCTTGAATGACACAATATGTAACAAGATTTTAAAATTACATTGTTAACGCTGTTGTCAATAGAATGTTTTCGCAAACTTCAATCCGGCCTAGTCTCTTCTTATTCTTCTTTTCCACTTCAATGATTATGCTAACTGCCTGTTCCGTCATAACAGTGTCTCCTTCCATCTCCTTCTCAGCCTCCTCACGTCTCTCCTTCCTTTAGGATCATATTGATAAGCTATTTGTAGCAGTCTACTATCTACCATCCTTCTAACATGTTCAAATTATCTTGTTCTGTATCTGTCCATTGTTCAGTTGATGGTTTCCACTTTTAATTATTTTCTTATTTCTGATTCTGTCTTCTCTTGTACATCCTTTTGTTTTCTTCAAAAATCTCATTTCGCAAGGTCTAATCTCTAAAATACACAATGCAACATGACAAAGACCCAAAACAGATATTAGATCAGATTAGATTTATTTAGCCTGGTGGAGTTAAGGCCATGTGGCCTTCTCTTCCACTCACCAGGACAAACATATATTACATCAGAATATAACAATCTCAATTAACTCTAATATTAAATACTAAATAAAAATTTGATCAAAAAGATAATATCTATTATATTACGATCTATAATGCAACCAGTTAATGTTAGTTAAAATTAAGACTAAAACTAATAATAAAATGTATACAAGCAAAACATATTAAATTGTCCCTGTCTAATGTATATATAAAAAACAAAGAAAAATAATGTGATATAGAAAACTAATCTATAAACTATAGTCCTACTGACAAAAATGTTGCGCAATGCATTTTTAACACTTAAATTGGCAATCAAAATTATAAGATACATTGGTTTAATTTATTTAATAATTTCTAAGTAACAATGGCACAGCCCTAAAACATATACTTCTAGTGATAAAAATGTTACGCAACGCGGATTCCATAACCCATAGCGTAATTACATTAATGATGTTTCTCAAAGAAATCCCAATAATATAACTTTATTCCTTAAGTGGCGAATTAAGTTCGCTACTGTATGAACATTTCATTCAATTATATTTATGAAAAGTTGATGATTATTTTTCTATATGCTGATGTGCATATAAATACAGTCAAACTGGACAATAAGGGACACATAGTGGTCATAGCCAATTTTTCGTATATTAGGAAAGAAAGAAACCCCAAATGTAGGAATATAAGATATATTCCATACAGATCCTAAGATCATGTTGATATCAAATTTCGATTAAGTTGATATTACGTCATGGTACTCCTTTCAAGACATTCGGTCAAAAAGTAACCTACGAAATTCAAGTTCCAAAAAGTGGGTGAAAATGTTATGGGGGAAAATTTAGTTATTTTTATTATATACAACTTTCCTCATTAGAGGACAAACTGATACAGACAATTCATTTTCGAAATTGATGAAATACATTTTGTGAATACATTAAAAATTATAGTTGAAGGTACTGTATATTCTATAAAGTAAACATTTTGTAAGGACTTTTTTTTTCCAATGCCCCAGGTTATCGTTTCGACATTTCTGGTGTTCTCTCTTGATGGAGTATTTTAACCCACTTATGAGGTTGGGGCACCTGGAAGGCGGGGTTACGTTGCCCCGATGATATCAGAGTTGATGAAGTTGCGCCAGGAGAGGCCTTAAACTAAACTTAATCTAATGAGGTGAATATGATATTGATGATAATGATGACCAGATGATGTTCCGGGCCTTAAAGTATCCTGACATTTGTCTAACAGGTGAGGAAAAACCCCGAAAAAAAAACCTCACCCAGCAAATTTGTCTCGACCGGGTTCGAACTCGGGCCCGCTGCGTGACAAGGCATCACACTACCTCGAGACCACAGCGGTGGACCCTGGTGATATGATGGCTGATAAATGATAATGAAGGACCAGCAGAGTTCTTTAACCTAAACTTAATCTAAATTCCAGACCATGGAATAATTCCCTTTAAGGAAAAATTCTTATGTTTTGACCGGGAATCAAACCCGGGACCTCATGAGCTGTAGTAAGAAACGCTGACCACTCGCCCACGAGGCTGGTCACAAAATAAAATATACTAACAGTAATTCAAGTTGTCTTATATTTCGTCAAATTAAGGGTTAAATAAATAACACTGGTCAACCTGATTTTTGTCTCATGAGTACCAACATTTGTACTTAATGCATTTTTATCGTGTTTTCAAATATGTATTCGGAATTTCTCCATCACCCAGTTTTTTTATTTTAATTTCAATTAATGGATTTAAATAATTATTTTTGAATAAACGTTTTCTCGTCCATTTGTCCATTGTAAAATAAAACCAAATGAGCTAACTCAGGAGATTTCAGCTATGGAAAAGAGATATCAAGGCAAATGGAATCCTAATATGCTGGCTGAATATTGTTGGACCATCAAGAGGGATGCTCCACAGGCGAAATGTAGCAGAAAATGTTCGAATATTGTGTAGTTACGAATGTAGAAAATATTAAAGTGTTTGAAATTATAAATGTATATATCTCGGAAAGCATGCGTGATAGAGAAATACCGATATCATATTTGAATTCAGGAGAAAAAATACTATCAGAATCACATAGTTTTCTTTCTAAAAAAGTTTATTTTTTGTTGATCAGTGTAATTTATATATATATTCAAAATTAATATAAAATTATGGAATATTCACCTGATATGTCCGTCTCCTCGACTTAATTAATCACAAAACAAAATCATGAATCTTATATAGCCTATATATATATATATATATATATATATATATACGTTGCAATTCTGTAGAAGGGAGTACCTACAGGCCTAGCAATTGATGAAAAAAAAACTCCACTCTCTCAAATGACCACTATAATCAGTTTGACTGTTTCTTGTTACTATACTAACATATGTGATTGAGTAGTATAGCATTGTAGTTGCAGCCAGCTGTATCCGTTCCTGTCACACCATGAAGGAAAAGACTCCCCCATACAACTTTCTGCAAGATGAAGGTAAGCTACCATCCCATTGCCTTCAATCTGAATTACTTTAATCCGATGAAATGCCACAAATGTTTTACATCAATATTCAGATGTCCAATTAAACATCACGTGTATTTAAGAATCAATATTTTTAAAATGCATTACTAAACACCGTTGACTTCTCTATGTAATAGTTAAAAATATAAAAATGGTGCCTGAGATCTCAGTAGTTCTCAACTAATAAATGCTATCAAAGGTGTTACCGGTGTCCACTAAGAAAACAACTCGCAAATCAATATTCTGGAACAAACCGAAATAATAATACAGGGTGTCACATTCAAACCTCCCACATTTTAATTATTCAAAACTCTCAAAGTATGCGGAATTATGAAATGAGGTTGGTATTAAAAGAGAGAGAAACTCAAAGAATTGTTGTTTTCATTGTTGAAGTTAATTCATCTGTCGCATGTTGGACGATAATGACATAAACCCACGTTCGCTCCACTGGACTTCTTTCTCTGGGGGTGTGTAAAAGACCGTGTGTTTGCGACTCCAGCACAAGATCTTCATGATTTACGAACCCGTAACCTTGACACAATTGCAACAGCACCAATGGACATGTTGGACAGAACGTGGCACGAAATCGAATACAGACTTGATATTGTTCATGCTACTAATGGTGCACTTATAGAGGTGTTTTAGTGTGTGGCAATGACAATTCTTTGAGTTTCTGTTTCGTTTAATACCGGCCTCATTTGATAATTCCGCTTACTTTGTTAGTTATGATTAACTAAAATGTGGAAGGTTTGAATGGGACACCCTGTAGTATATTACAATGCAAGGATGGGAAGTGGTTTTTACAAAAGCGAGGACAATGTTTAAAAACCGGGCGATAGCGAGGTTTTTAATTGTACATTATTTTTTGCGCGATGGTGTTTTTAAAATAATAAATAATAGTAAAATAATATCCTTGTTGGGAATAATTTCGCTCTTTATAAACAGTTGACTAACGTTAACAATGTGGGCAATGTTTATTAGTTGAGACTACAGTAGGCCGTCACCAATCAGTCATAAAATGGCGGCAAGTACGTATTTATTGTTTTATATTGTTTCAAATAAAAGTTCAGTTCATTTAAAATGCAGTCATTTGTTTCGTATAATCTATATTAACACTGTCTTTTGGATATATTTTTGTATATACAATATACATTTTACGTAGTATACATAAAGGCCATCATCCTTATCATTATCATCCTTACCATTATCATTATCATCATCATCCTTCACCGGTGTGGAAAGCAACGGGAAGCTACCACACCTACACAATTCCCTAGTAAAGCTGCAGGCATAGCATGAAAATGCTATGATTGTAGCGAAGGACCTGCCTTCGGGCAGAATTACTATGGATGGACATAAAGGGCAGTGGTTTTACTTCCCTCACGAGGTTAGTAATATGTAATATTACAGTATAGTTATTTAGGTTGGCAACCCCGAAATGTATTAAGTTGAACTTTCAATCATGGTCGCCATTGCTGTAAGTACGACAAAACGCACTATCGCGCAAAAAAGAAATTAAGAACGTACAGTTACTAAATGACAACACACCCAGTGACGTGAAACATCTATAGAAAGCCTTAACCAGAAACAGTATCTTCCAAAAACAGAAGATGAAACATAAGTTTCGAAATGTCTCCTGAATATTAGACAGCCTTCATTGTTCAGAACAACTGAGATCTCAGGAATTAATTTGATATTTTTAACTTTTATTTGAGAACATTAATTGTAAATAGGAATCAGATGCACAAAGAAATTAAACATAGCCTCAATACTAGAAATGGATGTTATTATGCATTATAAAGACATATGTCGTCCCAAATTCTGTCTAAAAACGTTAAACTGAAAATATAAAAAACTGTTATCCTCCCAGTTATATTATATGGATGCGAAACATGGACTCTTACTTTAAGGGAGGAGAAAATATTACGAGTATTTGAGAATAAAGTTCTTATGAAAATATGTGTACCAAAGAGATGAAAAGACAGGTGAATGGAGAAGTCTATATTACAGTGACCTTCATGATCTTTATAGGAAACCAGATATTGGCCCAGAATGAGGTGGGAGAATAACATTAACTATGATTTGACGGAAGTAGATTATACAGAGGATGATTGGAAAACATTCGCTTAGGATAGGGATGTATAGAGAGCTTATGTCCGCGCGGCCATTAACCCATGGGTTGGATAGAGCCAGTTAGTTAATTAGTAATTACACAAGCATTTTTTTAACGAGAGTATATACAAATTATAATAGGAGACTGCATATAGGGACATTTTTTTTTTAAATTTTATGTTATATTGCTTTATATACTCTTAACACCTCAACGGAATTGTACCATGACATTTTAACGAGTTAAGAGTACGGTTGAGGATATACACCTTAAGAAATATCTTATAGTTTTAAATAACAGGAAACAATGCCCAAAATGTATGTGAAGTCACATCGGATTAAAGTGATTTAAAACATCTGAAGTGTGTATTAATCGAAATTTAATTTTTTTCCTTTGTAAACTACATGTGGTTAATTAATGAACATTAACAATCAGAACTTGCACGTTACTTGTTGACACTACATTTTAATACTTGGATGTTATCAATAGTAACGCATAACTTAAATATGCTCAACACTTTTAAATTTCACCATTGAGGTTATGTAATAATATTTAAATATAAAATTGGTACCTGGTAAGTCAGTCGTGTTCAACTAAATTATTAAACTTCATTAATTAGTTCCAATATGGAGGCCTTTCAAAGATAATGTTTTATCGTCTGCATTTTAACTGGCACACCAGTTAAAATGTAGAAGATGAAACATTGTTTTTGAAAGGCCTCCATATTGGAACTACTTAATGAAGTTTAGAAAAAAAAATGTTTTATCTTCTGCATTTTAACTGGCACATCAGTTAAAATGTAGAAGATGAAACATTGTTTTTGAAAGGCCTCCATATTGGAACTACTTAATGAAGTTTAGAAAAAAAAATGTTTTATCTTCTGCATTTTAACTGGCACATCAGTTAAAATGTAGAAGATGAAACATTGTTTTTGAAAGGCCTCCATATTTGAACTACTTAATGATGTTTAGAAAAAAAAATGTTTTATCTTCTGCATTTTAACTGGCACACCAGTTAAAATGCAGAAGATGAAACATTGTTTTTGAAAGGCCTCCATATTTGAACTACTTAATGATGTTTAGAAAAAAAAATGTTTTATCTTCTGCATTTTAACTGGCACACCAGTTAAAATGCAGAAGCTGAAACATTGTTTTTGAAAGGCCTCCATATTGGAACTACTTAATTAAGTTTAGAAAAAAAAATGTTTTATCTTCTGCATTTTAACTGGCACACCAGTTAAAATGTAGAAGATGAAACATTGTTTTTGAAAGGCCTCCATATTGGAACTACTTAATGAAGTTTAGAAAAAAAAATGTTTTATCTTCTGCATTTTAACTGGCACATCAGTTAAAATGTAGAAGATGAAACATTGTTTTTGAAAGGCCTCCATATTGGAACTACTTAATGAAGTTTAGAAAAAAAAATGTTTTATCTTCTGCATTTTAACTGGCACATCAGTTAAAATGTAGAAGATGAAACATTGTTTTTGAAAGGCCTCCATATTTGAACTACTTAATGATGTTTAGAAAAAAAATGTTTTATCTTCTGCATTTTAACTGGCACACCAGTTAAAATGCAGAAGATGAAACATTGTTTTTGAAAGGCCTCCATATTTGAACTACTTAATGATGTTTAGAAAAAAAAATGTTTTATCTTCTGCATTTTAACTGGCACACCAGTTAAAATGCAGAAGCTGAAACATTGTTTTTGAAAGGCCTCCATATTGGAACTACTTAATTAAGTTTAGAAAAAAAAATGTTTTATCTTCTGCATTTTAACTGGCACACCAGTTAAAATGTAGAAGATGAAACATTGTTTTTGAAAGGCCTCCATATTTGAACTACTTAATGATGTTTAGAAAAAAAAATGTTTTATCTTCTGCATTTTAACTGGCACACCAGTTAAAATGCAGAAGCTGAAACATTGTTTTTGAAAGGCCTCCATATTGGAACTACTTAATTAAGTTTAGAAAAAAAAATGTTTTATCTTCTGCATTTTAACTGGCACACCAGTTAAAATACAGAAGATGAAACATTGTTTTTGAAAGGCCTCCATATTTGAACTACTTAATGATGTTTAGAAAAAAAAATGTTTTATCTTCTGCATTTTAACTGGCACACCAGTTAAAATGCAGAAGATGAAACATTGTTTTTGAAAGGCCTCCATATTGGAACTACTTAATGAAGTTTAGAAAAAAAAATGTTTTATCTTCTGCATTTTAACTGGCACACCAGTTAAAATGCAGAAGATGAAACATTGTTTTTGAAAGGCCTCCATATTGGAACTACTTAATGAAGTTTAGAAAAAAAATGTTTTATCTTCTGCATTTTAACTGGCACACCAGTTAAAATGCAGAAGATGAAACATTGTTTTTGAAAGGCCTCCATATTGGAACTACTTAATGAAGTTTAGAAAAAAAAATGTTTTATCTTCTGCATTTTAACTGGCACACCAGTTAAAATGCAGAAGATGAAACATTGTTTTTGAAAGGCCTCCATATTTGAACTACTTAATGATGTTTAGAAAAAAAAATGTTTTATCTTCTGCATTTTAACTGGCACACCAGTTAAAATGCAGAAGATGAAACCTTGTTTTTTGAAAGGCCTCCATATTGGAACTACTTAATGAAGTTTAGAAAAAAAAAGTTTCACCTTCTGCATTTTAACTGGCACACCAGTTAAAATGCAGAAGATGATACATTGTTTTTGAAAGGCCTCCATATTGGAACTACTTAATGAAGTTTAGAAAAAATGCAGAAGATGAAACATTGTTTTTTGAAAGACCTCCATATTGGAACTACTTAATGAAGTTTAGAAAAAAAAAGTTTCACCTTCTGCATTTTAACTGGCACACCAGTTAAAATGTAGAAGATGAAACATTGTTTTGAAAGGCCTCCATATTGGAACTACTTAATGAAGTTTAGAAAAAATGCAGAAGATGAAACATTGTTTTTTGAAAGACCTCCATATTGGAACTACTTAATGAAGTTTAGAAAAAAAAAGTTTCACCTTCTGCATTTTAACTGGCACACCAGTTAAAATGCAGAAGATGAAACATTGTTTTTGAAAGGCCTCCATATTGGAACTACTTAATAAAGTTTAATAATTTAGTTGAGGACGACTGACTTACCAGGTACCAATTTTATATTTAATATATTACTAAATATGCTGTTTAATGCTTATTTTCAGCAAATGTTGTGTTCCTGAAGAGTTTTTTTTATTTTAAAATTAGAAATAAGCTGCACTTACATGTTCATTTTTTTTCAGACAAACTTGTATTAACCACTGCATATTTTATTGTATTTATATTAAATATGTATATAACTTGGATTAAAAGACATATATGATTTCCCAGAGCTTGCTCAAGTTGTAATAAATTGCTTTGTACGGGATACAAAATTGATTCTACCAACAAAATTTGGAATTTGTTCATGCAGTAATCTCGTGTAAGGAATCCATTGCTCACGCCCATATTAGTTTTTATTGAATTTTTAGGCTCTGAAAGATGTAGATATTTAGATATCGTATATAGAAAAATAAATACGTTTTGTTTTGCATAATCTCACGTCAGATGAGTTGTGCACATATTCACTACATTGTACACGCTTGTTAACCAGACCAACCGCTGATTAATTCAATGTTTATTAAACAAATAAGTTTTTAACAAACAGCTCTAATGGATTTAATCGTCTGACATACAATTTTAATGCTTTATTAATCCTGAAACGACATCTGAGTAAGTTATTTCTTTCAGATTGAAATAATTATGTGATCGGAGTTTACCTTACATGATATGTCACTAATTGTGGCCTTCGGGACCAGAGCAATCTAACAAGGGAACTCTCAAATAGAAGACAACAATATATTTATTTATTTAGCCCGGTGGAGTTAAGGCCATGTGGCCATCTCTTCCACTCACCAGGACAAACACATGTTACATTTAAATACAAAAAATTACAATAAACTGTCAACATTGCGTCACAAAATCTGCCTTTTCCCAGAGAAGCGTTGTAATATGATAAGGCCGTGTCCAAAAAATAATCTGCCGCTTTTAACTACAAGGCACAGAAATAGAAGCCAGAATCCAGCAATGACAACCCACTGTGCAAAGCAGATGAACGTCCCTGCTTGAATATAGCGGAGAGGAGTGAGGCAGGTAGTGAGAGTTATTTAATCCACCAAGTCAGGAGGTGAGACTTGGCCATGGATTTTAGTGCCTTGCAGTTAAAAGCGGCAGATATTTGTTTTGGACACAGCCTTGGTAAAACCCAAAGCTTCTCTGGGAGAAATGTCAAGGTAAGTTTGGGCAGGCAATGGTTGACAATTCCCTTGTAAGTAAATACATACAGTAATAGAATAGGATATTTAAAAAAAATATACTGATATGACAAATTTTCGATGTTACGTATTAATTAAAAAGTTTATGTCCAAAGCAAATATGTATATTTAACCTTCATTTTTTGTTTTATTAAGTTAAGCACAGATTAAGATTGCTTGAAAACACTCCACCCTTTGGCAAGTACTTTTCTTGCTAAGGAAGTCCAATAGTTGTTTAAGAGCCCCGAGAAAAAACTTAGAATATTCATTAAAATTGTTAAAGCTCCAAATAAATAGACCAAAAACTGAACTTTGATTTACCCAGTGCATATTCCAGTAAATAATGCAAATTAAATATAGCATATGCTTCAAAAATAATATTATTTATTTAAAAAATTTGAAATTTAAAATCCTGTACCTATAAAACAGGCCTGTTAATAAGTGTTCACTAGGTGACCCTACAAATCAACCCTAAGTAGGATAGGCTGACAAGGTAAAACACTGTTACTCACTTGTCAATTGGGTTGTTTCATTGGGAGTGCACCTGTATGCGAGTAGATGGGGGACCACCTTTCACAGCTAGTGAGCACTTATTAAGAGCCCTGTATAACCTATTCAGATGTTTAGAAACTGGACATTTTCATGGTCGGAGAAAATATCAGAATATTGACTCCAAGGTCATAGACTTGAAAGGATTATATGATCACCAGTCTATTATTTTTAATGTACTGAAACTATATTAATGGATTTCCAGAGGGTCCGCGCAGTATGACAGGCTCCTGTGCCGTATGTAAGGCACAAGCTACACAGTGCTGTTCCGGTTGCCACTCCGTCTTCTACTGCTGTAGAGACCACCAGAAACAACATTGGAAAATCCACAAATCACAATGCACCCCCTACAAGCTCAGTATCTCCCCAGAACTTGGTTACTATCTTGTAGCTGCAAGAGATATTCGACAAGGCGAAGTCATTCTCAGGGAAACTCCCATTATTATTGGTCCAAAAGTAGTATCTTTACCGCTTTGTCTTGGCTGTGGACGGCGTCTCAGAGTTAGTGAAAATGATGATACCTACATGTGTAGTGGATGTGGATGGCCTTTATGTGGTCCTCAGTGCGAAACTTGTCCGGAACATGTCCCAGAATGTAATCTCATGAAGGAAAGAGGTTATCGAGCCAGCATCAAGCTCCAAGGAGATGGTAAAAAGGAAGCTTCTTATTGTAGCATTGCTCCACTCAGATGTCTTCTTCTAAAGAAACATGATCCTGCCAAATACGAAACAATTCTCAAACTTCAGTCTCATTTAGATGAACGCAGAGATACCTCACTTTACAATATCTTTAAAAATAATATCGTTGGATTCATACAGAACGCTCTTGGTTTGACAGAATTCAGCGATGAAACAATTCTGCGGATCACAGCAATTTTGGACACAAATGCTTTTGAAATACGGCGTTCAGAGGGTGACATTAAGATCAGAGGACTGTTTCCAAAAGCTGCAATGATGTCTCATGATTGCAAAGCAAACACAAAACACGTTTTCAGCGGTTCAAAGTTTGACGTAGAAGTTATCACCACTGTTCCTATTAAAAAAGGTGAAATCATATCTGTAACATACACACAGACGCTTTGGGGAACGCTAGCACGAAGAGCACATCTCAAGCAATCGAAATGCTTTGACTGCACTTGTCTAAGATGCTCAGATCCTACTGAATTAGGAACATATTTAGGCGCAATTAACTGTTCTCTGTGTAAGAACAAAGGAAAGGATAGCAAAATTGTGTCTGCAAGTCCATTAGATCCTTCTGCGACGTGGAAATGTGAAGATTGTGGTCATTCAATTCCGGGACGTCAAATTTCATGGGGGAACGATGCTATTCGTCAGGAGATTACAATGCTGGACAAGACTAAGCCAGAATCTTTGGAGAACTTTCTTGGAAAGTATAAAGATGCACTACATCCTAACAACTGGCATGTACTGGAAGTGAAGTACGCTCTCTCCCAGATGTACGGAAATATGAAAGGATATTTACTATCAGGTAAATGACACATTATAATATGTATTTTTTAATATTTAATTTAATGTTTTTTTACTACCAACTACTGCATGTTGAAATCTACCTTCAAATTTCTCGCAGAGAAGAGTTGTGATATACCAAGGGCGTGTCACAAAAGAATTATCTACCGGCAAGTAATGGAACCCTCGACTCTGGTAGATTGGATACCCTTCACAACTTACCGTATGTGCAGCGTCCCGCCACACTCCTCTCCTATGTATTCACACAGGGACGTCCACCTGCTCCCCACACTGGGTTATAATTGCTGGATTCTAGCTTTTATTTATGTGCCTTGCAGTTAAAAGCGACAGATAATTTTTTGACTAGGACTTGGTATATCACAACGCTTTTCTGGGAGAAATTTCGAGGTAGCTTTCGTTATGCAATGGCTGACAGTTCCCTTGTAAGATATAGAATGATTAATAAATTGTTGATATCAATTCTCAGGGCTGTAGAGGGAACTAAGTAGATCAAATTTTGATGGCGAGTCCTCATCCATCCTTTTTTTTTTTGTGGTATAACGATAACAACAGACAATATTTCAAATCCTCTTGGTATATCACAACGCTTAGATAACTTATTTTATTTCGGAATGTTTCCACAAACAACACTTTCAAAATTAATATTAAAGCACCGTTGAGGTTATGTAATAAGATATTAAATATAAAATTGGTACCTCGTAAGTCAGCCGTTCTCAACTAAATTGTTAAACTTCTTCAAGTGGTTCAAATGTGGAGGCCTTTTTAATTACCAATTAAAATGCAGAAGATGAAACATTGTTTTTGAAAGGCCTCCATATTGGAACTACTTGATGAAGTTTAATAATTTAGTTGAGGACAACTGAGTTAGCAGGTACCAATTTTATATTTAACTAGCTAAAACCCGGCGTGCGCTGCTACGCCTAAATAAATGAAAATTATGTGTTTTTATGTTTAGTTGAATAAGTAAAAGGAAAAATAATTAAAAATTAAAATTTTAGATACCCCGTGCGGATTACCCGGCGTTGCCCAGGACTCTATTTATCCCGATCTTCTTGACTGAAATAAGCTGAAATACGAAAATGAATGTGTTTAGTTAAATAAGTAAGGGGAAATATTTATATCGTAATTATTTTAAGATTCCCCTTACTGATTACCCGGTGTTGCCCGGGAATCTACTTATCTCGATCTTCTTGGTATAAATGAGCTAAAAGACAAAATTCGATATTGTGAGTTATCCGTAAAAGAATACCCGCCATGTGCTGCTATGCTTGCACAGGAATCAACGTACTTGTCTCGATCTTCTTGGCATCAATGAAAGACAAAAACGGTTATTGTAAGATAACCGTAAGAGATAAACATATGCTGTCGCGGACTTTTTTGTAGAGCTTTTTGAGATATTCAATTCTGTGTGCATTAATTTTGTGTATTTGTTATGGCTTTGGCAGCGTAAGTCATATAAGCGTCGAAAAGCTACTTTTTTCACGTTTTACACTACAAAGGGCGATTTTTAAGGGTGTAGGAGTTGAGTATCACAACTCTGTTACAGCCTATGTTCATCCCGGGAATCTCCTCAACATTTTGCAAAACTTCCCATCACAATAGGATCAACGGTATGGCCGCGCATAAAGTACGAACAAACAAACATTAATTTTTATATATTAGAAGATATCTTACGTATCCACAATACAGTGGTTTTCCGTCAACCATAATCTTGTCCAGTTGTACCGGTCCTGAACACCTTGTTTCATATTTAATATAATCAATGGAGATTAATAAGGTGTTTTACGTTTCTTTCAGGTATGCAACAATATACAATTTATTTAACACTTAAATTATGAAATATTATTTTCAACTAATGTTATAACATCCCAGACTATTCATTGGTCTTTATGTTCGTATATCATCGAAAAACAACCCACAAACCTGACCTTAGAATAAAATTGGCTCTTCATTCATTGGATCAATTCCAATAGTGGAGCACGCCAAACAGCTCCCGACTGCTTTCATTGTTTTAATTTGAAGAGTCGGAAATCAGGGCAATGAAATCTGTCTCCAGAATGCCAAATGTTTCTAGCTTAAAGGTAAAGTAGTTAATATACTCTGGAAATTATGTTTTCCAGATGAGCTGACTACAGGTCACGGGGGAATTCTATGACATCATTCCATGTACATAAATTCAAATAAAACAAATAATAGTTTAAAAATACTAAAATAACAGGCTTTATTAGAAAACCGAACTAAAAAATTGAAAAATAATTTTAATTTCCAACACGCTTGGGATAAATTGTTTACCATCAAAAGCGTGGGGTGCTGTTTACCAATTAATATATTTGATAATAAACAGATATTGGTAGGAGTAGAGTCTCTAAGAAGAAAATGTAAAAATCATAAAGGGCACCCCACGCTTTTGATGGTAAAACTATTTATCCCAAGCGTGTTGGAAATTACAATTATTTTTCAATTTTTTAGTTCGGTTTTGTAATAAAGCGTGTTTTTTTAGTTTTTTAAAACTATTATTTATTTTTTAGTTTTTAGTTTTAATATTTTACAGAATAAGATAAAAATGTAAATATCTTTAAATTCGTTATTATTGTAGTATGAGCTAAAAGTAATACTCTTCTAAAAAAACCTCCCAGCCGGATTTGAACCAGCGACCTATGGATAACTGAAATTATGTACCATTAGAGTTCACCCCTCTACCATCTGAGCTGTCACAACGATTGACTAAAAAGTCGACAAGTCCGCAACCTATTATATCAGTTTTCATTTTTTTTTATTTTCTGATGATTCTGGCCAGGATTAGAAACAAAATATGAAATTATTGTATTGTCACGGATCCTTTACAAGTACACAAAGTTTCAAGTCGATCCAATGTTTCTAAGTGGGTGAAAATCGTGTTCAAAGATTCCGTTACATAGATACAAAGACACTTTTTTTAATTTTCTGATGATTCTGGCCAGGATTTTAGAAAATAAATATGAAATTATTGTATTGTCACAGGTCTTTTACAAGTATACAAAGTTTCAAGTCGATCCAATGATTTTAAGTGGGCGAAAATCGCGTTAAAAGATTCAGTTACATTGATTCAGGTCAAGTTAATATAAAGCGTGTAAAAAGAAGACACATCTTTTGTCATTTGTCCACTTCCATTATATAGTAAGTTTCTATATGTGAACATATAGATAATTTAGTATTATTAATGTTTACTTCCAGTCGCAATTTCTTAGCGTTACTCAAATAAATGAAATATCAAGGCTTTATTAATATGTAAATGAAATATCAAGACCTGGTTCCCAGAGTCAATTTTTAATTTAGAATTTCAGGTAAATCCCTACTTCTAATAATCGGATTTCGCTGATTTTTTGACCACACCTACCTCGGATTATTTTAATAAGATATACTGAATTTCGTTGCAAAACATGAAAAATTACGATCGCTGGAACGATTTTTAAATTTCCGTTTCAGAAGAATTCCTATATATAAAGGTTTTAGAACATATTAGTTAGCGGCAAAACATTTGCCATACCTGAAAACTTGTATGTACAAATTTTCAAGCCAATTGACCGATTACCTTTCGACTTTTCTATGAATATTACAATAATTCATAAGCAGGTTTAGTTGCTATATACAAGATAATGACATTTATTAATATGTGGTTTCTTTGATCGATTCACAAGAAATAAGTATTTGTGTAACTACATAGTTGTAATCGCATGATTAATAACGTTTTGTTTCTGTCACAATTCTTGCTTTATTGTTCTAGAATCAAATTCCATCATGTGCTTCCAAGTCGTAAAGATCTGAGCTTTACTTCCTGAACAGAACAACTCGTGATTAGATTTTTAATCTTATTTAACGATAACTGTTTTTAACTTGATCCGTTCCATGATACAATTACAATTATTTGTAAATAATAAACAGATAATTATACCAAATCAAAGGTTTGTTATTACCATTATTATATGTTTCATAATTCCAGAAAAAGAGCTCTGAAAATTAAACCATGTATCAACTAGTTGATTGGAACATTTCAATGACTATTTAACTCATGCCCCAAATGGGAGTCAATGACCAATCACATTTCAATGATTTCTGTTTTACAACCAATCAGAGTCGTGTTTCACGAAATATTTATCAGTGTTATAATTACCATATATTAAACAAAGCTCCTCGTTTTTAATATTCTGAACAGGTCTGACCGTTATTTTGCAGTGACTGAGCCTATAAGAAATACGGCTACCAGATTGTATATATAGTGCATACATGTCAACATTTGTAGCAATTTATTATACCACCAAAAAAAGAAACCACTGTTTGACTTCTTAAATGTATTTTTTCCCAGGTAATAATCCAGAAAAATATAATTGTAATATTTACATCATACGACATCAGAAATGAATTAATATACAGATTGATGTTTCATTTTTTCTCCACTAGAGAGCATTCTTACAATATTGCGTTCCTTTGGCAATAAATAGTATGATCTGGTTGCAGTGATAACAAAAGAAGCAGTAGAAGCGTACCTATCGTTTCTCATTTGTTTTCAAACATCGCCGTTTGCATTAAATATATAAATATTTTGAAATAACTACAGTTAAATAATGATTTGTGAGTAAACAGCTTAATTTTATTCGTTAAATAGTCCTAACAAATGCCACTCTTGATTTCCAAATTCTCTAGATAAATTCACTCCTCACTTCGTGAGTCGTGAATTTATCGATAATTTGGAAATCACTCGTGGCATTACTTATGAAAATTACAATAAGCCATCAATTTGTTTCATATATATATATATATATATATATATATGTTATAATTAAATGTTTAACATTGAGCAATGCAAGCTTAATATGGTATGATAAGAAAAATAAATGCCTGGACGGGATTCGAACCCGGATCTCTGAGTCTGTACCTCAGCGTGATATCCATTACACTACCAGGCGAATCCAATTCAAACACTTATTTTTCTTATATATGTATTATACTCTCCATTATTACTAGATGTCGCGAGAACTCGGTCTTCACCGCCATCTAGCAGCTGACTATATCAAGTAAGCAAATTAAAGAGAATATTTTTACCTTATCTAGATGGCGGTGAAGACCGAGTTCTCGCGACATCTAGTAATAATGGAGAGTATAATACATATATAAGAAAAATAAGTGTTTGAATTGGATTCGCCTGGTAGTGTAATGGATATCACGCTGAGGTACAGACTCAGAGATCCGGGTTCAAATCCCGTCCAGGCATTTATTTTTCTTATCATTCCATATATATATATAAATTTAGGAACGTCGGGTAATGTGGACCCCTATTATGAATTTGTTTTTCTTCTATTAATTAAGGGATTTTGAATTTTGTTTAATTACAGTGACTGTAACTCATGCCCCAAATGGGAGTCAATGATCAATCACATTTCACTGATTTTTTTTATTTACAACCAATCACATTAGAGTTTCGCCTAAAATTTACCAACTAAAGTTTATCATAATGAAGAAAGCAGCTCCTTTTTAACATTCTGAATAGGTCATAACATTATTTTACAGTGACTGACCCTCCAAGAAATACGGCTACCAGATTGTATATCCATCCATCCATAGTAATTCTGCCGAAGGCAGGTCCTTCACTGCAATCATAGCATTTTCATGCTATGCTTGCAGCTTTACTATGGAATTGTGTAGGTGTGGTAGCTTCCCGTTGCTTTCCACACCGGTGAAGGATGATGATGATAATGGTAAGGATGATAATGATAAGGATGATGGCCATATGATTTCGGGGACCGTTTGGGCCTTAAAGTTTTCCTGACATTTGTCTTACAGGTGAGGAAAAACCCCGATAAAAACCTCACCCAGAAAAACTGTCCCGACCGGGGATCGAACCCGGGCCCTCTGCGTGACAAGGCAGCACGCTACCTCGAGACCACAGCGGTGGACATATATATAATTATTAGTATTAATATTATTATTATGATTATTATTGTTATTATTATTATCATCATTACTATCATCATCATTATCATTATCATTATTATTGTTATTATTATTATTATTATTATTATTATTATTATTATTATTATTATCAATTAACAAAACTAAAATTATGGTATTTCATGGGAAGGACCCCATACAAAGTAAAATCTGTCTCCAGAATAAAATTTTAGAGAGATCTAATCAATTTAAATATCTTGGATATTACGTATCTCTCTATCTGGGATGAAAAAGATATCCTTGAAAAAATTACTAGTTATAATAAAAGTTTAGGAATTATTAATCAAGTTATGAAACCATCCCTTGTACAAAAAAACACCAGATTACGTTTATATAACACTTTGGCTAGACCAGTGTTGACCTATGGTAGTGAAGCATGGACACAAAAAAAACAATATGAAAGCAGAATAACGGCTTGTGAAATGAGATTCGTGCGCAGAACAGCGGGTTACACCAGATGGGATCGGAAAAGGAGCACCGATATCTTAAAAAGAATTGAAGACTACGCCAATTTTGGAATATATTAAACAGTACCAACTAAATTGGAAACACCATCTTGAAAGAATGAGTTCAAATCGGATCCCCAAAGCTGTTTATAATTATATACCAAGAGGACGAAGATCACTGGGCCGTCCTATGAAACGCTGAAGGGAAAATTTTCTATAGGATCGTAACAGGCCTTCGCCTAATACTTGGAAGGAGGAAGAAAATGTATTATTATTATTATTATTATTATTATTATTATTATTATCATTATTATAATTATCATCATTATAATCATTATCATCACTATAATCATTATCATCATTATTATCATCAGCAGCAGCAACATCAGCATCATCATCATCATCATCATCATCATCATCATCATCATTATTATTATTATTATTATTATTATTATTATTATTATTATTATTATTATCATTATTATAATTATCATCATTATAATCATTATCATCACTATAATCATTATCATCATTATTATCATCATCATCATCATCATCATCATCATCATTATTATTATTATTATTATTATTATTATTATTATTATTATTATTATTATTATTATTATTATTATTATTATTATTATTATTATTATTATTATTATTATTATTATTATTATTATTATACAATCCAGATTTATATTGGAGAATAATTATGGATGAATGAAGTCTGAACAAAATGAGATAATATCGTTTCATTCATTAAAATAAGTATTTCTGAATGCACATTGTTAAATTACGAAATTTATTTTACAGAACTTTCTGATGCCCTGGTAGAACGCAAGATCAACTTGTGCACCGAGTTACTTGAGATTGCAGATGTCTTAGATCCTGGAGCCTCCAGACTTCGTGGATTGTTGCTGTACGATTTACAAGCGGCGATGGTTGTCCAGGCCAAGAGAGATCTCGAGAACGAAAAAATCACCAAGTCAGCAGCACAGGTAGCCTACATCTGTCATGTACAACACCATAGTCTTATGCAGAATGTGATCCAGTTGTGAATTCAAAATAAAATTATTCAAATCCGTTCTCTAAATTTTCATTTACAATTGGCTTATCTCGATAACATAAAATTCTGGCTCAAACCATTGTGCCCTTTAATCTAGAACAGGGGTCACCAATTGACGTACCGCGGTCTGGATCCGGACCCTGGACTTTGGTTTCCGGACCGGTTAAATGTCGAATTAATACACATTTTTAAAACCGGTTAAACATTTAATACAATCAGTTGTACTAATGTCATGATAGTATTATTGTTGGCTCGGTTGGCAGTACTGCTTATGGTCGGAGATTTGACTGAAGATGAACGGGATTCCGTTTTGAAACCTGGTATCATGAAAAACACGAAATTTATGAAGTGAGATATTTGAATACTACTCTGACCACGTGTTAAGTTTATCATAAACTTATTAATAATTATTAGAATTAATAACTGTGCTCTACTGTGCTGTATCCTTTTAGTATTTACCACGTGTTTTGTTTAATTTGTACAATTCATACCCATAACATAATTTAAATAATTTCCTTATAATATTAATTATTTAATAAAATAAGATAAAAGTTAAAAATTAAAATATACCTGTTGGCAAGTGCCGTCGTCCTCAACTTTGATAAAATGATATATATATATATATATATATATATATATATATATATATAAAATGATGTATATATATATATAATATTAACTGGAGGCCTTTCGGAAGTTAACTTCCATCATCAGCAGGATGAGCTTCTGCTACTCGTTGTTGCTTACGACAATGTTGACTCCAAGTGTCTGTAGCAGCAACTTAATAAATGCTTCGCATATTTAATCAACTATGGTTCCAGATCTCGACTGAATTTACTACTTTGGAAATGATCCTCCATGAAATATAACTGGTGACTCCTGATCTAGAAGATAATGGATTTTCTAAATATCTTATTTTATATTGTTATTAATTTTCAGGATATATTGGCGGAGTGCATGACACTACTTCAACAATCAACAGAGATTCTAAAGACAGAAGAAGATATGAAAAAATTGCTGGAAGAAAAACTTGTTTCTCTGACTAAAGATCTTGAGTTTCAATAACATTTGCTATGTAAATATAAACAATAAATATTTCACATATCAATAATGAGTAACAGCAACAAATTGTGACTGGAAGTAAACGTCAATGAAACTAAGATTAAATTAAAATGTTCCATATCTCACCTCATACCCAGTCTTCTAACTAGACCGGTTTCGAAGCCTGGGTAGCTTCATCTTCAGTAATTTCTCGTCGACTGATATTATGTTCTTCTGATCGACAGGACATCATCGACGAGAAATTACTGAAGATGAAGCTACCCAGGCTTCGAAACCGGTCTAGCCAGAAGATTGGGTATGAGGTGAGGTATGGAACATTTATTTTTATTTTAAATTAAACCTCATAGTGATTTTTTCCTATAAAAATTCAATCAATAAAACTAAATATATGGCCACATATAGAAACATATCATATAATGGAAATGGACAGTTGATAAATGAGGGATATTTTGAAGAAGTGGCTGAATTCAAATATATAGGAACAGTAATTACATATAGGAATGAGATGCACAAAGAAATTAAACATAGGCTCAATTCTGGAAATGCGTGCTATTATGCATTACAGGGACTCATGTCGTCCCAACTTTTCTCAAAAAACTTTAAACTGAAAATGCATACAACTTTTATTCACCCAGTCATATTATATGGATGCGAAACATGGACTCTTACTTTAAGGGAGGAAAGGTTATTACGAGTATTTAAGAATAAAGTTCTCAGGAAAATGCTTGGACCAAATAGAGAGATGAACAGACAGGTGAATGGAGAAGACTGCATAACAGTAAGCTACAAGGTCTTTATAGGAAATAGATATGAGAACAGTTAAGTCTCGTAGACTGCGATGGGCAGAGCATATGACACGAATGGGGAGTGAAAGACGTGCGTGGAAGCTTCTTGTAGGAAAACCAGAGGGAATTAATACTGTTTCTTCTTTTATATCTTCTATACATTCCAGCTGAACGCCTCCAAAAATCCATTTCTGCAGAAGATTTTAATTCCCGTGTTTTTGCAGCGTGTCATTGTACTCATTATCGTATTAAAATGTTTGTTTTTCTTTTAAAACTTATATTCTGATCCCATAAAATACCATTTAGTTTATTTCAGATCTGCCCTTATTTATTCATTTCAGCATCATTATTTCCATCTGCCCCCAAATATTCATAACTTATTCGTCACATGCTTTTATATTTCAATGTCCGTCTTCTAAAATATGATCTTTTGATTAATCTCCTACTACCATTTACCTCGTTTTGTCCAAATTTAAAAATAACCTGGATTGATGATATTTTGAGCAGCATGAGAGAAAAAGGATTGAACAATATAGATTGGAATGGCAGGGAGATGTGGAGGAGAATGACAATAGATTAAATGGACACAGGAAGATGTTGTGAAACATTATGAAACCTGCAAAATTAATAAAAATTGGGAATATCCATTGGTAAGCACTGAAATAAAAAAGCAGCATTCACTTTTACAAACCATTGGACGAATTACAATTAGTTGTTTACAGTCTGTCGTTAACAAACCATTCATGAATATAAGTTTCTATACCTCTTCCGAGCTGGGTTCCAGTTGTAATGTAAACAGACCACATGTGTTACTGCATTTTCATTAGTCGAATAATGGTTTTACATTTAAGAGTTTCTGCAGACGGCCAGGTTCTAATATCTAGCTCAGAAGATGGTCTACAGAAATCGCTCTTTCAGTTAAATAACATTATACAGGAATATAATTTCAAAATATCAATAAGTAAAACGAAAATCCTAGCTTTTAAGGGATCAGATACCGTAAGAGCTAAAATAATTTGGAGGGGAAACCCATTGAACAAGTGAACCATTTTAAATACCTGGGTTATGAAATCTCCTATTTTAAAAATTAAGATATATTTAACAAACTTAATAAATTTAATTATATATGTGGAACAATCGAAAGGATATTTAAAAGCACAAGAAAAGAAACAAAACTAAAATTTTATAAAGTAGTGGCAGTCCCCTTACTATTGTATGGTAGTGAATTTTGGGTTTTAACTAAAAGAGAAGAGAAGATCATAGAAGCAGCTGAAATGAGATTTCTGAGAAGTGTGGCTGGTTGCAAACTTCTAGATAAGAGAAGAAGTGAAGATATTAGAAATGAGCTAAAGATCTTTAAACTCTTAGATAGAATAAAATAATCTAGAAAAAATGGAAAGAACATGTTCAAAGAATGGAAGATGATCGCATTCCCAAAATTATACTTAAATACAAACCAAAAGGACGCAGGAATGTTGGTAGACCGAAGAAGAGATGGATCCAACTTTGAATGAGAATCTATGAGACCGGAACAAGCCACATGGGCTTAATCCGTGATTGTTGATGATGATGATCATGATGATGACTTTAAGAGTGTAAGAAAATGTAGTTCGCTCTATAACACTGAAAATAAAGTAAGTAAAAATATATATATTTTTTAATGTCCAGTTTTTGTCATTTTAGACATTTCTGGTGTTCTTCTGGCAATGCCATAATTGTAACCCACTTCTGAGGTTGGGGCGCCTGGAAGGCGGAGTTACATTGCCCCGATGATATGATGGGTGATGATGATGATAATGGTGCGCCAGGAGAGTGCTTAATCCTAAGCTTAACCTAAGATGAATATGAATGATGATTGCGATGGCCAAATGATTTCGGGGACCGTTTGGGCCTTAAAGTTTTCCTGACATTTGTCTTACTGGTGAGGAAAAACCCCGATAAAAACCTCACCCGGAAAAACTGTCCCGACCGGGGATCGAAGCCGGGCCTGCTGGCACGCCACCTCGAGACCACAGCGGTGGACGAAATTAAAAAATAAAAATATGTGTTATCTGTAACATGTATATATAAGTTACACGGGAGAATCTTACAATATATAATTACAATTTTAATGCATCAAATAAGCATTGTTTTATTCTTACGCACGCGCAATGCAGAATACGTTGAATTTCTATTGTTTCAAAATGGCCACTTTCTGAAGAATTTCTTAAAACTTTGCAAAATATATAATTTGAAAAGCGGAGAGAAACAAATTGTTTTGAATGTTTTCGAACAGTTTATCGAAAAAAATCGTATATTAGCAATTGCACAAATGAGGGAAATTTTGAGGAAGTGGCTGAATTCAAATACCTAGGAACAATAATCACAAATAGGAATGAGATGCACAAAGAAATTAAACATAGGCTCAATTCTGGAAATGCGTGCTATTATGCATTACAGAGACTCTTGATGTCCCAACTCCTTTCAAAAAACGTTAAACTGAAAGTGTATAAAACTATTATTCTACCAGTTATATTATATGGGTGCGAAATATGGACTCTTACTTTAAGGGAGGAAAGGAGATTACAAGTATTTGAGAATAAAGTACTTAGGAAAATTTTTGGACCAAAGTGAGAAAGAAAGAGGTGAATGGAGAAGACTGAATAACAGTGAAGTACATGGTCTTTATAGGAAGCCAGATATAATAAGAACAGTTAATTCTCGTAGACTGCGATGGGCAGGACATGTTGCACGTATGGGGAATGAAAGACTTGCATGGAAGCTTCTTGTAGGAAAGCCAGAGGGAAAACGCCCAGTTGGTAGACCAAGAATGAGGTGGGAGAATAACATTAACTATGATTTGAGGGAAGTAGATTATACAGGGAATGATTGGAAAGCATTAGCTCAGGATAGAGATGTATGGAGAGCTTATGTCCGCGCGGCCATGAACCTATGGGTTCGATAGTGCCAGTGAGTAAGTAAGTAAGTAAGTAAGTAAATTAGCAATTGAGGATGTGGTCAAAATAACAGCAGAATTATTAGGTCAGTCAGCATAGAACATATATTCTGCTTGTAATGAAATTGCAAATAAAGGAAATCTATCGATATCATGGAAAAGCGTAAACATCTAATTAGGTAGACTAATATATAATTTTTGTCATAAATAAATAAGACATGGAGAAAGTTCCTAATTATTGGTACCATCTTATCCTCTATTCAGTCTTATGTACTCTAAATGCGATGTTGCCTAAAAAACAATGTTTCTATCGATGACAGTTCAGTCATATGGCGGGTAAAAGTAGCAAGACAGTTCCCCCAACAGACGGAGTCGGCGGAGTGATACCTTATGCAAGTTTGTTTACAGTACAACTGGAACTTAGCTCGGAAATAGTTTAGAGGAACTTCGGGTAATTTGGACCCCTGTTTCGAATTTGTTGTTTTTCTTCTTTTAATTAAGGGATTTGAATTTTGTTTAATTACAGTGATTATCATTAGTGTTGTAACTACGAAATAGTATTGTTATTTTATTCAAATATGGAAACATCTTCATAATTTATAAACTATTTTACAATACAAGAAATGTCCACTTTAACTTCCATATTTGGATAAAGTGGACCCCAGAGTCAACGTTAGCTTTTAGTCTATTTTTAAGTTTATTTACTTCAATTTATAGAGACAGGCACAGATTAATCTGACTATTTAACTCATGCCCCAAATGGGAGTCAATGACCAATCACGTTTCAATGATTTCTGTTTTACAACCAATCAGAGTCGTGTTTCACCAAATATTTATCAGTGTTATAATTACCATATTAAAGAAAGCTCCTCCTTACAATATTGCGTTCATTTGGCAATAAACAGTATGATCTGGTTGCAGTGACTATTTAACTCATGCCCCAAATGGGAGTCAATGACCAATCACGTTTCAATGATTCCTGTTTTACAACCAATCAGAGTCGTGTTTCACCAAATATTTATCAGTGTTATAATTACCATATTAAAGAAAGCTCCTCCTTACAATATTGCGTTCATTTGGCAATAAACAGTATGATCTGGTTGCAGTGACTATTTAACTCATGCCCCAAATGGGAGTCAATGACCAATCACGTTTCAATGATTTCTGTTTTACAACCAATCAGAGTCGTGTTTCACCAAATATTTATCAGTGTTATAATTACCATATTAAAGAAAGCTCCTCCTTACAATATTGCGTTCCTTTGGCAATAAATAGTATGATCTGGTTGCAGTGATAAACAAAAGAAGCAGTAGAAGCGTACCTATCGTTTCTCATTTGTTTTCAAACATCGCCGTTTACATTAAATATATAAATATTTTAAAATAACTATAGTTAAATAATGATTTGTGAGTAAACAGCTTAATTTTATTCGTTAAATAGTCCTAACAAATGCCACTCTTGATTTCCAAATTCTCTAGATAAATTCACTCCTCACTTCGTGAGTCGTGAATTTATCGATAATTTGGAAATCACTCGTGGCATTACTTATGAAAATATTTATGACTGATCGTAATTAAAAAGTGTTGATATTTATTTAATGTTTTGAAAAAAAATATTGTTGATTATAACATTCACACGTCATTCATCTGCAGAAAGCGACGATCTTTGGGTTTAGTAAAATTACAAGGATATTAAATAAAATTAATTAAGTGAATGGCTTTTACAGATAGCATCCTCATTGATAAAATATACGTATTCGTGTAAAGTGGACCCAGGTCCTCGTGAAGGGTTCACATTAACCGAATTCTTTGTTATGTTTAATTATTTATACAGCCACCATGTCACATAATATCAAACCAAACCCATGAGTATATTAAAACAGCTTCTACATAATATAACATATTTAGGAGTTTTTTTTAACATTTTGCAATATTGAGTAGCAGAAATTAAGAATTCATTCTTAGTTTGAAAAACTTTTAAAGTGGCATTTTTCATAAATATCACAAATAAATACTTCATCGCACAAAGAATAAAATAAACTGGCCTTGAACCCGTCAAAGTTGATGAGGGGAAGAAGTTAAAATATTTTCTGTTCGAGGGCAGCACCAATTAAAGAAGATATTAACAGGGTCCACATTACCCGAACTTCCCTATATATATATATAGCAAGCTATGATTTATACTAATGTAACTTTGAACCTGCCATATTTATGTATTACCTTCCTTATTTTCGAGTAATGTTATTTAAAAAGTGAATACACATCCAATACGTCTTCCTCCGAAGAGTGATTTTGGAAATAAACAGGATGAAAATCCTACAAATTTTGTTTAAGAAGAAGAAGAAGTTATTTAAAAAATACGAAAAATCCATTGGTAAGTATTAAAATTAAAAACTAGCATAACTTTTACAGACCAATGGATGAATATTTTCCAATCAAAGAGTCTCTTGCTAACATAAATGACAATTCATGGATATCGACTTCTATATATAGCAGTCGGTTGTGATAGTTTTCTTTTGTTTCGGAACAACAAACCAATGATTCAAATCAGGATTTTGTAATCCCAAATGTTTTGACTCTTGTCTTTGAACTGGTTTTCGAGGCATGCGCGGTAAAGACACTGTAGCCGATGCTCCGAAAAGAAATTTAGCAATCATCGTAGTACGAAATGCTCGTCGAAATGTCTCGTTGGTCAGACCATAGATAACAGGATTCAAAGCTGCGTTCACAGTGATGAGATAATGTGATACGAACCACATTGCGCTGTAGGCGTCTTGTATCTGCGCACAACCAATAAAAATAATGAGCCATTTCTGACATGCATTAAATAATACAATTTGACGAAACAGGTACAGTAATATGGGCAAACAAACATAGGCCCACAGCTCTAAAACAACGTAAGAACAAAATTTAAGATGGAAATATTATAAAAGTTCCAGTTGTAATGTAAACAAACCAAATGTATGAATGCATGTTCTTTGATCGAATACCCGTTTTACCTTTAAGCGTGGAAGAAAATATAGTTCGATTTCTCTACTGGAAATGAAGGAAAAGGAGCTAAACTTTACACCTGTGACGCGACTTTTTTTAATTACTTCATAAACTCCTGTCAAATTTTATTCTTAGGGTTTCATTTTTCAAATTATTTCCCACCATTTACAATGATTTTTATATTTTTCTAGCGATTATTTCAATATATTTTTCATAATTAATGCCACGAGTGATTTCCAAATTTTCGATAAATTCACGACTCACGAAGTGAGCAGTGAATTTATCTAGAGAATTTGGAAGTCAAGAGTGGCATTTGTTAGGACTATTTAACGAATAAAATTAAGCTGTTTACTCAGAAATCATTGTTTAACTATAGTTATTTTAAAATATTTATATATTTAATGTAAACGGTGATGTTTGAAAACAAATCAGAAATATGAGGTTATGTTCATTCACTGCTGCTTGATCATATTATTTATTGCCAAATAAGATCGCAATATTGTAAGAGTGCACCCAAATGGAGAAACAATGAAACACATCAAACTATATATCATAATTAACATTATGGGTTATTCATTAATTTTTTTGGTAAACAACTCAGTAAAATCAAGGAATATTTTCATTATTTGCTATATTCAATGTATTTGTTGGAGAAAAATAATGCTTTGACCTGTTCAGAACATTAAAAAGGAGGAGCTTTCTTTATCACAAAAGCAGGAGCTGATAAAGAGAAATCGATAAAGAGCGAGGTAAAACACGACTGTCATTGGTTGTAAAACAACATTCATTGAAACGTGATTGGTCATTGACTAGCATTTGTGGTATGAGTTAAATAGTCTATTATATTTAACTACATACATGAACATTAGCAGCCATATATATTTTAACGAATATTCTATGCAACAACAAAAGACGTGTTCCAGTGCAGCCAACATAGAGTATGTACTAATTAACTGTTCACATATACTTCAGAATTTCAGAACTTACTATTTATTTTTGAACGTTGCATTCTTTCACAAGTAAGAATGCTTAAATTGCATTAGGTTAGCTTTTAGGTTTGTTAAATATCGTGTATATGTTGGTTGCATCCCGTGATTCGATAGTGTAAACCGCTTCGCGTTTGTTGGCGCATGCGCATGGTGTATGATTGGAACTTCGAAAAAATTTTCGCGTCACATGATGTGAAGTATTTCAGAAATAAGAATAATAAATTTTATTAACTAGTACATGTCTATATAAGTTACATGGGAGAATCTTAAAACATATCATTATTTTCTTCTTCTTCTTCTTCTCTTTGTTTTAGGTCAATGATCTGTTCCAACCAGAATTAAGAGTCCATTCATCTTTTTTTGGTCATCCAGGTGTCCTTCTCCCATCATCTTGACTTATTTATTTCTATGCGTACAATTCTATCTGCTGCCATGCGGGATATATGTTGTTTCCATTCATATCTTACTTTTCCCACCCATTCACGCATAGCCTGAATATTCAATGCCTTCTTATTTCTTCATTTCTAATTAATTACAATTTTAATAAATTAAATACGCATTATTTAATTCATACGCATGCGCAATGCAGAATACGTTGGAGCTTCAGTTGTTTTAAATGGTGACTTCTATACAATTTCTTAAAACATTATAAATTAAATGATTTGGAAAGCGGAGAGAAACAAATTATTTTTTTAATGTTTTCAAACAGTTTAGTAAAAAATCTCACATTCATTCATTCATAGTGTTCTGCCAAAGAGCAGGTCTTTCACTGCAAACTCAGCATTCTCCACTCTTTCCTTAACTCAACTCTCCTTTTTTTTTATCTGCATACAAAACCATTTATTTTTATATTGTCTATCATCTGATGTTTTTTTAGCCTCTAACTTTCTTTCCGTTGACCATTCCTTCTAGGACATCCTTCAGCAGGCAGTTTCTTCTTAGCAGTGGCCAATCAAATTTATTTTCCTCTTCTTTATGAGTTCCAGCATTGTTCTTCTTTCACCCACTCTGTCTAGCACATCTTTATTTCTTACTTTGTCTGTTCATTTTATACGTTCCATTCTTCTCCATATCCACATCTCAAAAGCTTGCAGTCGCTTTTCCTCATAACGTCGTAATGTCCAAGTTTCTTCACCATACAAAGCACTTCACTAGCCTCTTTCGTAATTCTTTCGCCAAAGGTCCGCAAAAAATGCTTCTCTTCTTGTTAAAAGATTTTTTATCCATCGAAAATATGGTGAGCATTACATCTTAATTTACAGGTGAGTCAGCATAGAGTATAAATTCTGTTCGTAATGAAAATACAAATAAAGGATATCTATATATATAAATGGATTGCGCACAAATGTGCAAAGGTGATAACACAGCTAAAAATCACTAACACTAACTTGGTCTTGCGTAATCACAAATTGTTTTTGTTCTTTGTGTACATGTTTCGATGTGATATCTTTCGCATTTCTGTTCACACACTTCGCATATGCATGACATCTTCGGGTCACATTAGGTGGTGGAATCCATGCACGCTTAATCTTGTGATGACGTGTCGTATCTGGAAATTTGCTTCTGTCCAGTTCCTATCTATCATCGCTCCGGTGCTGAAGAATTCCGGCCATACTTCTTCTCTTTTTCTGCGTAGTCTTTGTAGCGCATGTTCATAGGGTTCTGTGGTTGGTAGTAGGTATGATGTTTTCAAGTCCTCGATAAGGAAAGTATCCCTTGCCAGTAGGTACACTAGACGGCCTCTTGTCTTTTTTGATACTCCTATTGCCCATAAAGGATATCTATTGACATCATGGAAAAAGCGTAAACGCTTCATTAGACAGGTCCATATATAATTTGTTTGCCATAAATAATTAAAAAATGGAAGTTCCTAATTATAGATATCATGTGACCTTGCATTCAGTCTTATTTTCTGTAAAATACGATGTGCCCAAGAACAATGTTTCTATCGATCACAGTTCCTTACACGATTCAGTCATATGGCGGGTAAAAGTAGCACCGCCGTTCTGCCAATAGACGGTCGGTGGAGTAATACCTTATGTAAGTTTGTTTACAGTACAACTGGAACTTAGCTCGGAATTAGTATAGTGATGTGATTTCATACCTGATTCACTTTGTTTGCGCTCTGCTGCATTTCTGCCCTCATAAATATGAGTGCGGTGAAGGGCACGCGGCACAATATGAAAACCACTAAAACAATGAAGATAGTGCGCGCCACTTTGGTCTTGTAACACACAGTGTTTGGATGGAAGCGCTGAAGAACGCGCTTCTCGTAGCGATCCAGCTGAAACATAAATCACAAACTGTATCTTTCTTATCCGTTCTTAGGGTGTATCCTTCCGCCATTCGAACCACAATTACTGTCACATTGACAGGGAGCACGTGTGAAGTTTATAAGACATGTGATCGTTGAATGGCGTAGATTATAAGAAAGCTGGAGATATTTTTCACTGAACTTGTGAAATACATTTAAAATAACTATTTTTTACGACTACATTAGTCAAATATTTGCTATACTTCTGTTTTTAAAAAAAATAGATGGCGACACAGCAACAGAAGTCTCGTCACCTTCAGCCATTTTGTTGCATCATTATGACTCCAATGCATTATACATATGTAATAAACTGTTTTAAGTTGTAATTATTGATTAGGCACATTTTAGAATATTTTTTATGTTTTGAAAATTATTTTCATTCACGAAAAATAACAGTAACTTTATATTCCCATGACTTTTTTTTTTAATTTAATGAAGGGAACTAATTTTTCGCATACTTATTGCTTCTAGATTGTGATCCCACTACAGGCCTCAGGAGGACCTTGGGGATGTAGGAGGCTGAGGCACAAACCTTTTCAGACAATCGGCACGAGATATCAGCAGAGTTGTCGGCCGCGAGTAATGGCCGCCTTTACCCTAGAATAAGAGTATGATACTCATTTTTGTTAGAGGCTGAGACGATCCCAGGGTCATGGTTCCGCCAGAATTTTTGGGACAGTTTAAACATCCTGACACCCTGGAACTCGAACCACGAACCTTCCGGCTTGTAGTGTATTATCTTAACCAATTGCGCTAAGACATGCTTCCTCAAAGTGATTGTACAAATTATTTAATTCAGAAATTTCTTATTTTGATAAATTGGGAGTTTTTCAGTCTTGTAGTCTTCTTCTTCTTCTTCGTCACGGTTTAGGCTTTTTGCTATCCTGTTCCGGCTCCAAATTGCTGCTCTTTCCATTTTTCCTCTAGTCTTCCCAAACTTCTTCTTCCTCTTGGTGAATAATTATATGTTGTTTTTGGTATTCTATTCTCAGTCATCCTTGCTAAGTAAGGTGTTCTTTCCAGTTTGTTCTGTATTTCACTATTGTTGTGTTTAATTCCTCTACTTTTAGTTGACTTATTTCTGTGTTGTGTTTTTGTCTGTTCTTTGATATCCTGCTATTGGTCTGAGGAATTTCATTTCGGCAGCTTGTATTCTGGTAGATTGTTGTGTTGCCTCACTGTCCATTTTTGGGATCCATAAGTAATAGCCTAATAGGAACTGCCATTGTCTTGTATAATTTCATTATAGAGTCTTTCCTGGCTTTATTTTTCAAAGTTCTTTTTAGTGTTCCTGTTATATAATTAAACTTATTTAGTTTGTTATTTATATCTGTTTCTGCTGTGTATGATATTTCGCAACCTTGTATATTACGTAAAGTGAACAGACCTTAGGAGGCCTTGGGGATAGAAGCGCACTAACGTCCCCGCCTCTCTATAAAGTCCCTACAAAAGTCAGCCGGGTTGTCAGCCCTGTGTGAGGGTCGCCTTTTGTCTCCAGAAGGGTTGATTTGCATATTTCCTTAACCAATTTGTATTGCTTGTGACGTACTTACTTTGTATTTTTTTTTTTTTCATTATACGCGAAGCGACCACCGAATAAATTGATTTTGTATCAACTTAAGCCGTACTAACTTTTAAGTCACGCTTATACAATTACTTGTCGTTAAGTAATTATTTTTTTCTCCAGAATTAAATGTGTTCTATGTCCTTATTAGGTTTATTTTAATTTTTCTATCTTGCACATTTTATATTTCATTCGTCAAATCTACAGTAAATCAAACGTAACTCCGCCTTCTAGGCTCCCGAACTTAACAAGTGGGTTACAATACCGCCAGGCCCTGAGAGAACACCAGAAACGTCATAAAGACTACCTGGCGGCCTGGTAATAAAAATACATCGAAATACATTGTAAGTAATAATTGTATTGTAGATATACTATGTAATCATTTATATTTATTATAATTTAGATGTAAAGTAATTTTTGTATTTTTTTTCCAACCTGGTTAAGTGGTAAATATCGCCATAAGGCCTTAACTCTGCCAGGTAAAATAAAGCTGCTATTATTATTATTATTATTATTATTATTATTATTATTATTATTATTATTATTATTATTATTATTATTATTATTTATTATTATTATTATTTGTTATTATTATTATTATTTATTATTATTAATTTATTATTATTTATTATTTATTGTTGTTATTTTTAATATTGTTATTGTTATTTTTATTAGTTATTATTATTATTTATTATCATTATTATTATTAACGAATATTAGATATTACAAAGCTGTTTATAATCATATACCAAGAGGACGAAGATCTCTGGGCCGTCCTATGAAACGCTACAGGAAAAATTTTCTATAGGATCGTAACAGGCCTTGGCCTAATACTTGGAAGGAAGAAAAATAAGAAGAAGAAGAAGAAGAAGAGGATATTAGATATTCAATAGTAGATTATATACGATATAAGCAATTAAATTGGTATGGGCACGTACGACGAATGCAAGAAGAAAGGTTACCCAGAAAAACGTTGGAATGGTGTCCACCTGGAAGAAGAAGGAAAAAAAGACCTCGAAACTCGTGGATGCAATAAATAAGAACTGGAATGAGAACAAGAGGACTGGTAATCATGGCGTGGATGGATAGAGACGAGTGGAGAAGAAAAATAAAACTTTAGGCACAGAAAGATATGTAAACATTAAAAATCTGTATGTAAATATATTATTATTATTATTATTATTATTATTATTATTATTATTATTATTATTATTATTATTATTACTAGCCACTGAATCGAGGATGGCTGCCATTGGGTACATGTCTTTTATGTATGGTTCATAGTAGCTGCTCCCTATCTATGGGCGACTCACCACGGTCATTGGCTATGTGCGAGTTTAAAATAATGAAAAAAATATAAATAAATAGAATATTCTTCAGGTAAAGCGAAACGCAGACAAGTTTTATTTGAAATCTGGTCATTTTTTTATGGAACATGTGAAATGGAGAGACGAACATATGCACACAAATGCGATTAAAACAGAGTTTATCGAATGGTAGAAGCTCGCTTCGCTTGCTTCAAATGATTTAAGAATTTTGATCACCTTTATAAATAGCCCAGTGTAGCAAATGGTCATCACAGCTAGTGGAAGCCAAACAACGAAAACTATGACCACGTACCAGTAGATGGGCATCACAACTGTTTCTTCTGTACAGTACACTTCGTCAAAATTCATCCATTTTCGTTCCTGTAACACGAAAATAATAATAATAATAATAATAATATAATAATAATAATAATAATAATAATAATAATAATAATAATAATAATAAGGGAATAAAAGAGGCACATGTATTGGGCTTTTAGGAGTTGAAATAAATGAAGATAAAGAAGAATAATTTTGAAGCAACAAAAGAATAGTTGAGAGTCGATCTGCAATAGCAATGTTGAATGGAATTTTGTGGGATAAACAGACATTCAAAGAAACTAAATTCCATATTTATAAGTGAACAGCCAAGTAAGAAGTTTAATGAGCTATGGAGCAGAAACGTGGACTATAAATGACAAATTAAAGTTAAAATTGCAATCTTACTTACTTACTCACTGGCACTATCGAACCCGTAGGTTCATGGCCGCGCGGACATAAGAAGATTGCAATCTACAGAAATTTATTTTTAAGAAAATCTCCACGATTTTCTAAATTAGAAAGGATTAGAAACAGTATTACCAAACACAGTACAGCAACACACACGAACTAGAATTTATAAAACACTGGTCAGACCCATATTATGTTACGGCAGTGAGGCCTGGACAATTCGCAGTGTAGATGAACAAAGACTAACTGCGGCAGAAATGAAATTTATGAGACGTACTGCGGGCTATTCAAGAACAGACCATAAAAGGAATTCTGAGATTCTCAAAGAATTACACACAGAATCAGTCATGGAATATGTACAAAAATACAGAAACGACTGGAAATCTCACGTACGAAGAATGAGCAGAACAAGAATACCACGTCAGATCTTAAATTACCAGCCACCAGGCAAGAGATCTTTGGGCAGACCCTTCAAACGTTGGATTGAGACCGTAACAGACCACTAGGTCTATCACATGAAAGGAAGAAGAAGAAGAAGAAGAAGAAGAAGAAACAGTATTATCCGAAAAAAATTACCTTTAACAAAACAATTATACAATTTGTGGGAAATAAACAATTAAATGGTTTGGGTACGTGAAGAGGATTAATGAAGATAGACTGTCAGTTAGGAGTTTGAAGTGGATTCCAAATCGGAGGAAAAGAAGAGGGAGACCTAAGAAGACATGTAGAGGGAATTATGAATTTGATGGAGGACAGAGGACTGCAGGATGGTGACGGGAAGGGTAGAGATGAGTGAAGGAAGAGAATCAAAACGTAATATTTGGCAAAGGAATAAGTTGATACAATTAAAACCTATTGAATAAATAAAGAGACACATCAAAACTTCTTGCAAGAAAGTTGGAAGGAAAGGGCCCATTAGATTTGCCAAGAATGAAATTATCAGTTCTTCTACGTGATGTTTCTTGGTCGGAAGCTCGGCTGTGTACACAGTTACTGAAGTTGCCCTCCGTAGTCGAGTGAGAAACATCTGGGAAAAACACCAGTTATGGAACACGGTCTTATAGCCCCCGAAATCTTATAATATCAGGCCGTGAAAGCCTGCATTCTATAATTGAATAGTTACCCCGAAAACTACAAATTGTTGGGAAAACGAAAAAAAAAAAAAAACGTATAATGTTCATTTTGAGGCTGTTACCTTCATTATATGTCGTATACATTTTAATCCCGTTTCCAGTATCTATCCTCAAACCATAACTTAAACACAAGATCACAACATAGTCTCTTACTTAATATACCGCAACATAGGACATCACATCACTCCATGTCATATACCAACTCCACTTCTCGCAACTGGAATTCCCCACCACAAGAAATAAGGGGCTGCCGGACATTGGCATCTTTTAAAAGAAATCTAAATTTATATTTGCTCTAAACTCGACTTCATTATTATCCAGTGTAAGATACATATATTAATTGGTGTTTCCCGTATAATGTATCATATTATTACTATTATTATTATTATTATTATTATCGTATCATTATTGTTATTACCCTATAAAATGTTGTTTGTACATGACATTTACATTGCTACATTTATTGTATCTTTAACTGTTTATAATTAGTATAGTGTATATCTATATTTGTCGAATATTTATTTGTATTTGTGCTGGTTGAGTGGAAGAGAGGGCCTTATGGCCTTAACTCTGCCAGAATAAATAAAGTATTATTATTATTATTATTAGTATTATTATTATTATTATTATTATTATTATTATTATTGTTATTATTATTATAATCTCTCATCCTATTGGAAACATATTTACAGGTAATTTGAATGCAAAATAACATGCTAATAACTAAATATTAACAATTTTAATACATAACTGGGTGCAAAAGTGATCTATCTCTATAGAGTGGAAAAATGATGTAACACATATTTAACTAAAAATGCTATAATAAGAAATAGAAAATATATATTCAACATTGATTCAGTTAGAAAAATTTCTAACTTAATCAGTTTTCAGTATTTATATTCCTTTTAATGTTATTCCGTTGTATTCTTTATGTATTTCTTATTTTCACTCAATTTCTCTAAGATTCTTATTAGAATTCACGGAACTGTGGTGGAATGAATTTGCACATGTGCAATCATTGTTTTTCTGCACTGCTATTAATGACTTGACTAACTGCTTCCGCCATTTTGTTACATATAGATCACTATTCGCTTGAAAGCCAACTTTTAAAAATAAATAAAACAGATCTGGAAGAGAGTATGGATAATTTTACATGCACCATGCCGTGGTACTCTCCGGATAGAACACTAATCCACTGGAAACTCAACTTTTGAATTGTTGTGGGTTAGATATCTTTTCGGAACAACTATTCAATTGTTAATCTTGGTTTGATGGAAGTAAATTATACTTTATGATAAGGGTGTATAGTGTTATAGCTAGTATAAACTCACCCTGTAAATCCTCAGGAAGATGAGTGGAAGTCCAAGAAGCGCTCCGGTCACCCAAGTGGTAGCCATAACAATGTGTGTTCCATGAATAGTCAGTCTTGCCTCTAGCGGTGTCACTATAGCTGTCAGCCTGTCGTAGCTCACTGCCACCAGATTGATAACTCCAGTCAACAATAAAGCACCTGCAAACCATACGACCTCTTTCCACCCAAATATATAAAATAAACATGAAGTATTGAGTTTAGTACTTATGTATTTTCACTATACAGGATGCGTCAAAATTCAGTTAACCACTGCAGACGGTTGCAAGGGAAATAAATAATAGTTTTAAAAAACTAAAAGAACACGCTTTATTAGAATACTAAAAAATGAAAAATAATTTTAATTTCTAATATGCTTGGGATAAAATTAAAGTGGTCAACAAAAAAATCATCTCCAACACATAGAATAAAACTAGAGTTATCAACAAAAAGAAAATAATTTACCATCAAAAGCGTGGGGTGCTCTATATCAATTAATATATTTGATAATAAACAGATATTGGTAAAAGTAAGCTCTCTAAGAAGAAAATGTAAACATCATAAAAAGCACCCCACGCTTTTGATGGTAAAATTATTTTCTTTTTGTTGATAACTCTAGTTTTATTCTATATGTGTTGGAGATGATTTTTTTGTTGACCACTTTAATTTTATCCCAAGCGTATTAGAAATTAAAGAGTATTTTTCATTTTTTAGTATTCTAATTAGTTTTTTAAAACTATTATTTATTTTTTATTTTTTATTTTTAATATTTTACAGAATAAGATAAAAATGTAAATACCTTTAAATTCGATACTATTGTAGTATGAGCTAAAAGTAATACTCTTCTATAAAAGAACCCTCCCAGCTGGATTTGAACCAGCGACGTATGGATTACTGAAATTATATGCCACTAAGAGTTTACTGCTCTACCAACTGAGCTCTCACAACGATTGACTAAAAAGTCGACAAGTCCGCAACCTATTATACCAGTTTTCATTTTTTTTTATTTTCGGATGATTCTGGCCAGGATTTTAGAAACAAAATATGAAATTATTGTATTGTCACGGGTCCTCTACACGTATACAAAGTTTCAAGTCGATCCAATGTTTCTAAGTGGGTGAAAATCGCGTTGAAAGATTCCGTTACATTGATAAAAAACACTTTTTTTGATTTTCTGATGATTATGGCCAGGATTTTAGAAAATAAATATGAAAGTATTGCATTGTCACGGGTCCTCTACAAGTATACAAAGTTTCAAGTTGATCCAATGTTCCTAAGTGGGTGAAAATCGCGTTGAAAGTTTCCGTTACATAGATAGATAGATACAGGTCAAGCTAATATAAAGCGTGTAATAATCAGATTGGTTGAAACAGTAGTTTGAATACGGGACCTTCTGAATATAATCTCAAACACTACTGTTTGAGGTAAATTTGCTAACATCTTGACCAGTGTCATGTTTATAAACGACTTCAAGTTGAAGAGCGGCAAAATCGATTGGCCACCTAGATCACCAAACCTCACGCCATGCGGTTTTTAAATGTGGGAAATTTTGAACGACAAAGTTTTCAGTACAAAACCACTAAACCTGCAACATTTACGGGATTTGATTGAACAGGAATTCTTCTTCTCCTTCTACTACAAGGTTTAGGCTATGCAGCCTGTTCCGGCGAAGTTAAAAGTGGAGTCCATCTTCTACGTGGTCGGCCAACATCTCTTATTCCTCTGGGATTATACAGGAAGGTTCTTTTTGGTATTCTTTCGTTGTTCATTCTCATTAAGTGTTCTGTCCATTTCCTATTATTTTCGCTGATTTTATTTCTCGTATAGTTTCATTCCTTATTCTATCCGCTCTTGTGCATCCTTTCACAGTACGTAAAAACAGCATTTCCGCAGTCTGTATCCTGCTTTTATCCCTTGATTTCATTATCCAATTTTCACTTCCATACAACAACAAAGGAACAGCCATTGTTTTATATAATTTAAGTTTCGTATCTTTCCTTGTTTTCCGACCTAAGGTTCTTTTTATGGTTCCACAAATAGCCTGAAATTTATTTACTTTATTTTCTATATCTTTATTTTCTCTATAAGTTATATCACATCCTAAATATTGGAAATGTGATACTTGTTCTATTATTTTGTTATCCAGTACAATTTTTGATCTAATTCTATATTTACCAATAAATGCCATTAATTTTGACTTATTTATTGATATTTTACAATTATATCTATTGGCTATTAATTTAAATTTATATGCTAAATTTGAAAACACTTTTTGGTAATAACACTGGTCAACAGTTTTTTATCCTGTTTTCAAATATGTATTCGGAATTTCTCCATCGCCCACAGTTTTTTTAATTTAAATTTCAATTAATGGATTTAAATAATTACTTTTAATAAACGTTTTTTCGTCCATTTCTCCATTGTAAAATAAAACGGGGAACACTTTCATCAGGAGATTTCAGCTATGGAAAAGAGATATCAAGGCAAATGGAATCCTAATATGCTGGCCGATTTTTGTTGGACCATAAAGAAGGATGCTGCACAGGCGAAATATAGCAGAAAATCGTCAATTCTTACTTTCTAGGTGAGTCCGAATGTTCGAAGATTGTTTACGAATGTAGAAAATATTAAAGTGTTTGAAATTATAAATTCCTGTCTCTCGGAAACGTTGCGTGATGAAGAGCAACCGATATCATATTTGAATTCAGGAGAAAAATACTATCAGAATCACATTTTTTTTCTTTCTGAGATAAAAAAAAGTTTATTTTTTTTTTGCTCAGTGTAATGGGAAATTGTATGATAACATCTGCAAATCAGTGTTAAAACGAAGTCATATATGCTTAAACAACAATGGTGGTCATTTTGAACAATTTCGATTTTTTGTATAGATGTTCTAAGCAACAGCAAATAAAATATTTGCATTTTCGATTAATTGACTTATGCTGCACCCTGTACTTATTCCGATCTAAGTTCCAGTTATAATGTAAACAAGGCAGACGTATCACTGCATTTTCATTGGTCGAATAATGTTTTTACCTTTAAGCGTATAAAAAATGTAGTTGACTCTCTAACACTCGAAATAAAGAAAATAAAATAGATGTAGGCCTATATAGGATCTAGTACATGTCTGTATAAGTTATATGAGATAATCTTCTTCTTCTTCTTCCTTCCAAGTATTAGGCCAAGGCCTGTTACGATCCTATAGAAAATTTTCCCTCCAGCGTTTCATAGGACGGCCCAGTGATCTTCGTCCTCTTGGTATATAATTATAAACAGCTTTGGGGATCCGATTTGAACTCATTCTTTCAAGATGGTGTTTCCAATTTAGTTGGTACTGTTTAATATATTCCAAAATTGGCGTAGTCTTCAATTATTTTAATATATCGGTGTTCCTTTTCCGATCCCATCTGGTGTAACCCGCTGTTCTGCGCATGAATCTTAAAATATATAATTACAATTTTAATAGATTAAATAAGCATTGTTTTATTCTTACGCATGCGCGATGCAGAATACGTTGGAATTTCAGTTGTTTGAAAATGGTTGTTTCTGTATAGCCAAATTATAAAACATTGAAAAATGAAGGTATTTGAAAAGCGGAGAGAAACAAATTATTTTCAATGTTTTCAAACAGTTTAGTGAAAATATCCTACATTCGCCATTGAGGATGTGTTGAAAATTACAGCAGAATTTACAGGTGAGTCATCATAGAGCATATATTATGCCCTTAATGAAATTTCAAATAAAGGATATCTATCGACGTCAACGAAAAAAGCGTCCTAAAAGATCCCAACACCTCACTCTCCCACTATCCGACCTGGGAAGTCTCCCCGGCAGCAATTGTAATCTAGTTGCTCTGTCTCTCTACAAAAATATGTTATCAATTTTCCAGGTAATTATAACTATGGTTGTAAACACCTCATTCTATTTGTTGTAGAAATTTACCCGAGTTGTCAGACCTCCTCCAAGATTTTTAACTGAATTTTTGCTAAAGTCAACTGATAACTAGGTGAAATTTTGCAATATTGTAATTTCTTATGTTATTATTTTACTATGCATTCGATAAGTAATGGCAAAATTGCTATAACACCTCAACAATTCTTTAGGTTACTTTTGACATTGCTATTTTCATTCTCCAGCCAAGTCAACTATACGTTGCGAAATCCTTAGAAGATGGCGCACTCCATCTGCAATACCATTTCTGAATATCTCTCTCATCTGATCGATCTAAAGATTTCTGGATATCAACTCTTGTTTGAAATTGAATGTCTCGTAGAGATTCTTTGATCTTTGAGAATAAGTTATAGTCACAAAGGCTCATGTCTGGTGAATTTGGCGGATGTTTGAGTACTTCCCAATTCCAGCATTTGAACAGATTTTACTGAACATCTTTTTTAGGGAGGTATTACTTGCTAAATGTGAGAAACAATGAATGTATTCACAAAATGTTGCTATTTTGAGACTTTCAATATTACAGATTTATACAACAATGACAGCTCAAAAAATATACTACAAGATTAGAATGGTCACCACTAGGATCGCTGATTTACAGCAGCGTTGCCATTACTTATCGAATACTCTAGTACTATTTATAATTAGGGCTCGGAAGTTGAGGAAATGCCCTTTTTTATGTAAAGTAAAGTGATCCCACAACAGGCCCGGAGGCCCTTGGGGTAGTATGAGGTTAAGGCTCCCAGTTTTTCTAGACAATCGGACCTTTATGTCAGCCGGGTTATCAGCCCTGTGTGACGGCCGCCTTTACCCCCAGAACAAGCGTCTGGTTCTCATTTCAGTTAGAGGATGAGTCGACCCCAGGGCCATAGTGCTGCCAGAGGGTTTGGGTCAGTTTAAAAATCCTGACCCCAACGAGATTTGAACCCTCGACCTTCCTGCTTGTAGCTCAGTGCCTTAACCACTACGCTACGGCGTACCCCCCCTTTTTTATGTATTATATATATATATATATATATATATATACATTTTGGGTCATTGTATGCTAGAAAAATGGTAGCTTTTTATTTGTCCTTTTTCGACTTTTGGGTTTATTGGTCTTTTTTTATGTTTTATTTTTTTAGATCTTAATTTTTTTTTCAACTTTACCGTATTTTGGCAATATTTATACCATTTGTGCAATTCAAGAATCTGAAGAATCCAGACTTAATTCCAAAGTCTTTTAAAGGCACTATCTACAGTCCAGCCGCTCAGTCTCCTGTCCGGACGTTTTCACGACAGTGTTGCCGATATGGATAGTTAGGAGGGGCCGCTTGATGTACCACCCTGTTAGTAGAAAAGCTCGTACAGCCGACAACATCGCAGCGATTTCAAACCTTACTAGCGGCGTCAAGAGCAGTGATTGGTTATGGCAGACGTCCACCCGCAGTTCAACTATTTCCTTATTGGCAGTAGAGGGCTAGTTTCTCCCTTTACCCCTCGTACAGCCTAAACGTCAGGGCCGGAGACTCAGCGGCTGGACTTTAGTTTTACTTTCTAAACACTTTTCACATTCCAATAACTTTTGTTCCGCGAGAAAATATTGAACCCTCACAAAATATCACGTTTTTTTTAACCACCAGCCAACTGACCGCCTGAACTATTGTATTAATTCTTTACTTCAAATGTTCTAAGAAACTGCCACTTTGTGACAATTACCTCGAGCAGAGGGTCAAGGCAGCGAAGTTGTCTTTGTCCACTAGTTAGCAACTGCAACACTTTTTTACGTCCTTTTTCTAGTTTTTAAGTGGTTTGTATGGTATATTTAGGTATTTTTAAATGTATTTTATAGGTCGTCAATTTCCGAGCCCTATTTCTAACATTTACCAAATAAGTATGTCACTCACACTCTGCGAATCCTTGAGCTCGACACCCCACTTCTCCCAACACGTAGTTCTGAAAACAGTCGATGCAGAAGAATATCCAGGGAAGAATCAACAATGTAGCCAGATCTGCTGCGGCCATATTAGCAATCAACAGGTTGGTAGGCGTGTGGATGGAGCGATTGCGCAGCACAATGCTGAGCAGAAGGGCGTTACCAACTACCCCCAAGAGAACTACCGCCAGGAATGCAGCCCCTTTCAGTCCCACCTCCCAGTCCGGCTTCCTGATCCAAATCTCATTCGGAAATTCATAATCCTTATAGTCAATCTGTGTGAGAAAAAAATAGTTGTTTATGAACCAAGGGTATTATTATTGGCCAAGAACAACTTAGAGAGGAGAGATCCATAGATTGATGAACGACCGAGGTCTGGAGGAGGATGAATGGCGTGATCGGCAAGAATGGCGAATGGGAATACAGGGTAACCGCTGAAAAGTGGAGAGGCCCTCAAAAGTAAAGTAAGTAAGGGTATTATTATTGGTGATGAAACGGATAGCTGTTTGGTCGGATACCGGATATCCCGTCAATCTTGAAGCCGGATATCCTGCTGCCGGATTTGACCGAACATTGCTGATTGGCGCAATGTTATTGAGATTATTATAGAGGAAGTTCGTGTAATGTGGACCCTTCGGTTTGAGTGGACCCTGTTAATATCTTCTTTAAATGGTGCTGCCCTCGAACAGAAAATATTTTAACTTCATCACCTCAGCAACTTTGACGTGTTCAAGGCCAGTTTATTTTATTCTTTGTGCGAAGAAGGGTTTATTTGTGATATTTATGAAAACGACCATTTTAACCCTTAAATTGGCAAAACACAAATTTCTTCTGTTAGTTATTTGAATGTGGCGGACCGCAGTGAAAACAGAATCTTGTATAACTGTTATTATTAGGTATATTGTACAGGGTGGACCGCTCGAATGGACCTAATTTCAATTGCTTGTTACTGGCAAACGGTTGAAGATAGAAACTTAAAACAACGTTCATATTACAGAAAAACTCACCAAGTTTTGATATCCAGATCACCACATCTCTATATGAGCCCCAGCAGTCACTGTGACGATATCAAAGCGATGAACAATTTCTTGCCAAGTACGTTGGAGTATGTCTTCTGGAATGTTCTCAATAGCCTCTATGATGCGCTCACGAAGATCACGAAGGTCTTTGACTGGGGTGGTGTAAACTTTATCTTTGACATAGCCCCAGAGAAAGAAATCCAATGGTGTTAAATCGGGAGATCTCGGGGGCCACGCGATTGGTCCTCCCCTACCAATCCAACGGCCAGGGAAAATGTTGTCCAAAGTCGTACGAACTTCATTGGACCAGTGGGGAGGAGCACCATCTTGCTGGAAAACGATGTTAGGCTGCAGTTGTTCAATTTGTGGAAAGAAGAACTGCTCCAGCATGTCAAGATATGTGGTACCACGAACAGTTTTCTCGGCGAAGAAAAACGGTCCAATGACCTTATGTGACAAACTGCACCAAACATTCATCTTCGGACTATCACGAACATGCTCTTGAATAGCGTGAGGATTCTCCGATCCCCAGATCCGCACATTATGCCGGTTTACCTTGCCTGACAAATGGAAAGTGGCTTCGTCCGAGAAGAAAATCTTGGTCATGAAGTCAGGATCAGCGCCGAGACGGTCCAGCATCGTATTGGCGAATTCCACTCGTTTCGGCATGTCATTCGGCTCCAGACGTTGCACTAACTGCACTTTATATGCGTGCAGTTTGAGGCGTTTGTGGACAATCCGTTGTAATGTCGATTTTGGTATTTGAAGTTCCCGCGAAGCTCTTCTTAATGACTTCCGGGGGCTTCGCTCAAATGCGGCTTGAACATTTGCTACCATTTCATCGGATGCTCTGCGACCACCACCATGCTTCTTCAACACAGATCCTGTAGCTAATAATGTATCACGCCACTTCTTTATGCTTCTAGCAGTTGGAGCATCACGGTTAAACACACGCCGGAACTCCCTTTGAACTCTAATGATTGATTTAAACTCCGCATACCACAAAACAGCTTGCGCTTTCATCTGCGGAGTCGCCATTTTCACAAACAATTAAATCTAAGAACGAGAAACGTATCTTTGTGCCATCTACCGACAGGATTCGAAACTTGGTGAGTTTTTCTGTACTATGAACGTTGTTTTAAGTTTCTATCTTCAACCGTTTGCCAGTAACAAGCAATTGAAATTAGGTCCATTCGAGCGGTCCACCCTGTATAATTAGATAGATATTTAAATGGTTTATTTTTGTTCGTTTTGTTCTGATTTATTTAAAATATTAATTTAACTGAACTAATTGATGTATCCAAAAGGATACATTATGAATTTAAGGGTTAAAAGTTTTTCAAGCTAAGAATTAATTCTTAATTTCTGCTATTAAATATTACAAATATTGAAAAATCTCGTAAATATATTATATTATGTAGATGCTGACGGGTTTGGTTTGATATTATGTGACATGGCGGCAGTATAAAATAATTAAACATAACAAAGGAATTGATAGAGTCAAACGGGACATAATGTGGAAAATATTGGAAAGCTACCAAGTCCCCAATAATCTAATAAATGCTATAAAAAGTTTATATGAAACCACATTTATAAAAGTAAAGTTAGATCATGGGAAAATAACAGATAAATTTGAAATTAACCAAGGTTTAAGACAGGGATGTGGACTATCTCCATTACTGTTTATTCTATATCTAAATAAAATTGTCCACGAGTGGAAAAAACTAAACCCCCCAGGAGTAAAAATATGTAGAGGAAATCAAATAGAAACAATAATCTTCGCAGATGATCAAGTACTTCTAGCGGAGAATGAAGATGATTTGCAGAGATCAGTGTTAAATTGCAGAATACCCTGGAAAAATACAACATGAAAATATCTGAAAATAAAACCAAATCCATGGCAATCACTGGAAAGGGACTTTCGAGAGTATAAATAATAATAAATAATAAACCAATAGAACAAGTAACACACTTTAATTATTTAGGTAATAATATATCACAGTTTCATAATCAAAAAGATGTGGAAACAAATTTAGAAAAATATAACAGATTAAATGGTATAATTAGGAGAAATTTTGGAAAACAAATGAGGAAAGAAATCCAATTGAGATTTCATAATGCCATAGCCAAACCTGCTCTACTATACGGAAGTGAATGCTGGACACTTCGAGCAAAAGATAAATCCCGCATTAATAGTTCACAAATGAGATTCCTCCGATCACTAACTGGAGTAACATTAAGGGATAGAATGAAAAGTGATGAGATAAGGATGCAGTGGAATAGTAGGGAAATGGTTGAACATATACAAAATTATCAGATTAAATGGTTCCAACACGTCCAGAGAATGTCAAATTCCCGTTTACCAAAGATGATTTACCACCTCAACCCTAATGGCAAAAGAGACCTCGGAAGACCCTTCAACCGATGGAAGGATCAGTTTTTGTAGTCGCAGAACGGGCATCATCACCCAATACTGCATTCGGAAGAAGAAGAAGAAGAAGAAGGAATTCTGTTAATGTGAACCCCCCACGAGGCGATTAAAGTGGACCTGGGCCCACTTTACATGAATGAATGAGGATGGTATCTGTAAAAACAATCCACTTAATTTATTTATTTAATATCGCTGTCTGCAGATGAGTGACGTGTGAATATCGCTGTCTGCAGATGAGTGACGTGTGAATATCGCTGTCTGCAGATGAGTGACGTGTGAATATCGCTGTCTGCAGATGAGTGACGTGTGAATATCGCTGTCTGCAGATGAGTGACGTGTGAATATCGCTGTCTGCAGATGAGTGACGTGTGAATATCGCTGTCTGCAGATGAGTGACGTGTGAATATCGCTGTCTGCAGATGAGTGACGTGTGAATATCGCTGTCTGCAGATGAGTGACGTGTGAATATCGCTGTCTGCAGATGAGTGACGTGTGAATATCGCTGTCTGCAGATGAGTGACGTGTGAATATCGCTGTCTGCAGATGAGTGACGTGTGAATATCGCTGTCTGCAGATGAGTGACGTGTGAATATCGCTGTCTGCAGATGAGTGACGTGTGAATGTTATATCAACAATAATTTTTCAAAACAATAAATAAATATCAAAGCTTTTTAATTACGATCAATCATAACTACTTTCAGATTAATCTGTGTCTGTCTGTATAAATTAATAGAGTAAATAAACTTAAAAATAGTCTATAAGCTAGGATGGACTCTGGGGTCCACTTTACCCGAATGTCGAGGTTAAAGTGCACTTTTCTTGTAATGTAAAAAGTTTATAAATTATGAAGATGTTTCCATATTTGAATAAAACAAATGCTATTTCATAGTTATATGAAGTGAATTATTTACCACTCGTTTCCAGTATCTATCCTCAAACCATAACTTAAACACAAGATCGCAACATAGTCTCTTGCTTAATATACCGCAACATAGGACATCACATCACTCCATGTCATATACTGTCTTCACTTCTCGCAACTGGAATTCCCTACCACAAGAAATAAGGGCTGCCGGATATTGGCATCTTTTAAAAGGAATTTAAATATATATTTGCTCTAACCTTGACTTCATCATTACCCAGTGTAAGGTACATATATTAATTGGTGTTTCTAGTATAATTTATCATATCCATATTATTGTTATTATTATCATCATTATCATAAGTATCATTATTGTTATTATCGTATAAAATGTTGTTTGTACATGAAATTTACATTGCTACATTTAATGTATCTTTTAACTGTTTATAATTAGTATAGTGTATATCTATATTGTCAATTTTTTTTTTTTTTGTATTTGTGGTGGTTGAGTGGAAGAGAAGGCCTTATGGCCTTAACTCTGCCAGAGTAAATAAAATATTATTATTATTATTATTATTATTTATTTAACTTTCACAGGGAAAGAACACTATGAGGTTTAATTTAATAATTAAATTAATGTTTTTATTACCTCACCTCATATCCTTTTTCTTCTATACTGCAGTTTTGGAGCTTATCTCCATCGTCAGTAGCCTCTGGTCGACCGAGGTTCATCGGTCCACCGATAGAAGTAAGAAGGAAACCGCCAAGAAACGACATAACACCGGTCGACCAGAGGCTACTGACGATGGATATAAGCTCCGAAACTGCAGTATAGAAGAAAAAGGATATGCGGTGAGGTAATAAAAACATTAATTTAATTCTTAATACTATTATTATTATTATTATTATTATTATTATTATTATTATTATTATTATTATTATTATTATTATTATTATTATTATTATAACACTAATGATAGTCACTGTAATTAAACAAAAGTCAAATTCCTTAATTAAAAGAAGAAAAACAACAAATTCAAAATAGGGGTCGACATCACCCGACGTTCCTCTAAAAGTATTTTTATAAGTAATTCAAAAAATATTTAGCGACGAAAAATGACATCGGCAAAGAAAAGATCGCGTTTATGGCAATATTTTGATGTAAGCAGCAACGATTCAAAGTTTGCTGTTTGTTAAGCAATATTAATATTTTTCGTGGCGATGAAGGGGGAAAAAAAAGAGAGAAAGAAAAATCACTATGTATGTACCAAACAATACTATTTTTCTTTTCTTTTATTTTTAATTACTTCATGGAATTGATCGATCTATTTATCAATTGGATGTTATAGTTAGCTAAGTTACTTATCTATGTCCAATCCGTCGAAAACAATAGTTGTACTTCATGCAGTTTTTGTGGTGTTTTCAAATATGGATTCGGAATTTCTCCATCACCCACAGTTTTTTTTTTTTTCCATTTCAATTAATGGATTTAAATCATCATTTGTTTAATAAATGTTTTTTCGTCCATTTGTACATTGTAAAATAAAACCAAATGAGCTATCTCAGGAGATTTCAGCTATGGAAAAGAGATATCAAGGCAAATGGAATCCTAATGTGCTGGCCAATTATTGTTGGACCATCAAGAGGGATGCTCCAACAGACAAAATATAGCAGAAAATTGTCATTTCATACTTTCTAGGTGAGTCCGAATTTTCGAATATTGTGTAGTTACGAATGTAGAAAATATGTTTGAAATTATAAATTCCTGTCTCTCGGAAACCTTGCATAATGGAGAAAGACCGATATCATATTTGATTTCAGGGGAAAAAATGCTATCAGAATCACATATTTTTCTTCCTGAGACAAAAAAAAAGTTTATTTTTTGTTGCTCAGTGTAATTATTGTTTATTCCACTTTATAGTCACAGAATACTGAGTACACATTTTTATTTACTGTTATATAAAATTGCATTATTGATTGACATATTTTAATGTTGCATATATTTATGTTGATTGAGTGAAATATATCTATGGCAGACCTGTTAAAACATGGTCACTAGGTGTGAATGGTCGACCCCATCCTACCCGCATCAGGTGCACTCCCAATGAAACAACAAAACTGACAAATGAGTAGCAGTGTCTTACCTTGTCAGCCTATCCGATTTAGAGTTGAATAGGATGGGCACCTAGCAAGCAATTATTAACGTAACTGATCTATGGCCTTAAGTTTAGCAACACTAATACATATTACCTGTTGCAGCTAACTTCAGGCTGAGCCAGCAAGGTTTCAGAAAAGTCAGCACATCTCAACTCAACACAAAGTCATAATACTTACGTCATCGAATGAGGCATTGCGTAGCGTGTATAGATGATAACCAGAATAAATGTCCACTTCAACAAAAATAAATTTGTCCACAAAACTAGAATTGCAAGAAGAATTGATTGGAGGATGCAGTGAAATGCACATTTTTTTTCTGAATGACTTTTGTCCTCTTTTCTGTAACACAATAATAGCACATTACAATGCGAGGTTGGGAAGTGGTTTTACAGAAGTGAGGATATTTCTGAGATTCTGTAAAACACTTCACAAACGTGCGTTGTACATTAGTTTTTGTTCGAATATGTTTTCAAAATAATAAATAATAGTAAAATAATAACATCTTTGTTGGAAATATTTGCGTTCATTATAAACAACTGACTAACGTTAACAGTGTGGTCAATGTTTATACCGTAAATGCCGACAATAATTTAGTTGAGTCTACAGTGATACCAATCAGTCATAAAATGGCGGTAAGTACGACTTTATTGTTTATATTGTTTCAAATAAAGTTCAGTTAATTTAAAATGCAGCTATTTGTTTCGTATAATGTATATTAACACTACCTTTTGGATATATTTTTGTATATACATTGTACATAGAATACATAGAGGGCAGTGGTTTTACTTCCTGCACGAGGTAGGTAATATGTAATATTACAGTATAGTTATTTAGGTTGGCAACCCCGAAATTTAGGAAATTGAACTTTCAATCATGGTCGCCATTGCTGTAAGTACAACAGACGCACTATCGCGCAAAAAAAAATATATTTATTTAAATATATCGGTACTCATAGCTTGCATTAGAAGAATCAGTCAGGTTATATCTTGTATCAGACTGGAAGCAATATCAGTTTTCTCTTAAACTACAGAGCCTTCAAATAAAGACGCAACCCTAGCGCCTGGCAATCAGCCCGCAGTCCAAGCGGTCAAAACACCCCCGTTTCCCGGCGAGTGAACTGGCGGTTTGGCCGCAAAGCAGATTCCATTCATATTCTTTCTACCCCTATTTAGTGTTACTTCTGTAAGGTATATGCGTGTTTTCTAATCAACTTGTGAATTTGTGTTCAGTTGTGACCCTGCTGATTTCAGTTTAACATGGTGTATACCACTGTACAGATGGTATTTTTCATTTGACATATGCAAAAAAGATATATTTCAAAAGATGTCGCCGAAAATTTCGCCGTCAGTTCCCTAATGCAAGAAATTGATTTAACTTACTATTAACCTCTATTCGAGTCACATGATTCAGCCATCTCAATATTGACAGCTTGATATATGCTGTCATGTCTACTTCTTTATATAATTCATACAGTTGACAGCTTCTCCACATATTTCCGTATTGGATTGCACCAAAAATTCTCCTCGGAATCTTTCTTTCATACGTGGCTATGTAATCACAGATATTATTTTTTTAAAGTCCGTGTCTCAGCGCCATATGTTAGAACTGGTCTAATTAAAGTTTTATAAATACTTATTTTAATATTTATATTTATTTTATTCTGTATTACAGGTAAAAGTGCATAATATGCACGGTTGGCTAAGTTTATTCTTCTCTATATCTCATTCTTAAATCCATTATCGTGCGTTAATAATGAACCAAGAGATATATATTTTTCGACTCTGGTTGTTGGTTGGTGTCTAATGTACTGCATCTAACACCGAAGTCATTAGCTGTCTTGCTCTCCAGTACTTCAAAATTTTGGAAGTTTCCTGTTTGACGGCTGAGCAGTTTGTGAGGTGTTCGTCATCCATTTCCTCCTCTGGGTGGTTGCATAGAATGCATCTTGGTGTAGACAATATATTGAACTTGAGCAAGAGTTTAGCAACGCAATCGTGACCTCTAGTTAATCTGAATTGTGCAACTGCTGTCTTCCGTGGAAGTTCTGGTGTGATGTTGGTGTTGTGAAGGAGGCATTTCCATTTCTTGTCTTTTGTGGATGATTGATGGCTGTTGTCATTAACCCTTAAATTCGTAATGTATCCTTTTGGATACATTAGTTAGTTTAATTAATTTAATATTTTAAATAAATCAGAACAAAACAAACAAAAAGAAACCACTTAAATGTGTGTCTAATTATACAATATACCTAATAATAACAGTTACACAAGATTCGGTTTTCACTGCGGTCCGCCACATTCAAATAACTAACAGAAGAAATTTGTGTTTTGCCAATTTAAGGGTTAATATCCTTTTTTTTTATGTGCCTTTTCGCCAAATTATAAGATATAGGTTTGGGTATTGGTGATTATGTTATCAGGGAACCTTCCTTTCTTCGCAAAGAGATCAGCTGCTTCATTGCCCAAGATTCAACAATGTGATGGAATCCACTGTAGAATGATTTATTTGTCATAGTTATGGAGTTGTAGTATCATGTCATAACATTATTTGGAGTCGTGTGTGTTTGGATGACAGATTGATTGAAGAGCTGCTTTTGGATCTGACAGGAGAACTAATCTGGATAAGTTATTCTTCGACTCTTTAAACGACATTATGATAACTTTATTTGTTATTTGGAGTGGTGTTATTGTTATTGGAATGGTTTCCACCTAGGAGAAGACCTCGCAAATCGTGGATGCAACAAATAAGAACTGAAGGACATGGATAGAGACGAGTGGAGAAGGAAAATAAAATATTAGGCACAGAAAGATGTGTAAACATTAAAAATCTGGATATAAATAAATAAACAAATAATTTGTTATTGGTAAGTGTTGGTCTCGGACACGGTGTATATTCTGTATACCAGCAAATCTTCTTTTCTTCTTCTTCTTCTTCTTGCAAGGATTAAATATGTTTTGGTTCGTTCCTGCTCCAAGTATTATGGCTGCTGTGTCCATCTCTTTCATGGATTTCCCCGATCTCTTTTCCTCTCCGTGAGGGGAGCTGGACCCCATCAGGAGCCTCCCCAGGTGGTGGACACAGAGTCTGCTCTTTATCAAGCGATTAGGATGCCGACGATGTCCACCTTGATCGCTACTTCTAGATGTGATGATACCTATCGTTAAATTGTCTTATATGGAATAGCCTAGGAGCTTATAGCTCTCAAGCCAAGTAATAACCGGGTGGTGGATAGGGGGAAGCCCGGCAGATATGTCAGGTACCAGAGAAATCAAATACCTGGGGCGAACCAACCAGCAAAGAGGAGCGGCTGACCAGATTGGACGGCTTCTCATGGGCGCACGTAACTCAAGAGCAGTGGAGAAGGCAATACGTCTATACATGTTTTGGCCTTAGTTTATGTTGTAATGTAAACAGAAGCACGTGGTTAAGTGTGATTTCATTGGTCACATGAACCTAATGACATCATTGTCCAGCGGCGTAGATGGAAACATAGTTACCTGATCAATCTACATTTTATAATATAACTACTATGCACGGACAAAATTATAGCAAAAATAATTATAAAGTAATAAATCACAATATAACATATGAGAAAATGACAATGGTGAGCAGCAAGTATAAATTTATATACATTTAAGTATAACGCCATTTCGCGCATGTCAGTTGACGAAGAGGGAAATTCAGTTATTTCAACATGGCCGCTCGCGTTGAGTACGTTAAATATCAGAGAGGGAAACCTTTGAAAAGTGGTGAGAAACGAATTGTTTTAAATGTATTTTGTAAATTGAGTGATAAATTATTTTAAATAATATTTTTTATAATATTCCTAAAATACGTGTAGATGCATACGACTCTGGTAAATTAACGCCACCGGTATCAGATGGCGCTCCACCAAACACAGATGCATGTGTCTTTGTTTGCAGTACAACATAAACTTGGGCGGAATACAGTATAGAGAAGATGACTGGAATCAACTGCGCAGTCCTGGAAGCGGCCTAATTTAATCATTATTATTGCTAAAATAATTAAAACATTACAATAAGATTTTAAAGTAAAAAAAAAGTTAAAACATTTTAAGTAAATCATTTTATGGTATTCTTCTATTCCTCAAATAATGCCCTTAACTTGATTAACCCTTTTTATATTTTTTATTAAAAGATAGCAGCCCTATCACCAGGATATTTCTGCGCTGCGCTCGTAACGCAGTCAGGGCGAAATTCGAATTACTGGCAAGCTCCAAATATTAAACCAGAAAATCTAATCATACATTCGACTTTCTAAGGAAATCGCTTAGTTTACGCAGTTCCTGTGCGATGGACTTTATTTGTATATTTTAACGTTGGCAGAAGACATCTAACCTATCGAATGTATTATATTTCCTCGATACAGTCTACATATGTATTGGCGGATCCATAGGGGTCCGCGGAACACACTTTGGGAAACACTGATCTATATTATCGTATCTTCATTGATCAAGGAACAGTAATTAAAAACAGTGTTGAGATAAATGTGTAATAAATTCATTACTCGGTTGTGATGAATCATCTATGAAAACAATGAACAGTTTGTTATCGCATTAAATCCCTCAACTGATATAAAACATGGTATTCTATGTATGGTTAAAAAGCAAGATGGCCTCAGCTACTCCCTCTCCTTAGCAGGCACTATGTGAGGGATATTGTTGTCCTGAGTGGCCCATTTTATAAACAGCAATATTATGATAATTAGGCAACTTATGTTTATGTGCTAAAAGTTAATATTGCAATAAAATTAACTCATTGGTTCTATCGAACCTGTAGGTTCATGGTCGCGCGGACATAAGCTCATCCCTATCCAGAGCTGATGTTTTCCAATGATATCCTTATAATCTACTCCCTTCAAATCATGGCTAATGTTGTTCTCCCACCTCATTCTTGGTCTGCCTACAGTCGTATTCCCTCTAGTTTTTAAATAACTAGTTTATTTGCCCCTCTTTCATTCCCCATTCAATCTACTTCCTTCAAATCATAGCTAATGTTGTTTTCCCACCTCATTCTTAGTCTGCCTATAACCGTTTTTCTATAAAAGTTTCTATGCCCCTATTTAATTCCCCATTCATGCTACATTTTCCCACCTCATTCTTGGTCTGCCTATAGCCGTTTTTCTATAAAAGTTTCTATGCCCCTATTTAATTCCCCATTCATGCTACATGTCCTGCCCATCGCAGTCTGCGAGACTTAACTTTCTTATTATATCTGGTTCCTTATAAAGACCATGTAGCTCACTGTTATGCAGTCTTCTTCATTCACCTGTCTGTTCATCTCTCTTTGGTCCAAAAATGTTCCTAATAACTTTATTCTCAAACACCAGTAATCTTATCTCCTCCCTTAAAATCCATGTTTCTCATCCATATAATATAACTGGAAGAATAACAGTTTTATAGGACTATACCTTCAGTTTAACTTTTCTTGCCAGAAGTTGGGGCAAGAGACCTTGTAATGTATAATAGCACGCATGTCTAAAATTGAGCCTATGTTTAATTTCTTTGTGTATCTCATTCCTATTTGTAATATTGTTCCTTGGTATTTGAATTGAGCCACTTCTACAACGTTTAAATAAAATATACAATCATTGGAAAAACTGCACTTAAACTAGCGTGAAATATTTTCAAAGTCCTATAGAACAACAGTGCGCATCCACCAGAGTTTACAGAGCCAGCAATAACCCACAATTGAACCACATATCGATTATCATCCGTCGCTATGAAATTTAAATTTGCAATAAATCCCCAAATCTATGTTAAAAAATATAATAATATTAAAATTGCCAAACGTTTATTAAAAATGGGTGTACACTTACTTATCACTCCCTAACGCTGATCCAACCAGCGATACACAAAACAGCGATAGAAAAATGATAGACAAAATAATATACTCTGTGGAGAAAATAGCAGTTAGCATCACAATATAATGTTGTGATTTGCATATTTAAATAAATACTTCAAAATTGTCTAATAATGTTATAAAAATTGTTTGAAAATTGTTAAAATATTAAATAATGTTAGTAAATACAGAAGAAGAGCTATAGTTTACAACAATATAACCGAAAAATCAAGCGCTAGTAGAAGTGCAGTTGAGCCCAATCATTAAATAATAAAAAAATTGTTGGTATAAAAAATCCTACCTGTTACATATCGTTGCACAGTGAGCAGGAAACCTCTGACAATGTGAGCATATCATTGCTCATCCCTTTACATCCCCCCCCCCGCCCTTGTGGAATTATCTATGTTTGCTCGCCTCTTGACAAATTTGCCTCATAAAGTGGCAATTCCTATTGACTATATGCTTTAAAGTGACCGTAAAAATCTATCTCCTCTTTATCGGTACAGATATGAAAACCATTATGTGCGATAGTAACCATGCAATATGCTCGGATTCTGTTAGCAAGAAATGCACTAAACCTCTGTTTACGTCTAAAAAGCTGTTGATAAGTTCATAAAACAAATGGTATTTAAGAGTTCATTACTTATAGACAATGTGTTGGTTGAATGTACCACATTAATCTTCAATAAAAGAACAAATAACTGATAAAACGAGATGACGCGAAAACCCGGGATTTCCACGGAAAGCCAGAGGGAAAACGTCCAGTTGGTAGACCAAGAATGAGGTGGGAGAACAACATTAACTATGATTTGAGGGAAGTAGATTATACAGGGGGGCACGCCGTAGCGTAGTGGTTAAGGTACTGCGCTACAAGCCGGAAGGTCGAGGGTTCAAGTCCCGGTGGGGTCAGGATTTTTAAACTGACCCAAACCTTCCAGCGGCACTATGGCCCTGGAGTCGACTCAGCCTCTAACGGAAATGAGTACCAGGCGCTTGTTCTGTAGGTAAAGGCGGCCGTCACGCAGGGCTGACATCAAGTGCCGATTGTCTAGAAAAAGTGGGAGCCTTAACCTCATACTACCCCAAGGGCCTCTTGAGGCCTGTAGCGGGACTGCTTTACCTTTTTTTTAGATTATACAGGGAATGATTGGAAAGCATTAGCTCAGGATAGGGATTTATGGAGAGCTTATGTCCGCGCGGCCATGAACCTACGGGTTCGATAGTGCCAGTGAGTAAGTAAGTAAGTAACGTGGTGATCGAGTATTTCACTCGAGTCTATTTTCCCAGCTTTGGAGTATCAGAATCCATAGTTTCGGATAATGCCAAAGCTTTCATTTGGACTGTATTCAAAAGCATGTGTTTTGACTGGGGCATACAATATGTTACTGCGTCGCCTCATTATCCCAACCAGAACTAAATCAAACTGAAATTCCATTTAAACCTTCCGTGAAAAATCTTGGTTTATATTTCGACCAAAATCTTATTTGGCTGGTTCATTTAAATAGAAACTTGTAAACAAATATATTCATCTTCTATTCCCTAAAACGTTTGAAAGATTTCCTTCTTCATTGAAAAAGGTGCTTGTCTCAACTTTGATTATGCCGCATTTCGATTATTGCGACTTACTCTTTACTGACATGAATATCACATTTAGACAAAGACTACGGGTTCATAATGCTTGTGCACATTATATTTGCAACCTCCGTAAATCAGACCACATAACTCCAGTATTTAAAATGTTGACTAGGCTCCGATAGGAAGACAAGCGGTATATACATTGCCTCTGCTTCTTATAAAACACTTTGTCCACCTCATCACCTGTTTACATTTCTACTCGCTTCCATTCGCTATCCTCCCACCATAACTTAAACACACGATCGAGAGAAAATTTAGCTCTAACTATTCCTCTACATCGAACATCTCACTATTCCTTATCCTTCCTTGTTTCAGCCACCCGACTCTGGAATTCCCTCCCCTCGTATGTCAAGGATCACCCGACTAAAATAACAGTTTAATAAATAATAGTTTTAAAAAACTAAAACAACACGCTTTATTAGAAAACCGAACTAAAAAACGAAAAATAATGTTAATTTCCAACACGCTTGGGATAAAATTAAAGTGGTCAAAAAAATCATCTCCAACACATCTAAAATAAAACTAGAGTTATCTACAAAAAAAATAATTTTACCATCAAAAGCGTGGAGTGCTCTATATCAATTAATATATTTGATAATAAACAGATATTCGTAATAGTATCTAAGAAGAAAACGTAAAAGCCATAAAAAGCACCCCATGCTTTAGATGGTAAAATTATTTTTTTGTAGATAACTCTAGTTTTATTCTAGATGTGTTGGAGGTGATTTTTTTTTTGTTGACCACTTTAATTATATCCCAAGCGTGTTGGAAATTAAAATTATTTTTCATTTTTTAGTTCGGTTTCCTAATAAAGCGTGTTGTCTTGGTTTTTTTAAACTATTATTTAATTTTTGTTTTTTTTAGTTTGGTTTTCTAATAAAGCGTGTTTTTTTAGTTTTTTAAAGTATTGCTTTTTTAAAATTTTTAGTTTGATTGTCATAAACCGGAATCCCATGAAAATTTAATTGCTTAATACTCTTCTAAAAAAATATCCAGGCCGGATTTGAACCAGCGACCTATGGATTATTGAAAATATATACTACAGTCCACCATTCTACCAACTGAGCTACCAGAAGATATAATATTAATTTCTTACAACGATGGACTAAAAAGTCGATAAGTCCGCAACCCTATTATACCGGTTTTTACTTATTTATTTTTGATGTCCTGATGATCCTGGCCAGGATCTTAGAACAAATTTATGAAATTATTGTATTGTCATTGATCCTTTACAAGTATACAAAGTTTCAAGTCAATCCAATGTTTTTAAGTGGGTGAAAATCGTGTTGAAAGATTCCGTTACATAGACAGATACAGGTCAAGCTAATATAAAGCGTGTAAAAAGAAACTTACCACACATTTCCTTAGACAATATAATATATAACAGTGTTCCATGTATACTTTTGCTATTTCTTTATATTTTAAACTTTCTTTATCAAGTCATTTACTTAATCTAATTATTATAGGTTATTATTTTTGTTATTTATTATTATTACTATTTTTCTTTCTTACCCTTGTCAACTTTATATTGTATAGTCTATATCTATTATGTATCATTAATAAACGTGTAGATAATTCATATTTGTTATTATATGTATAATTTAACTTCGTGAAGTGGAAGAGAACACCTTATGGTTTTAACTCCATCAGGTAAAACAAATACATAGCTTGTGCGAGAGATTTTTTCGTTCCTTAAAATCTGCTCTCACGGTTTTTCACAATGTGAAGCAGAGCATATGGGACAATATTTACCCTCGTTCAACGACGTCGTCCACGAGTTCTTCAGCTGAGCTGTTTCTAGGGAGGCGAATTATGCACCCACTGAGCTGAGTTGAATGAGCCCGGTACTCCTGAATCCAGGACGAAAAAATGGAAAAAGGCATTTCAAAACTTGCAGTTAGCGAAAGAAAAGGTCGCTAAAAGATATAATCATGAGCGTGGTGAGGTAGGTTTAAATAGGTGATGAATTACGTGACCGTTTGTCAAGGAAGAGGAACAACGGACGGCTAAACTCATGTTCAAATGGTCCGAGCCCTATGTTGTAAAACGTTTCCTGACTCCAGTGACCCTGGAACTAGAAAATGATCAGGGCCGTAGCATAAAGCAACCTTTCGATGATAGGAACAAATCTGCGACGGTAGAGTCAGGGCGGAGTACATGTTAGGCCTACAAACCTTGTTAATGTAGTCCTAGAGAAAGAAAGTGCCAACAAGTACGAGTAATAAGGCTGAGCCGAACGCCGCGCCGTACGAATCTAAGGCCAATATTCAAGAACCAAACTATCTAGATCATGCCATCTGTCTTCCGTAAGCTGAGACTCTCATCTTTCAATTGTTCCCGGAAACATTTTTTAATATCTTGTTAACACATGATGAATAGAGTGAGCCAGTTAGAGTGGGTTCTGCATGACCCACATAACACTGGTCAACATGATTTTTGTCTCATGAGTACCAATAGTTGTACTTAATGCAGTTTTTTATCGTGTTTTCAAATATGTATTCGGAATTTCTCCACCACCCACAGTTTTTTTATTTCAATTTCAATTAATGATTTAAATAATTATTTTTTAATAAACATTTTTTCGTCCATTTGTCCATTGTAAAATAAAACTAAATGAGCTAACTCAGGAGATTTCAGCTATGGAAAAGAGATATCAAGACAAATGGAATCCTAATATGCTGGCCGATTATTATTGGACCATCAAGAGGGATGCTCCACAGGCGAAATATAGCAGAAAATAGTCATTTCTTACTTTCTAGGTGAGTCCGAATGTTCGAATATTGTGTATTTACGAATGTAGAAAATATAAAAGTGTTTGAAATTATAAATTCCTGTCTCTCGGAAACCTTGCGTGATGGAGAAAGACCGACATCATATTTGAATTCAGGAGAAAAAATACTATCAGAATCACATATATTTCTTTCTGAGACAAAAAAAAAGTTTATTTTTTGTTGCTCAGTGTAATTAACCATGGAGAGACTGGCTGAGAATCGCTCTTCGCGGAAAGCTAGGCTCTTGAATACCGGCCTAAGTTGTATTGTCTATCTATCTACAATGGCGTAACAGCCCAAATGTTGAGTCATAGTCTATCCTTTGTTAGGAGTTACTAGACCAAGTTAATTTACTTACATTTATTTCCGTAAGATGTCATGAATGGTATGTGGTCAACATACCCATCCAATGACACATGTAGTAGGCAACAAGATTATCATTAATACTTACAGCTTCTGGAATTTCTTGCTCTGATATTTTAATTTGTACATTTGAATTATCGTAGTCTTTCAATAGCTTCAATTATTTTTTTAATATTCCATCATCTACTTATATACAACATAATTTTTCCATGCATATTTTAGAGTCTCAAAGTCTCTCTCTAGAATGGAGTAAAAACACCCCAATATTGGGCTTTAGCCTCTTCCTTGTTAGGAGTTACCAGACCAAGTTAATTTATGCTTATTTCCCAAAGAAATGAATGGTTAACTTACCGATCCAATGAGACAAAAATCCATTTCTACAGCTAACAGCTTCTTGTCTACTTACTGTCCAGATTAGGGCCCATATAATAAAATGCTTTGTAACAGAGCTTGATTAACATTGTCAAAAAAAAAAACTTTTCAGGACAAGAAAAATAATCTTCAAGGTGATGACAATTTAGAATTATAATATAAAATTATATACCTTTTAGGTCCATCCCCTCAACTGTTGAAATATACAATTACTGCAGACCTTTCGGGACTAGTCTCATCATCAGCAGAAAGTATGTCTGCAACCACTGGCTTTGACTGTAAGACTGGCTGGTCCGTTATAACTTTAAAGAATGGGTTTGAAGTACTGGGTGTGTTCTCATTTAACAGCAAGTTCATTGTTGGTCTCTTTACATATTTCCAATTCCTCCAGTATGTTCATTCTATTCAGATTACCTTTGTGCATGATAGTTAGTGTTGTCCGGCATGCAGTGTCCCACCTCAATTACATGTTTTGCAAAGCTTGATTTATCTCTTGCATAAATAAAATCCTTGAAATGTTCTTTGTATCTGATGTTAAAACTTCTCTCGGTTCTTCCGATATAAGATGATCGCTAAAAAAGTATGTTTGACTAGATATTCTGTGTTTTAGAATATTTATGTATTAATATTAATACTGGACGACATCTCCAGGTATCGCTAAACTGGAAGGAACATGTCTCAAGAATGGCTAGATCCAGGATCCCCAAGGCAATAATGAACTACTGTCCAAATGGGGAACGGTCACTTAGTCGACCTATGAAAAGATGGCACGAAAACCGCTTTCTCAGGCCGTAACAGTTCTTCTAGGACTAATACCTGGCAGGATGATGATGATGTTTTTATATTTCAAAACAGAGAATATATAGAAGAACATACTTTTTTTAGAGATCACCTTCAAATTTACTTTGTCTTGAATAGTTTGGTTTTTTTGACTTAAGCCCATTATACTACACACTATATCGTATTTTACAGACTATACGACGCACCTTAATTTTTAAGCAATTTTTTTTTTAAATTAACATTTTAATTATTAGATTGCAAAGCCAGACTAAAAAAAAATCTTAGTTTATAAAACCGTTCTGATCTTTAATATACCAGAAAATTGTCATCTGAACTTTCTTCTTCTTCCCCTTTGTCATTGTTGTCCTCTTCATATATAAGATGCTCTTCACTGCCATCAAGAGCATTACTCACGCTGCGCTTCTTGAAAGATTCAATAATAATATCTTCTCTCGCTCTAGACCATCACTTTTTTATCCACTGACACATTTGTTTGATTGTACATTGTTTTAAAGCTCCCTTCGGCGTGAATTCATGTTGGGTTTCATCCATCATCCATTTGTTCAAGTTCACTGGCATCATAGACTGTAATAACACATAATAGGCTAGACAGTGTTCTGGGTTTGTGATGGCGGGGCGGGAGGGAGACAGTGTTAACAAACTTGTGAATCCCCGCAACTCATGTTTGTTGCATCGGTGCAGTGCTGCTGCCAGTTGAATCCAATGTTGCCAGATAGAGACAGGATTCCCGCGGCATCGAATGTATGGCCATTATTAAGATTGGCGGGAATTTTAAATCAAACACTGGACATTTTTATATTAATTTCGAGTATAAGACATACTTGAATTTTAGAGGCAATTTTTCGGAGAAAAAAGTGTGTCTTATAGTCTGTAAAATACAGTAGTTGGGTTGATGGAACTTAAAAGGAGTGGTTGAGAAGACGGGTACAGAGTAACTCATAAAAAAAAGTGTATCTCTGAATATAATTATCTGATATTATAATTTTTGTGTAAATTAAGAGTACATTTAAATTTAAATACATGTTAAGTTATGTAGATAGGAAATAACACTATGAGGTTTTTTAATATTGTTTATTTTTTATTATTTCACTCACCTCATACTTCATAATTCGTAGCAGACCCTGGGTTTCTTCACATATTTTGTGACATTGTCAATGCTGCGTCACGTTCACAACTGACGTCCAACGGCCTTCTATCCTGCAGACTGACCTCCGCGCCATCTGGTGGCCGACCGAAGAATTTCCAAATCAGTCCTCTTTCTTTATAACCGGTCGGCCACCAGATGGCGCGGAGGTCAGTCTGCAGGATAGAAGGCCGTTGGACGTCAGTTGTGAACGTGACGCAGCATTGAGAACGTCACAAAATATGTGAAGAAACCTAGGGTCTGCTATGAATTATGAAGTATGAGGTGAGTGAAATAATAAAAAATAAACAATATTAAATACATGTGTTTCAACATATCTTAAACCATTCAGTCTCAATTTGTTAATAATTTCTGAAAAAATTGCCTTATTGATATATTTATCTCAACAACTACTTGCTGAGGGCTACAAAATTTTCACGTCATCTTACTCACTGTAAGATGCAGCTCCTATAGCATATTCAATTCTTCATATTTTCATCAATACTTTACCTTCTTGTATCTTGTAAGCCCATGTTTTCCCTTTACAGAGATTTAGGAGCTCTCCCCCTACAGGGAAGAATTTGAACCATACTAATTTAGTTACACTTGTTTTCCTATAGATGTTACTTGAGAGGTCCGTGGTCAGCGTACCGCCTCATACTGACATCTAGGAAACCAAGGTAGTACTAGGATGGGAAAATTTAGTAAATTTTGCTTAGAGGCCTTTTCATTCAGGCTTAAGGATCATTTACGAGCCTGCAAATGTTCAGACTCGGGACCCACGGCTTGAAGTCCTTCCCAGAGGATTGCTCCTTGGATTTTTCCATCCTAAAAAATCCATCGGCCCCGGCCAGGTTTGAACCTGCGACCCTTGGGACCAGAGGCAAGAAGCATAACCACTAGTCCACCGCGGTCAATAAATACAAACTCAAATATTAAATTAAACCTCATAATATAACTTCCTAATGATTTTAAAATTTATTTTATTTATTTCAAGTGTTAGAGAGTGAAGTACATTTTGTTACATGCTCAAAGGTAAAACAGTTATTTGACTAATGAAAATGCAGTTCATACATGTGGTTTGTTTACATTACAACTGCAACTTAGATCAGAAGAGATCTAGTGGATATGTTATCCTGAGCAAGGACATCAACATTCAAGTATTTTATAAGCGAGTGCCATCAGATAACTTTGCAATAGGCATCTGTTTGTTTCGATTAAAAATTGAACGACATTCTTCAATTCATAATGGTTCAAGGTCTCACGGTATCCAAAACAGGAAAATTAAAGTTCCTGAAAGATTCCTTCATTTCACTGTGGTTACATTTTGAGTGCCAATTTTCATCAAATGCATGGCCATTACTCATTTGTAAAAAATGTATATCATTATGAATCAGTTATTATTTTATATTTGAAGAGAAAAATATACGTTCAGACTGGGGTTTAAATCTAGGACCTTTCACACTGAGCTACCTGAGAAATTCCAATCTAAATGCAAATCTTTCTCTTATGTATGTTGTTAGCACATAGGTGATGGGCCATGGAGATCTCCGTGTTTAAATGTCCAGCGCTAGATGACCGGCCACAGAGATTTCCGTTTTTACGTTTTGTATGGTTTCCCTGCCTCTTCGCTTTTGAAGGAGGCATGCAATTTTATTTTTTTCATTGTGAAATAAATTTTAGTTGTTTTTGTACCCCTCTCTTCTCTTTAATGAAATTTCCATCTTTACAGAAAGAGTAGTTTACAGTTTCAAGACAGACGGCTGGTGAAATATGGAATTTTAGTGCCGGTAGTTAGGCGATTACAGGATACGTATGAAACCAGTAAATATATGTTGCAGAAGGAAAAAATTAGAAGAAACACTATTTTGCATTCTGGAGCTGAATTTATATCTGTGGCATCATGTCTACCAGGATAATTATTATAATAGTGTGGCTATAGCTGAAAATTTGCTCGAAAGAAAGAAGAGAGTTTGTGGAACAATACGGATTAACAGGGGGCTTCAAAAATCATTTGTGGAAGCAGGAAATAAACTCAAACCAGGAGAAAGTGTATTTTGTAGTAAGGGAGAAGTTTTGCTTTAAACATGGAAAGATAAAAGAGACGTAAGAATGGTTAGCACATTGCATCAGGCAACACGAGAGTGGGAGGGGTAAAGTTGTAAAAATGCCCTATTGAATACTTCAATATAACAAGTATGTGAATGGCGTAGACAGGGCTGACCAGTACCTATCAAAAATGCCACTCTTGTTTCATCTTAGAAAAACAGTGAAATGGCACAAGAAAGTTGCACCTGTGGCTTCTGAATTGTGCACTCTTTAATGATTTTAGATTCTATAAATTTCAAAACCCTAACAACAAAATGTCAAACAGAAATTTTTTGCTTGAAACAGCCTCTAGTTTGGCAGTCCTGAAATTAGGAACAGATGACAGGGAAGAGGAAGAAAAGACAGAGAGAAAAGGAAACCACTTCTAGGACAGCAGGTCAAGACCCACCAGATAGGCTGTCAGGAGACATGAAGAAACATAAATTAACACCAATTGTGACTGGAAAGAAAAAATACCTCTCCAAAACTTGCCGCATTTGCAGTGAACACAAGAAAAGAAACTCGCTACATATGCTCCTTTTGCACTGTGCCTTTACATAAAGGACAGTGTTTCCAAAACTCAATTTCTACCAGAAGGTCTGGTGAGAACACTAATAAAGAATTACTTAAGTATTATTGTTATTGACGGTAAATATATTGATGTAAAAACCACACTGTGCTAGCACGGTTTAAAATTTAAAAGTCCACCCCACTGACAGAAATGTCCGGTCTAAGAGGGGTGGGTGGAACGCCACAGCTGTCGGTCACCAATGTGTTAATTCCCGTGCACCAAATGCTATGAAACCGTTGCTTCTATCTTGCAAATGATGGCTTCTTTATTAAGAAGACCTTTAATTGAGAATTTTACATTACATTATAAGGCTGCGGAAAGGCTACCGTTTTTAACAGAGAGGAGACCCTTTAATTCCTTCCATCGAAGGCTTAAAGGAACCGACCTGGACAGTAACCTAGTGTCCAATCCCTCACCTTCTCGTGGTGCAGCTGTTAGTAATCATGCTTATGCATGACGAACAAAAGGGAAGGGCTACTCACCAATAAGCACTGGTCAGCTTGGTGAGTTCTTCTTTTTTGACCGAATTGGTATTACTTCTCCTTCCCATACCAATACCCTCTTTCAACTTTTCTATCCAGTCTCCCTTGACTGACCTCTTGTTTCTTTCGACCCTGATGGTATTAGAGTATTCGAGGCCTAGGGGTTCATTTCTCCTTCCTTCCTATACCTACTTTCTCTCTATGGGTGACGTAACCACCACATATGGTGCCTACTACTAAACGGTTACAACTAGTTTATTATAAACACCACCAAAACATCTGGAAAGGAATGGGAAAATCTACAAGCTTATGACATTACTACATTACAAAGAAAATCTGCAGTAGCAACATTCAGACTGCTAACGGGACATGACTGCTTGAATAAACACCTACACAGAATTGGCATAACAGATTCACCTAAATGCTCTTTTTGCAATTTAAATGAAGATATGGAAAGAAACCATCTCCTCCGTTGTCCAGCTTTTGTGGAAGAGACCAGCCTTTCTGCTAAATATTGGAGTGCAAGAGAGCGAATGATTTCATTATCAAGTGCTCGACATTAGATACCAACCAACCACATTACATTATAAAGTCAGTAAGGCTTCTTTTGATGTTATAATGTAATGTAAAATTCCCAATTAAAAGGTATTTTTAATAAAGAAAGCCACCATTTGCAAGATAGAAGCAACAGCTTCATAGCATTTGGTGCACAGGAATTAACAGCATATATAAGAGAAAGATTGCATTTAGATTGGAGTTTCTCAGGCAGCTCAGTTGGTAGAGCATTCACCTAGAGTGCAAAAGGTCCTGGGTTCAAACTCCAGTCTGAGCATATATTTTTCTCTTCAAACATAAATTATCCATCATTGAGATGTATGAAATGAATAATAAAAACATTGAGTTATTCTTTTTCTAGATCCACCCGAGTTCCAATTCTGATTTTATATTCAATATCTGGATGCCTTTCTAGAAAACGCCTCAACCAATGTCTTCCAGCCATGCATGTCGATTTATTAAAAGGGTTTTTTATTTTATTGTTCGAACAGTACTTATAAATTGTTTTCTTGATGAAGTTAGGAGTGACGGGTACTCCTTCGTCAGCAAGTTTACATATATTTTTGCATATTTCAAATTCTTGGATATTTGTTAAAATACGTTTCCTACCTAACACTTTATTTCTATTACCTGTTGCAAGGTGGTTTCGCAAAGTAGTTCTCGGGATTTTAAAAATTTCAACTGCCTTGTGTACTGATATACCATCCTTCTGCACTGCATCCATTGCTCTGATCAACTGGTCTTGCGTCCATGTCAATCCTCGCTTCTTGCCTTCTCTAGTCAAACTCTGTTTAGATGCATTGCTGTCATCTGCAACAGTTCACATAAACTTGCAGATAATTGTTCCTAACACATGATAGCAGTTACATCTTTTTCTTTTCCCATGTAACCTTGGCTATACTAATTCCAAGCAACGTTCCAGTTGTAATGTAAACAAACCAGATGTATGATTACATTTTCATTCATCAAATAACGGTTTTACTTTTAAGCATGTAAGAAAATATAGTTCACACTTTAACACTCAAAATAAAGGAAATAAAAATATTGAACTTTTATAGTTTCAAAAAATTTTCAAAAAGTTGAATATAAGATTGGCACTGAAGAACAAATACAGCCTAAATAGGATAATTAAAACCAGTAAAAATGAAAAAATTGAAGAAGAAAATAAATCAGGAATTTATCATAAGTAATACCACGAGTGATTTCCAAATTATCGATAAATTCACGGCTCACGAAGTGAGGAGTGAATTTATCTAGAGAATTTGGAAATCAAGAGTGGCATTTGTTAGGACTATTTAACGAATAAAATTAAGCTGTTTACTCACAAATCATTATTTAACTATAGTTATTTTAAAATATTTATATATTTAATGTAAACGGCGATGTTTGAAAACAAATGAGAAACGATTGGTAAGCTTCATTTGCTTCTTTTGTTCGATCACTGCAACCAGATCATAATATTATTTATTGCCAAAAGATCGCAATGCTGTAAGAATGCACCCTAGTGGAGTCATAAATAACCAACGTTATAGGTATTAATATTTAATTTTAGGAAGTTATATTTTGAGGTTATTTTAATTATATTATTTTTGGTCTGGACATCTTACCTCAATATTAATGTTGATTTGTTCTTGGACATGTTTCAAAACAATTCTCTGTTTTATCTTCAGCTTTCCCAGACTGGTTTTATTTATGTTGCATTATGTTGCACCACCTGGATGTCGATGTCAGCTCCATCCTGTGGTTGGCCAAAGAACCTCCAAACAAGGTCACCCTCCATCGGAATATCAAAATTCATAACTCTGTTTCTGTTCTTCTGAATATAAATTTTTTCCCAAATAGTCAGCTCGTTTGTATTTTCTAACTGTTTTAATAATTTAGTGTCTGAATTAATATTATGTTTTTCAGACCAAACATGAGCAGCAACTGCAGATTTTTCAATTTCTCCATTTTTAATATTTCTTATGTGTTCTTTGGTTCTAATTTTTAGGTTTCTTTTTGTTTTCCCTATATATATCTTTTCACAACCCATGCATTCAATTTGATATATTCCTGACTTTTTATTTTTATCAGTTTTTTCATTTTTGTTGGTTTTTATTAGTTTATTTAAACTGTAGTTATTTTTTGGTGCTAATTTAATATTAAACTTCTCAAATATATTTTGAAATTTATTATGTACCCAGGGGTGATATGTGAATTTCCTATATTTTTTCATAGGTGGTTCTTCTTTTTCAAGATTACTTCTGTTTATCATTTTTTGTTTTTTATACTTTTCTATCCTTTTATGTACCATTTTTTCATCAAACCCATTTTCTCTTGCTACTTTGATTATGTGTTTTTTCTCATGTTTGAAATCTTCTTCGTTTAAGGGTAAGTTTACCAATCTATGAGTTAAACTATTAAATGCTGCTAATTTATGTCCAATTGGATTGAACCCTGTTGATTTTATAAAATTTTCCGTATGAGTTTCTTTCCTATGAATCCTGAATTCAATTTTTCTTTTTTCTTCGTTTCTGACCAATTTAAGATCCAAAAAAGGTATTTGTTTATTGTCTTCTATTTCTTTGGTGAATTTAATGTTTGTACTCTGTAAATTTAATAGTTTTAGGGAATCTTCTACATGTTTTTCTTTAACAATACAAATTATATCATCAACATATCTACTCCAAAATTTAAACATTGTGGGATGTGCTTTAGTGATTTTACATTCAAAATCGCTCATAAATAAATTTGCCAGGAAAGGTGATAATGGGTTTCCCATTGAGAGCCCTGATTTTTGTCTATAGAAACTCCCATTGAATGTAAAAAACATTTGATCAATGCATAACGCAGTTAATTTCAAATAATCTTCTTTGATCTCTCTGTCTATGTTGTTTTTTCTTAACCAATTGTTCAATATCTCCAAAGTTTTTTGTTTCGGTACATTTGTGAATAGTGAAACTACATCAAACGAAACCAACCTATCTGTGGGTTCAATTTCCACTTTTTCTAATTTCTTAACTAATTCCAATGAATTTTCAATCTGCAGACTTTCAAAATTATTAATTCTTTTAAATTGATTATTCAGCCATTTCGAAATTTTGTAGGTTGGTGATCCAATATTGTTAATTATTGGCCTCATTTTGTTTCCCGGTTTGTGAATTTTTGGAAGTCCATGTATATTAGGGTTTCTTGGGTTGCTTACTTTTAATTGAAATTTTTCTTTCTTGGATAGAATTTTAACATTTTTAAAACAGTTTTCCACTTTTTTTATGGTTTTTGGTAGGGGGTCATTCTTAATTTTTTCATACTCTTTTTCTTTCAAAAGTTCTTCCATTCTATTTTGATAATCTTCTTTGTCCAGAATTATAATTTGGTTACCCTTATCTGATTTTGTATATACAACATTTTTGTTATTTATTTCTTTGAGTGTTTTTAAATTCTCCTTACAAACTGGGTTTTTATTTGTATTCTTTATTTTATTCAAAATTTCTTCACATTTTTTTCTGATGATTATTTTTTCTTCTGTAACTAACCCTTCTATTGAATTTTCAATGTCCACTATGTATTCTTCTATTCTATTGGAATAATCTATTGCTGTTTTTAGACCGTTTTCTAACAATTTTGTCTCTTTTAGGTTAAAGGTTGCCTTTGAAAAATTTTTAACATAATTTCTGGTGGATTCTGATTTTTCTTCATTTCTGGTTTTATTCTGATGTTTGATTTTATTTGATGTATTCTTCTTTTCCTTTGATTTAGTTAACAAATTATTTATCTTTGTCTTTTGTTTCTCAATTTTCTTTTTCATGGTTATGTTCAAAAAAGTGAAAAATTTATTTTCTAGGTTTTCCCACATGATGTTTCCTAATATTTTAGACAATTTGATATGTAACAAATAAATTTCAATATCCAGATTACTGATCATTTCAAAGTGTTTATTCTTTTCTAGTTTTAGTAATTTGTTCTCCAAAATTTTTTGTTGTTTGCTGTTATTGTTATGCTTAACGGTTTTTCTAATGAACATGGGAACCAATTCTAATTTTAGACATTGGTTGATGAATTTAATGTCTGCTAATCTTTTAAATTTCTTCTCTCTTAATTTTATAAACTTTTTGACTTCATATTTTGTTTCGAAAAAATTGTTATTGAAGTTGAGTATGGAGGACGCCATCTTGTTTTTCGTAATTTATAACACAAACACAATTTCTGGTTTTGTTTCTTCCTTGTAACTTAAGAAGTTGTAATTAATATTTAATTTTAGGAAGTTATATTTTGAGGTTATTTTAATTATATTATTTTTGGTCTGGACATCTTACCTCAATATTAATGTTGATTTGTTCTTGGACATGTTTCAAAACAATTCTCTGTTTTATCTTCAGCTTTCCCAGACTGGTTTTATTTATGTTGCATTATGTTGCACCACCTGGATGTCGATGTCAGCTCCATCCTGTGGTTGGCCAAAGAACCTCCAAACAAGGTCACCCTCCATCGGAATATCAAAATTCATAACTCTGTTTCTGTTCTTCTGAATATAAATTTTTTCCCAAATAGTCAGCTCGTTTGTATTTTCTAACTGTTTTAATAATTTAGTGTCTGAATTAATATTATGTTTTTCAGACCAAACATGAGCAGCAACTGCAGATTTTTCAATTTCTCCATTTTTAATATTTCTTATGTGTTCTTTGGTTCTAATTTTTAGGTTTCTTTTTGTTTTCCCTATATATATCTTTTCACAACCCATGCATTCAATTTGATATATTCCTGACTTTTTATTTTTATCAGTTTTTTCATTTTTGTTGGTTTTTATTAGTTTATTTAAACTGTAGTTATTTTTTTGGTGCTAATTTAATATTAAACTTCTCAAATATATTTTGAAATTTATTATGTACCCAGGGGTGATATGTGAATTTCCTATATTTTTTCATAGGTGGTTCTTCTTTTTCAAGATTACTTCTGTTTATCATTTTTTGGTTTTTATACTTTTCTATCCTTTTATGTACCATTTTTTCATCAAACCCATTTTCTCTTGCTACTTTGATTATGTGTTTTTTTCTCATGTTTGAAATCTTCTTCGTTTAAGGGTAAGTTTACCAATCTATGAGTTAAACTATTAAATGCTGCTAATTTATGTCCAATTGGATTGAACCCTGTTGATTTTATAAAATTTTCCGTATGAGTTTCTTTTCTATGAATCCTGAATTCAATTTTTCTTTTTCTTCGTTTCTGACCAATTTAAGATCCAAAAAAGGTATTTGTTTATTGTCTTCTATTTCTTTGGTGAATTTAATGTTTGTACTCTGTAAATTTAATAGTTTTAGGGAATCTTCTACATGTTTTTCTTTAACAATACAAATTATATCATCAACATATCTACTCCAAAATTTAAACATTGTGGGATGTGCTTTAGTGATTTTACATTCAAAATCGCTCATAAATAAATTTGCCAGGAAGGGTGATAATGGGTTTCCCATTGAGAGCCCTGATTTTTGTCTATAGAAACTCCCATTGAATGTAAAAAACATTTGATCAATGCATAACGCAGTTAATTTCAAATAATCTTCTTTGATCTCTCTGTCTATGTTGTTTTTTCTTAACCAATTGTTCAATATCTCCAAAGTTTTTTGTTTCGGTACATTTGTGAATAGTGAAACTACATCAAACGAAACCAACCTATCTGTGGGTTCAATTTCCACTTTTTCTAATTTGTTAACTAATTCCAATGAATTTTCAATCTGCAGACTTTCAAAATTATTAATTCTTTTAAATTGATTATTCAGCCATTTCGAAATTTTGTAGGTTGGTGATCCAATATTGTTAATTATTGGCCTCATTTTGTTTCCCGGTTTGTGAATTTTTGGAAGTCCATGTATATTAGGGTTTCTTGGGTTGCTTACTTTTAATTGAAATTTTTCTTTCTTGGATAGAATTTTAACATTTTTAAAACAGTTTTCCACTTTTTTTATGGTTTTTGGTAGGGGGTCATTCTTAATTTTTTCATACTCTTTTTCTTTCAAAAGTTCTTCCATTCTATTTTGATAATCTTCTTTGTCCAGAATTATAATTTGGTTACCCTTATCTGATTTTGTATATACAACATTTTTTGTTATTTATTTCTTTGAGTGTTTTTAAATTCTCCTTACAAACTGGGTTTTTATTTGTATTCTTTATTTTATTCAAAATTTCTTCACATTTTTTTCTGATGATTATTTTTTCTTCTGTAACTAACCCTTCTATTGAATTTTCAATGTCCACTATGTATTCTTCTATTCTATTGGAATAATCTATTGCTGTTTTTAGACCGTTTTCTAACAATTTTGTCTCTTTTAGGTTAAAGGTTGCCTTTGAAAAATTTTTAACATAATTTCTGGTGGATTCTGATTTTTCTTCATTTCTGGTTTTATTCTGATGTTTGATTTTATTTGATGTATTCTTCTTTCCCTTTGATTTAGTTAACAAATTATTTATCTTTGTCTTTTGTTTCTCAATTTTCTTTTTCATGGTTATGTTCAAAAAAGTGAAAAATTTATTTTCTAGGTTTTCCCACATGATGTTTCCTAATATTTTAGACAATTTGATATGTAACAAATAAATTTCAATATCCAGATTACTGATCATTTCAAAGTGTTTATTCTTTTCTAGTTTTAGTAATTTGTTCTCCAAAATTTTTTGTTGTTTGCTGTTATTGTTATGCTTAACGGTTTTTCTAATGAACATGGGAACCAATTCTAATTTTAGACATTGGTTGATGAATTTAATGTCTGCTAATCTTTTAAATTTCTTCTCTCTTAATTTTATAAACTTTTTGACTTCATATTTTGTTTCGAAAAAATTGTTATTGAAGTTGAGTATGGAGGACGCCATCTTGTTTTTCGTAATTTATAACACAAAACACAATTTCTGGTTTTGTTTCTTCCTTGTAACTTAAGAAGTTGTAATTAATATTTAATTTTAGGAAGTTATATTTTGAGGTTATTTTAATTATATTATTTTTGGTCTGGACATCTTACCTCAATATTAATGTTGATTTGTTCTTGGACATGTTTCAAAACAATTCTCTGTTTTATCTTCAGCTTTCCCAGACTGGTTTTATTTATGTTGCATTATGTTGCACCACCTGGATGTCGATGTCAGCTCCATCCTGTGGTTGGCCAAAGAACCTCCAAACAAGGTCACCCTCCATCGGAATATCAAAATTCATAACTCTGTTTCTGTTCTTCTGAATATAAATTTTTTCCCAAATAGTCAGCTCGTTTGTATTTTCTAACTGTTTTAATAATTTAGTGTCTGAATTAATATTATGTTTTTCAGACCAAACATGAGCAGCAACTGCAGATTTTTCAATTTCTCCATTTTTAATATTTCTTATGTGTTCTTTGGTTCTAATTTTTAGGTTTCTTTTTGTTTTCCCTATATATATCTTTTCACAACCCATGCATTCAATTTGATATATTCCTGACTTTTTATTTTTATCAGTTTTTTCATTTTTGTTGGTTTTTATTAGTTTATTTAAACTGTAGTTATTTATAAATAGTAGTTATAGAAAAATTTCAATTAAAAGTAAGCAACCCAAGAAACCCTAATATACATGGACTTCCAAAAATTCACAAACCGGGAAACAAAATGAGGCCAATAATTAACAATATTGGATCACCAACCTACAAAATTTCGAAATGGCTGAATAATCAATTTAAAAGAATTAATAATTTTGAAAGTCTGCAGATTGAAAATTCATTGGAATTAGTTAACAAATTAGAAAAAGTGGAAATTGAACCCACAGATAGGTTGGTTTCGTTTGATGTAGTTTCACTATTCACAAATGTACCGAAACAAAAAACTTTGGAGATATTGAACAATTGGTTAAGAAAAAACAACATAGACAGAGAGATCAAAGAAGATTATTTGAAATTAACTGCGTTATGCATTGATCAAATGTTTTTTACATTCAATGGGAGTTTCTATAGACAAAAATCAGGGCTCTCAATGGGAAACCCATTATCACCCTTCCTGGCAAATTTATTTATGAGCGATTTTGAATGTAAAATCACTAAAGCACATCCCACAATGTTTAAATTTTGGAGAGTAGATATGTTGATGATATAATTTGTATTGTTAAAGAAAAACATGTAGAAGATTCCCTAAAACTATTAAATTTACAGAGTACAAACATTAAATTCACCAAAGAAATAGAAGACAATAAACAAATACCTTTTTTGGATCTTAAATTGGTCAGAAACGAAGAAAAAAGAAAAATTGAATTCAGGATTCATAGAAAAGAAACTCATACGGAAAATTTTATAAAATCAACAGGGTTCAATCCAATTGGACATAAATTAGCAGCATTTAATAGTTTAACTCATAGATTGGTAAACTTACCCTTAAACGAAGAAGATTTCAAACATGAGAAAAAACACATAATCAAAAGTAGCAAGAGAAAATGGGTTTGATGAAAAAATGGTACATAAAAGGATAGAAAAGTATAAAAAACAAAAAATGATAAACAGAAGTAATCTTGAAAAAGAAGAACCACCTATGAAAAAATATAGGAAATTCACATATCACCCCTGGGTACATAATAAATTTCAAAATATATTTGAGAAGTTTAATATTAAATTAGCACCAAAAAATAACTACAGTTTAAATAAACTAATAAAAACCAACAAAAATGAAAAAAAACTGATAAAAATAAAAAGTCAGGAATATATCAAATTGAATGCATGGGTTGTGAAAAGATATATATAGGGAAAACAAAAAGAAACCTAAAAATTAGAACCAAAGAACACATAAGAAATATTAAAAATGGAGAAATTGAAAAATCTGCAGTTGCTGCTCATGTTTGGTCTGAAAAACATAATATTAATTCAGACACTAAATTATTAAAACAGTTAGAAAATACAAACGAGCTGACTATTTGGGAAAAAATTTATATTCAGAAGAACAGAAACAGAGTTATGAATTTTGATATTCCGATGGAGGGTGACCTTGTTTGGAGGTTCTTTGGCCAACCACAGGATGGAGCTGACATCGACATCCAGGTGGTGCAACATAATGCAACATAAATAAAACCAGTCTGGGAAAGCTGAAGATAAAACAGAGAATTGTTTTGAAACATGTCCAAGAACAAATCAACATTAATATTGAGGTAAGATGTCCAGACCAAAAATAATATAAGTTATAGGTATTCATTAATTTCTGATGTCCTATGATGTAAATATGCCAATTATATTTTTCAGCATCATTTCCTGGAAAATAATTAATTTAAGAAAGTGCAAACAGTGGTTTCTTTTTGTTGTGGTATAATCAATTGTTACAAATGTTTTATATTATCTCTCGTATGCACTATGTGTTGACATTCATGCACTATATATACAATCTGGTAGCCATATTTCTTAGAGTCAGTCACTGCAAAATAATGCTATGACCTATTCAGAATGTTAAAAAGGAGGTGCTTTCTTTATTATGATAAACTTTAGTTGGTAAATTGTAGGCGAAACACGACTGTGATTGGTTGTAAATCAAAAATCATTGAAATGTGATTGGTCATTGATTCCCATTTGGGGCATGAGTTAAATAGTCAGATCAAATGCAAGGATTGTGACAAGATTTACGCAGGAAAAACAAAAAGAAATTTGAAAACAAGGGTAAGAACTTCTTAGAAATGTCAAAATGGTGAAGTGGAAAAGTCAGCAGTAGCTGCTCATGCTTGGTCTGAAAAACATCTAATTGAATCAACAGCCAGTCTAATTAAACAAATAGAAAAACAAAAAGAACTCACGGTTTGAAAAAAAATCCACATTCTAGAAAACAAGAAAAAAAACTTATGAACTTTGAAATTCCTGCAGATTCTGACTGGATCCAGAGGTTTATCGGTCCACCAACAGAGGGAAGAAGTAGTAGTTCTTCTGATGGACATAACATCAATCGACAAAAAAGTATTGGAGATGAAGCCACCAAGGCTTTGAAACCGCGGTCCGCTTAGAAGACTGGATATAAGGTGAGGTATGAAACATTTTAATTTAATCCAAAATAAATATATATATTTAAGTAAAACTGTACCACCTCACCTCATATTCTTCTTCTTCATCTTCTTAGACCGGTTTCAAGACCTTATTAGGTTCCATCCTCAGTACCTTCACAACTGTCATGTCATCTTGAAGAGCTACCTCCTGTTCCTCTGTTGGTGGACTGATTCCGATTGAGGGTCTTTCCACTTTTCAGCGGTTGCCCTTTTACCAGCCGGCTGCTGGCCCTTCACATCCACATGTGTCAATCACAGAGGTAGATGATCAACAGCCAGTGTAGGGGTGACATGTGGTTAGCATGTCGAGTCCCCCAGCCGTTATAGCTGGTTCCTCAACCTGGAGCCGCTACTTATTGTAGCTACCCAATTGCCTCATGATGCTGGGTGGGCACCGGTCCCATACTGGCCAAAATACCATGAGAAAATTTCTTCCCCAGCGCAAGTCCCGTAGCTCTGCGCCAAGGCTTCCTACCTTAACCACTCGGCTACGGCGCGGGACCTGTTGGTGGACTGAAGAACCTCAAAATCAAATCATTTTCCCCTGGAAATTTCAAAGTTCTTTAATAAATCCTTTTCGGTATTTTGAATGTAGATTTTTTCTATTTGTTTTATTCATTTAGCCTTTTCTTTTGATTTGATGTTTTTCTGGCCACGTGTGGGTGGCTACTGAAGATTTTTTCTACTTCCCCATTCAGACAAATCTATTGCCTGATGGCAACGATATCTCGAAGTTCATCAAATCAACATCAGATGGCAACGTTATAGAGGGAGATTCCAACGAATATCCGGTAGTCATAATGGCGGTTGAAAATGAATGACAAGATCATTTGAAAACTATAGTTACCGTGTTTAATAAAACATGAAATATGAGGTAAGATGTAAAAATGACTCATTAATTTATTAACCAACTCAATTGATTATTTATTATTTAATATTTATTTTAATTAATGACGTCTCTACAATCAATTAGATATAAAAATAACGTATATATTTACATCTGTTTAAGAGGGGAATACTCGTGGGCCTAGAGAAATATTACGCAATTAAGATTAGGAACAAAACTAGGGAATCCTTATGATCTATCATAAAGACGAAGCAGTTTTATACAAGAAAACCTCATGAAAATCTTCCTTATCTACTGTAACAGCCAGGAATAACGTATCATCTGAAGATGATTTACAATGGTCAGTACATAATTTAAATTTGATAGCCCAGAAATATTCAATGGAAATATCTACCAATAAAACTGAAATAATGGCCTTTTGTGGAAAATCCCCAATACCAAGCAAAATTTGTTTAAATAACAAAATTTTAGAGAGAGTTAATGAGTTTACTTATTTAGAATAAAAACTCTCTTTTGTTGAAAATTTGGATTTATCAGAGAAAATTGTGAAATTCAACAAATCAATGGGAATCATTAATAGAGTTTTAAAACCTTCATTAGTGCAAAAATCAACTTGTACTCGTCTTTATCAAATAATGGCTCGACCAGTCCTATGTTATGGGAGTGAAGCGTGGACTATAAGGACGAGAGATGAAAGCAAACTAACAGCTTGTGAGATGAGATTTATGCGCCGAACAGCTGGCTACACCAAATGGGATCGAAAGGAAAATGTAGAAATCCTTCAAGAACTTAATGTGTCACCAATACTGGACTACATCTCCAGATATCAGCTAAACTGGAAGGAACATGTCTCAAGAATGGCTAGATCCAGGATCCCCAAGGCAATAATGAACTACTGTCCAAATGGGAAACGGTCACTTGGTCGACCTATGAAAAGATGGCACGAAAACCGCTTTCTCAGGCCGTAACAGTTTTTCTAGGACTAATACCTGGCAGGATGACGATGATGAAGTATGATTACCCACAAAGCAAATAATTTATTTGATTTTATTACAATCTGTTTCTGCATATTTTCTACATTTTTCATACATATTTCCATGCATATTTAGTATTATTCTGCATACAAATTCGGGTTCTAATAATCAATTGGCACAGTGGATGGAAATCCAAAATAATTATGGATAATTCATTACAGTTGTCCCTCTGGATTCACTGTTATTGTAGTCTTCAATCCATATTCTCATCAATAATCCTTGTGGATGGTGTTTCATTTGACACTTCACTGTTATTGTAGTCTTCAATCCATATTCTCATCAATAATCCTTGTGGATGGTGTTTCATTTGACACTTCACTGTTATTGTAGTCTTCAATCCATATTCTCATCAATAATCCTTGTGGATGGTGCTTCATTTGACACTTCACTGTTATTGTAGTCTTCAATCCATATTCTCATCAATAATCCTTGTGGATGGTGCTTCATTTGACACTTCACTGTTATTGTAGTCTTCAATCCATATTCTCATCAATAATCCTTGTGGATGGTGCTTCATTTGACACTTCACTGTTATTGTAGTCTTCAATCCATATTCTCATCAATAATCCTTGTGGATGGTGCTTCATTTGACACTTCACTGTTATTGTAGTCTTCAATCCATATTCTCATCAATAATCCTTGTGGATGGTGCTTCATTTGACACTTCACTGTTATTGTAGTCTTCAATCCATATTCTCATCAATAATCCTTGTGGATGGTGTTTCATTTGACACTTCACTGTTATTGTAGTCTTCAATCCATATTCTCATCAATAATCCTTATGGATGGTGTTTCATTTGACACTTCACTGTTATTGTAGTCTTCAATCATTATGCTCATCAATAATCTATGGATGGTGGTCAGTTGACACTCCACTTGAACCAGTCTTTTTGTCAAATCTTTAATTCAAGAGATTGTTAAAGACACTTTTATTGCATGGGAATAATCCAGTTTTCTTGAATCCATTTTGCACTGCTTTCACAGTTGCAGCTTTCTTAAAAGTCTCACATAAGAGTTCACCAATTTCTTCATAAGTTACAGTTTTGTGTTTATTTTCCTTTATCCATATCTGCAATCCTGTAAAAAAGCTGTTTCTGAAAGACTCCATAAAATCAGCTTCCAAAGGTTGCATTTTATTTAAGCTCTTGGGAGGTAAACAAATTAAATGTATGCCATTTTGATAAGCTAGTTCAAGGAATTCTACATTTTGCATATACGAGTCTTGACAACCCATTACAAGAACGACGGGATCTTCTTTGGTGGGTCTCACATGGTTGACAAATGTTTGCATCCAAGATAGTAGAATATCTTCATCTACCCAGCCGGATTCATTACATATTACAATAGGAGCAATTGAACCGTCATCCAAAATTTCTGATTTTACATTTTTGTTTGGAAAAATAAACAATGGTGGTAAGAAATGTCCCACAGCATTTGTGCAAGTGATTAACGTCACTAAGAAAAAGTTATTCAATTTTGAAATAATTTTCATTGCTGTCTTGTCCTTTAAGAATTCTATCCTTTGAAATGAGTCCTTCTCAACCACGATGCACGTCATATCATAATTATACAGCCTACTGGGCACGTGTTCTATAATATTCATCAAAGATTCAAAAGCACTGAAAAACTTAGGTATATCACTCTTGTGAAAAATTACTTTACTCGGTTTTTTCCCTCTAACGTTCGGATGTCTTGTGATAAAATTTTGTAACCATTTCTTTCCTAAAGCTTCATTGTCTTTTGAACATCGATGGTTAATACAATTTGCAGATGCGATTTTGAAAGCTATTCTTTTAATACTTTCATTAGTTAAATCAAAAAAGCAAGACTTCATATCTAAGCAACGAGAGACTAATATTTGTTCTAGTTGAGGGGAAAGAGTTGGTCGCCTTCCCGGTTTACAAATTACTATTTTTTCAATATCCTCTTCCTTACTTTTAACCTTTGATGACAGAGTAGCGCTAGGAACGTTGTATATCTTGGAAGCTTTAATTATTCCCATTTTTCGATTTCGGACTGCTATTATTGCTGCTTTCATATCTTCTTTCTTCCAGGCTTGACGATGTTTTTGTGGTACCTAGAAATAAACAGACACACCAAAATAAATAATTCATTCTTATGTTAGCCATGCAATAACAATTTTTTAGAGCAACTTTATAAAAAATGTTATATTCAATGTAAAAAGTCTTTCATATATTATGAATATTTTTAAAAAATGCAATAATTGCATTGAGATAAAAAATTATTTTTTTTAATTTTAATTTATGGACATTCCCATTTAAGTGCGGAAAATTATATCAGGCATATGTCCATCTCCACTGTCTCGGCAGGCAGTTACTTGATCTATGAATTTTGTGATGGTCCTTTCTCAGACATCTCTGTTGATGTCGTTGATGATATGTTGAATTTCTTTCTTAAGTTGGAGAAGTGTTTGTGGTTTGTTCATGTGGACCTGTCACACATCCCGCGAGACAATGACTCTACTCCATGAAAAATTCCCTCAGTTTGTGATCTCAATTCATGGTGGCTTGGAATGGCCTCCCAGATCTTGTGACCTTACTCCATGTGACTTCTTTTCATGGGGTTATGTGAAGTCCAAAGTCTACGTGAACAAACCACAAAAATGGTGAAACTGAAAAATCAGCTATTGCAGCACATAGATTATTGGAGAATCATAACATTGAAAAAGAAGCCCTACTTTTAAAACATTTGGAAAAACCTTTAGAATTGACAATTTGGGAGAAGATATACATTTAGATCCATGAATTTCAAGATTCCTGATGAACGTGACCTCATATCAAAGTTCATCAAATCAACATCACATGGCAACATTATTGATGGAGATTCCAATGATTCCAACAAAAATCCAGTAGTCATAATGTCGGTGAAAATGAGAGAGATACTTCTCTTGAAAACTAGTTCCCATGTTTAAAGAAACAAAATATGAGGTAAGATATAAAAAATGACTCATTAATTTACGAATTAAGAACCTCATAATGTTATTTCCTATATTTAACTATGAATAGAATGAAAACGCTGGTACATACTTACATTAGCATTGATTTTTGATCCAGTATGAGATTTCCTAGAATGTTCTGCAACCACTTTAAAATTAACTTCACGCTGAGATGGTGTAAAACTACAAATTGAAGAATCAGGTACTGTAATATCTTGAACAATTGTTTTTGAATCTTCAGAACTATTTACAGAGAAAGTTTCATCATTATGAAGTATATCTTCAATACACCTGAAATCTATACAAATATTTCAGAACTAAAGGATCATTAGTACATTGTGTATAATAGTTTCTATGTATTGAACAGTCAAAGCCCTCAAAATTGATTATTTAGGAATTAACACTATGAGGTATTTATCATTGCTACCTGTGCAACTTGCACAGTTGTGATGCATCGAGAATGTTGCACAGATAGTAACAAAACTGGTCCGCATAAAAATCGAGAAATATGAGATGAGTCAAAAAACACAACTCAAATACAATTAAAATAAACCTGATGTTATTTCTCACATATACTCAACACTATGAGGTGTTAAATTAATATTGTTTATTTTTTATTATTTCACTCACCTCATACTTCATAATTCATAGCAGACCCAGGGTTTCTTCACATCTTTTGTGACATTCTCAATGCTGTGTCACGTTCACAACTGACGTCCAACGGCCTTCTATCCTGCAGACTGACCTCCGTGCCATCTGGTGGCCGACCGAAGAATTTGGAAATTTCCAAATTCTTCGGTCGGCCACCAGATGGCACGGAGGTCAGTCTGCAGGATGGAAGGCCGTTGGACGTCAGTTGTGAACGTGACACAGCATTGAGAATGTCACAAAAGATGTGAAGAAACCCTGGGTCTGCTATGAATTATGAAGTATGAGGTGAGTGAAATAATAAAAAATAAACAATATTAAAAAACCTCATAGTGTTATTTCCTATCTACATAACTTGTTAAATTAATGTTGGGAAGTAAACATTATGAGGTATAATCATTAAAATTCATCGGAGAACATTTTGTTTAAACAACTCACCTCATAGGATTCATGCCAAAGAATTTTGTCAGCCAAAGTTAAGGCTGAGGATGAACATGACTGTGTTTGATACTGCAGTATCATGGAAGCATGAATCCTATGAGGTGAGTTGTTTAAACAAAATGTTCTCTGATGAATTTTAACTATGAGGTGTTGTTTATTTTTTAAAAATTGTATCACCTCACCTCATATCCATCTTATTTGACCAGTTTCAGGACATAATTAGGTTACATTCTCAGTATTTTCACGACTGTTATGTCGTCTTGAAGAGCCACTTCCTGCTCCCTCTGTTGGTAGACTAAAAAACTTTGAAATCAAATCACTTTCCCCAGCAATTTCAAAATTCATATAACTTCTCCTTCTTGTTTTTCTTTTGAATGTAGATTATATCCCAAACTGTGACCTCTATAGGTTTTTCTATTAACTATCTAACTCACTGGCACTATCAAATCAGTAGATGCATGGCTGCATGGACATAAGTTCTCCATACATCCCTATCCTGAGCTAATGTTTTCCCTGTATAATATACTTCCCCTCAAATCATAGTTAATTGTGTATTTGTGAATGATGATTCATTGCATTTGAATGTGGGACCAAGACAGTAAGGTAAAGGAAGGATTTATGCTTGGATGGGAAGGAAGCCTGAATTAGCTCAATGGTTAAGAGCAACTGTACTCAAAAGCTGAAGCTTTGAGGTTCGATTCCTGGTTCAGGCATAAATTTTTCTCTTTACCATTTGATTACAATAATTTAGTTGTGTACTTTAATATATTTATTTCTATCATAGTAACAGCTTTAGCTTCTTAATATTAATTTAATCAACATTACTACTAACATTCTATGAATGAATGAGTCATTTCTTATCTTGCCTCATAGTTTGTTTTCTTAAACACGGGAACTGCAGTTTTCAAGAGGAACATCCCTCCCATTTTCAACCGACATTATGACTACCAGATTTTCATTGAAATCTCCATCTATAATGTTGCCATCTGGTGTTCATTTGGTCAACTTCGAGATCAGGTCCCATTCATCGGGAATTTCGAAATTCATGGATCTAAATTTGTTCTTCTGAATATATATCTTCTCCCAAACTGTCAATTCTAAAGGTTTTTCTAAATGTTTTAGAAGTTTGGCCTCTTTTTCAATTTTTATGACTCTCCAACGAACTATGTGCTGCAATAGCTGATTTTTCAATTGCACCATTTTTAATATTTCTAAAGTGTTCCTTTGTGCAAGTATCCAAATTCTTTTTTGTTTTTCCTATGTATACTTTAATCCAGTCTTTACAACTAATTTGATAAAATCCAGATTTTTGACAATATGGGGTGTTCAATTTCTTATTGGTTATTAATGTTTTTCCTATGTTTACTTTAATCTAGTCTTTACAATTAATTTGATAAATTCCAGATATTTTACTATCTGGGGTGTTGGTTATTAATAGATTACCAGGCTAAATTTATTTATCAGTGCCAATGTAATATTGAATTTCTTGAATTTTTTTTTTGAAATTTGTTATGTATTTCAGGATGATAAGTAATTTTCTTAAATTGTTTTCCTTTCATTGAATCAGATTGCAGGGTGGTGTATTCTTTTAATCTTTTTTGTTGTCTGAATTTTTTAAATGTATTTATAAACATTTCCTTTCCAAAACCATTTAAATCAGCTATGTTCAAAATGTGATTGTATTCTTTCTTAAAATCTTCTTCGTTTAGTGGAACATTTAATAATCTATGTATCAAACTGTTGAAAATTGCATGTTTATGGACAATCATGATTAAAAAACTGAAGACTTTATATAATAATAATAATAATAATAATAATAATAATAGCTTTATTTTACCTGGCAGAGTTAAGGCCTTAAGGCCTTGTCTACCACTCAACCAGGTTTAAAAAAAATACAAACAAAAAATAGTCTTAAATCTAAATTACAATATATATATAAACGATTACAAGTTATGAATACAATACAATTTATATAATTGAGGGGGTCAGTGGAATAAGGGCCCATCCCAATTGCACTATGTTTGGAGAAAAATTGCATTTAATTAAATTCTACATTGAGTAAAATATATAGAGCACACATTGATAATACGTGGTACATGTCTTGTACATAAAATAAGCTTTCTGCCTGCAAATGTATAGATCATTATATCGTTTCTTATGTCTATTCAAAGAAAAAGAAAATTGAGAATATAAAAAATACACCATAAATAAACAAATTAAAATAAATTTGAAGAGAAAAATTTTCGCCTAGACCGGGACTCGAAACCGGGACCCTTGGCTTTCCGGGCCAAAAAATTTTTCTCTTCAAATTTAATTTATCTTTCATTGAGAAATGTTAAATTGATAATAAAAACATCATTACAGGCCTTACTGGCTTTTAAAGTAATGTTAAATTTCCAATAAATGTCTTCTTAACTAAGAAGCCGCCATTTGCAAAGATAGAAACAATGGTTTCAAAAGCATTTGGCGATAGGGAATTACAACGTATATAAGAGAAAAATTTGCGTCTAGATCGTAACTCGCCTCGGTAGCTCAGTTGGTAGAGCACTTGGCCCGGAAAGCCAAGGGTCCCGGGTTCGAGTCCCGGTCTAGGCGAAAAATTTTTCTCTTCAAATTTAATTTATCTTTCATTGAGAAATGTTAAATTGATAATAAAAACATCATTAGAGGCCTTACTGGCTTTTAAAGTAATGTTAAATTTCCAATAAATGTCTTCTTAACTAAGAAGCCGCCATTTGCAAAGATAGAAACAATGGTTTCAAAAGCATTTGGCGATAGGGAATTACAACGTATATAAGAGAAAAATTTGCGTCTAGATCGTAACTCGCCTCGGTAGCTCAGTTGGTAGAGCACTTGGCCCGGAAAGCCAAGGGTCCCGGGTTCGAGTCCCGGTCTAGGCGAAAAATTTTTCTCTTCAAATTTAATTTATCTTTCATTGAGAAATGTTAAATTGATAATAAAAACATCATTAGAGGCCTTACTGGCTTTTAAAGTAATGTTAAATTTCCAATAAATGTCTTCTTAACTAAGAAGCCGCCATTTGCAAAGATAGAAACAATGGTTCAAAAGCATTTGGCGATAGGGAATTACAACGTATATAAGAGAAAAATTTGCGTCTAGATCGTAACTCGCCTCGGTAGCTCAGTTGGTAGAGCACTTGGCCCGGAAAGCCAAGGGTCCCGGGTTCGAGTCCCGGTCTAGGCGAAAAATTTTTCTCTTCAAATTTAATTTATCTTTCATTGAGAAATGTTAAATTGATAATAAAAACATCATTAGAGGCCTTACTGGCTTTTAAAGTAATGTTAAATTTCCAATAAATGTCTTCTTAACTAAGAAGCCGCCATTTGCAAAGATAGAAACAATGGTTTCAAAAGCATTTGGCGATAGGGAATTACAACGTATATAAGAGAAAAATTTGCGTCTAGATCGTAACTCGCCTCGGTTAGCTCAGTTGGTAGAGCACTTGGCCCGGAAAGCCAAGGGTCCCGGGTTCGAGTCCCGGTCTAGGCGAAAAATTTTTTCTTCAAATTTAATTTATCTTTCATTGAGAAATGTTAAATTGATAATAAAAACATCATTAGGCCTTACTGGCTTTTAAAGTAATGTTAAATTTCCAATAAATGTCTTCTTAACTAAGAAGCCGCCATTTGCAAAGATAGAAACAATGGTTTCAAAAGCATTTGGCGATAGGGAATTACAACGTATATAAGAGAAAAATTTGCGTCTAGATCGTAACTCGCCTCGGTAGCTCAGTTGGTAGAGCACTTGGCCCGGAAAGCCAAGGGTCCCGGGTTCGAGTCCCGGTCTAGGCGAAAAATTTTTCTCTTCAAATTTAATTTATCTTTCATTGAGAAATGTTAAATTGATAATAAAAACATCATTAGAGGCCTTACTGGCTTTTAAAGTAATGTTAAATTTCCAATAAATGTCTTCTTAACTAAGAAGCCGCCATTTGCAAAGATAGAAACAATGGTTTCAAAAGCATTTGGCGATAGGGAATTACAACGTATATAAGAGAAAAATTTGCGTCTAGATCGTAACTCGCCTCGGTAGCTCAGTTGGTAGAGCACTTGGCCCGGAAAGCCAAGGGTCCCGGGTTCGAGTCCGGTCTAGGCGAAAAATTTTTCTCTTCAAATTTAATTTATCTTTCATTGAGAAATGTTAATTGATAATAAAAAACATCATTAGAGGCCTTACTGGCTTTTAAAGTAATGTTAAATTTCCAATAAATGTCTTCTTAACTAAGAAGCCGCCATTTGCAAAGATAGAAACAATGGTTTCAAAAGCATTTGGCGATAGGGAATTACAACGTATATAAGAGAAAAATTTGCGTCTAGATCGTAACTCGCCTCGGTAGCTCAGTTGGTAGAGCACTTGGCCCGGAAAGCCAAGGGTCCCGGGTTCGAGTCCCGGTCTAGGCGAAAATTTTTCTCTTCAAATTTAATTTATCTTTCATTGAGAAATGTTAAATTGATAATAAAAACATCAAAATTAAAATAATTTAATTAGATAAAAATAGGATCGTAACAGGCCTTTGCCTAATACTTGGAAGGAAGAAGAAGAGAAGAAGTAAAATAAAACTTAAAATAACACTTTTTAACTTGAATATTGCATTAATCTACGTATTCTACGTTTGCAGCATTTGTATCATTATGTGATTTAAGGCGCTGTGTACAGGTGGTACAAATATCATGAGAGTCATGATGTCTTCTTTATCATCCTACCATTAGGATGTTTTGTTGTGAATATTACATATCGTAATACAGGACACTTTCCTTTCCCTTTTTTTTAAGGCTTATTACTTCCTCTAAAGCCAAGTCACTGAAACCGGATTTTACGTACATTATATGTCTATTTTCCACAAAAGGAAACTCAGATGCTTTTCTGATGTCTACCTTACGCTTTCCAGCGTCACATTTCTCTTTGTGAACATTTTATTTAAGTTATCCAATTTTTTTAATCTTCTGCATTTATCTCAATTACTCTTTTCTTAGATTTTATTACACTATTTCCATTCGCACAAGAACCTGCCGCATCAGCCATTCTGCATCTACTGATATTTGCCGGCAATGCTAGCCAGTATTGCAGCGGACAATATACAGTCACGTGTCAGCAGTTGGGATGGGCCTTTATTTCCCGCGCGTGAAGGAGTCAGACATTTTTCTTACACATAAAGTCACATTTACCATCTTTTGAGCAAAGTTAGAATTATGAACTTCTAAAGATTAAAAGAAGATGGCCAGAGGATACATAATCTGCAAATAACTAAAAATCAACCATTGGTTGGGATGGGCCCTTATTCCACTGAGCCCCTCAATTGTCAGTATGAGTATCCTTCCTGTATATACTGAGTTCAATTCTTTATTGTTGTTCATTCCTTATTATGTATTATTTCCCATATTTAACTATGAATTATAATATATGGCTATTAAAAAACTATAAAAAATAGCAACAATTCCAACATTCCTAGAAAGAGAAAAGTTTGAAGTTTCGATCAAGGCTGCATTGGCACTGTTGCGATCATAGTTGCAATGGCGCTGTTAGATTGGAAGAGGAGCAGCAGATCAACTTCATCGCCGGTGGCCTCCCAGGTCACCAGACCTAACCCTGTGTGATTTTTATCTGTGGAGTTACGTAATAGACTGAGTTTTTATCCCCCTATGCCTGACACTCTTGAAAATATGCAACATCGAATTGTTGAAGCTGTGAATTTGATAACTAGAGACCAGCTGATTCGTGTGTGGCTAGAAATGAGCCACCGTTTTGATATTTGTCATATAACACATGGTGCTCATTTTGAATGCATAAAATAGTGAAATTTGAACTTTTCTCTTTCCAGGAACGTTAGAATTGTGTTTATATTTTTTGTAGTTTGGAAGAAATAAATGTTTGAAGTCAGTTCCTTCTTTTCATTACTTATGGAGCAGAACTTTGGCCATTAACAACAAAACAAATACTAAGTATCTTTTGGCAACGGAAATGGATTTTATACAAAGGGCAGCAAGAATTTCAAGAAGAGAAAAAATTAGGAACTCAGTTATAAGGGAGAAAATGAAGATTGAAGACACTATTTTAGATTATTATAAAACTCAGCAATTAAGATGGTACGGACATGTCCAGCGAATGGATGAGGATTGACTGCCAAAATCTGTTTTGGAATGGAAACCTGAGGGAAGACGAGGCAGAGGAAGATCTAAAACCTCCTGGAGTCAGGGAATATGTTTATACATGAAAGAGAAATATCTACAACCAGGAGATTGGACGGACCGACAAAATTGGCTATTAGGAATCGGATGATGTCAAAGACATTAATCAACCGATGATCTATCTATCTATAATATAAGAGCCTCGTCCACTGCTGTGGTCTCAAGGTAGCGTGCTGCCTTGTCACGCAGTAGGCCCGGGTTCAATCCCTGGTCGGGGCAGTTTTTCTGGGTGAGGTTTTTCCTCACCTGTAAGACAAATGTCAGGAAAACTTTAGGGCCCAAATAGTCCCCGAAATCATATGGCCATCATCATCATCCTTCACCGGTGTGCAAAGCATAGCATGAAAATGCTATGATTGCAGTGAAAGACCTGCCCTCGGGCAGAATTACTATGGATGGATGGATAAGAGCCACATAATGTTATTTCCCATATTTAACTATGACTATAAGGTATCTAATTATATAATACTGAATTTTAACATTTTGTACAAGTACATTCTAGAATCCAACACTATAGAATAAGATAAATTAATATTTACAACTACATCTATATGTGTATGAATAAGATAAATTAATATTTACAACTACATCTATATGTGTATGAGTTTGTACCGAAATGGACATTTCGGTACAGGAATTACGTCTTACTGCAAACTACACGTCATCGCGTCTCCATCTCGAGCGTCATCTTTATGAACAGTGCCAAATGCTTTCCTATCTATCCCTTCCCTTTCCTAGTGCGCACCCTGTGCTATCGCGCATTCCCCCTCTCCCTGTGAACTGTCATAAATAGCTGTGTTTTGTAACATCGAATCATCATCTACTTAGTTACCATTGGAGTCTGGTCAGAACAGCTCAGGAGAGCTGGTTTAGTTTTTCAAAGTTAAAATTGGGAAACACATTATGAGGTTCTTAATTAATAAATTAATGAGTCATTTTAACATCTTACCTCATATTTCATGTTTTATCAAACACGGTAACTATATTGTTTATTTTTTATCATTTCACTCACCTCATACTTCATAATTTATAGCAGACCCAGGGTTTCTTCACGTAATTCGTGACATTGTCAATGCTGCGTCATGTTCACAACTGACGTCCAACGGCCGTTGGACGTCAGTTGTGAACATGACGCAGCATTGACAATGTCACGAATTACGTGAAGAAACCCTGGGTCTGCTATAAATTATGAAGTATGAGGTGAGTGAAATGATAAAAAATAAACAATATTAAAGAACCTCATAGTGTTATTTCCTATCTACATAACTTAACGGTAACTATAGTTTTCAAATGATCTTGTCATTCATTTTCAACCGCCATTATGACTACCAGATATTCGTTGGAATCTCCCTCTATAACGTTGCCATCTGGTGTTGATTTGACGAACTTCGAGATATCGTTGCCATCACCAGATGGCGATTCCAACAAATATCCGGTAGTCATAATGGCGGTTGAAAATGAATGACAAGATCATTTGAAAACTATAGTTACCGTGTTTGATAAAACATGAAATATGAGGTAAGATGATAAAATGACTCATTAATTTATTTACTGGTTTAGTTTGTTTAGTCTAGTAAGCCAGGGTGGGGACGCTATGACAGTATTTCCCACAACCCGAGGCTGGACTAGAGTGAGTGATAATGTATGTATGTATGTATGTTGATTTATATCATATTTTCTTTTTTTATAGATGATCTACTATGATTTCTTTTCTTTGTAAAGCGAATATTTATTTATTTATCTTTATATTATATCTGACTATATTTTGACTCGCATTAAAAGCTTTAGTTGTGCTTTTTACTTACTCTGTGCCTATTCATTCAGTAGTTAACATAAGTCAGATATCAAAGTCAAAATCCAAAAGCTTGCTCAAGCGTGTGTTAGTTCCTTTATCCCAAAGCTTCCACGATTGTATTTTATAAGTCAGTAAACATTACATATTGGGAGAATTTAGTAAAGAAAGTTGAATTCCTCTTTGCCTCTATGGGCCCGGGCAAAGATGTCACAAATTTGAACAATCTATGCTTTCCAATCAAAATAGTGATCAACAATATAACCCTGCGTGGGTGCAAAAAGGTACTAGAACATGGTTATATAATAATAAGACACCACAAGTTCATATTAATCAATACATAAAACAATTATGTTGTGATTATGGAAGTCATACATACCTGGGTGTGTCTCCTTGTATAACTTCAACAGTATTTTTATCACCTTGGATTATTCAAACTACTTTATTTCTTTCTTGCATAGAAATTTCCACATATTTCCTAGCAACCGCAGCACTTTTCCACCCCACATGTCTTTTTAAAACAGATACATCAGCACCTGCATTCGCCAATAGAGTAGCAGACGTACGACGAAAGCAATGGCCTGTATACAACCCAGAATTAGGCAAACCAAGAAATTCTGCAATTTTTTTAGGCATTCCTCCTATCGTATGAATACCAACTCTCTGATTTATACATCTTCCATTCCGATATCCTACAAATAGGATGTTTTGGTCAAACTTTTTGGGTCTCAATTCCATGTATTTCCTGTACAACTCCAAGAAATTTATCCCTTCCCCCTCATTGACTACACTGAACTTTCTTCTCTGATTTGTTTTCGTGTACGGAATAGTTATTACAAGTTCAGAACCAGTGTCTTGTACATCATTCAGACTCATAGCATACAACTCCTCCCGCCGACAACCGCCAGCAATACCGATCATGGCAACAACCTGAATAAAGCAAGAAGAAACCCTTTTAGCATCTGAAAATAGCATTTGCAAAATAAAATATAAAATTGTTTATCTAACAGGTCTGTCTCCTCAACTTTGTAAACTATTAATTCCCCGTAGGCCTTTCGGGACTAGTCCCATCATCAGCAGAAGGAACAGTAGATAGGTCTGTATCTACTGATTGTGAATGTTATACCAACAACAACCTGTATTTAAATGAAAACACACCCAGTATATTCAATTCTCTGTACCAAATCATCAATAGAAATAGAAATAAATTTATTTAGCCTCCACCAGGCTAAATAAATCTATTTCTATTTCTATTGATGATTTGGTACAGAGAATTGAATATACTGGGTGTGTTTTCATTTAAAAACAGGTTGTTGTAGGTTTCTTTTAAAATTTCAATCTCTTCCAGTATGTACTGACGTAGACTTTCACAGCCGGAGTTGCTATGATGATCTTGAAGAAGATTTCTGGGCTGTAGGCTGTGGTCGCGAGGCTTGTAGTTCCCTGACGTTTCACCAGAGACTGCGTCTGGCATCCTCAAGAGTTGTCTTGAGACTGGCAATTCTGTCCACTGTCAGTCCTATTTGTACGTTCACCGCGATGTGTTCTCTTCCAGTATGTTTATTTTCCTCGTGCAGTGTTGTGAGGGTGTTGTCAGTATCTAACATGCAATGTCCTCCCTCAATAACATGTTTAGCATAAAATGACTTTTCTTCTAGATAATTAAAGTCTCTTTGAATCAAATATTAAAACTCATGCTTGCTTTTCTTAGGTAGAATTTGTTGCAGTCTTTACACATTAATTTGTATACTCCTTTATTATTTTTTTTATTCAATGCCCCATGTTGTCATTTTGACATTTCTGGTGTTCACTCCTGGCACTGGCTTAATCGTAATCCACTTCTGAAGCTGGGGCACCAAAAAGACGCAGTTACATTATCCCGATGATATGATGGGTGATAAATGATAATGAAGCACCAGGAGAGTTCTTAACCTGACCATGGGCAACCACAGGAATAATTCCCTTTACGGAAAAATTCCTATGGTTTGATCGGGAATCGAACCGGGGCCTCATGAACAGTAGTCAGAAATGCTGACCAACTAACTAGCCCACGATGCTGGTCATTCCATTATTATTAAAATTATTATTTTCTTCAGTGTTATTGCTTATTAACTAACTAACTGGCACTATCGAACCCACAGGTCCATGGCCGCAGAGACATAAAGCTCTCTATACATCCCTATCCTGAGCTAATGTTTTCTAATCATTCCATGTATAATCCACTTCCCTCAAATCATTGTTAATGTTATTCTCACACCTCATTCTTGGTCTACCAACTGGGCGTTTTTCCTCTGGTTTTCCTACAAGAAGCTTCCATACACGTCTTTCATTCCCCCATTCATGCCACATGTCCTGCCCATCGCAGTCTACAAGACTTTAACTGTTCTTATTATATCTGGCTTCCTATAAAGACCATGTAGTTCACTGTTATGTAGTCTTCTCCATTCACCTGTCTGTTCATCTCTCTTTGGTCCAAAAATTTTCCTAAGAACTTTATTCTCAAATACTTGTAATCTCCTTTCCTATCTTAAAGTAAGAGTCCATGTTTTGCATCCATATAATATAACTGGTAGAATAATAGTTTTATAATGTTATTGCTTATTATGTTATTTGTTACCAGTTCAAAGGCCTCTAAGCAGAATTTACTGAATTTTCCCGTCCTAGTACTACCTTGGTTTCCTAGATGTCAGTATGAGGCAGAAAGATGACCATGGACCACTCAAATGACATCTATACGAAAACAAGTGTAACTAAATTAGTATGGTTCAAATTCTTCCCTGTAGGGGGAGAGCGCCTAAATCTCTGTTAAGGGAAACATAGGCTTACAAGAAGATAAGATATTTTTGTCAGCTTTTTTTAAATGTATTTACTAATGGTGAAATTAAATGTTTCTTACCTCTCCTCATATAAATCATCTAGATTGCGATTTTGAGACCATAATGGTCTGGTCTCATCTTCAGTACTTCTTTGGCGCCTGATGTTATGTTGATCGGAAGAAACTCTTCTTCTTCCCTCTGTTGGTGGACCGATGAACCTCTGGATCAGGTCAAAATTTGCGGGAATTTCAAAGTTCATAAGTTTTCCTTTGTTTTTCTGAATGTGGATCTTTTCCCAAACCGTGAGTTCCTTTTGTTTGACCTGATCCAGAGGTTCATCGGTCCACCAACAGAGGGAAGAAGAAGAGTTTCTTCCAATCGATATAACATCTGTCGCCAAAGAAGTACTGAAGATGAGACCATTATGGTCTCGAAATCATGATCTACTTAGAAGATTTATATGAGGAGAGGTAAGAAACATTTAATTTCACCATAAATTAAACCTCATAGTGATTGATTCCTATAAAAGTTAAGTATTGACTAATGTTGATGTTTCTTTTCTTCTATATGTAAGATTACCCATTTTTTTTGTTGTTGTTATCAGATTCTTTTTAAAGTTTAGTTATGTTGAGTATATTTGTTCTTCCTTTTTTATTTCCTTACAAATTTATTTATAATACGTTCTTTGTAGTCTACAAAGAATTCATACTTTGCAAAGTTGAGGATTCAGACGTACAAAGTAACAATTTTATAATTTAATGTTACAATTTTATGACTAATATCTCAACAGTTTTTTATCATGAATTTTATTAATGTTAAAATAAGAATAACTCACATATTTTCTATTACCTTTGTGAGAAGATGCTCCTTATCTGGTGCTTCTCTCATAAACCTATTTACCTCATCTATTGAGAGTGTTTTTGATTGATTGGGTTGGTAGCCAACTGATTTTTTCTTTAGAAATGGTATCAGCTTAGAAAAACGTGAAATATCCAAGTTTTCATAAAAATGTAACATTGACTTAAGCATGGAATATTTCGACCACAGCGAAGAACACACAAACTTCTTGGACTGCAACAAAATATCTGGTATTAAGAATCAGTATATAAAACGCAATAAACTCTTTATAATACAATTCACAACTACATAAAATTTGGCTTAAAACACTTACCAAATCTAACATATATGCTAACATAACTTCTTCGTTAACTTGTTTTACATCATTTGCTGCTTTCCACGAACAGAATTCCTGATATTCTTTTACGTATCTTTCCTTTGATTTGCTTGGTATTAATTCTCCCATAGCTTCATTACATTTATCAGATATTTCTTTTGGAACTTCTAAATATCCATCCAAATCTCCCTCCACGATTTCCTCTCTATCGACTGTTCCTGCATGGATAGCCCCATCATGAGTGTAGTTCATTTACCAACTTCAACATTATATATGAGGCAGTTATTCTGATTTTAGGGGTGTTCTCATGTATTGGATAGTAATATCTACTTATTAAAAAATATTTTAAATCGACAAAATATGAAATAAAATATTGTGTTTCAACAATTGAAAGTGCTTTATGAATTTGTTTCAAAACAGCCCAACACATCCTGTAAAACCTCACAAACTATTTTTCCACTCCCACTGCAATAACAGTTATGTAAGCAACAAGGGAAGTAGGTAGTACATTACTGGTCGAGGATGTGTTTGAGCCCTTGCTAAAGGTCAGGCTAGCAAATAAGTTCAATTCCTGAATTACGTATACAATTTTGTTCACTCCTGTACTAATAATTATGTGTAATTTTTATATTTCGTGTGGATCTATATCTTGGTTTGAAGAATTAATTTGTTTGATAGCATCCCTTGTACAAAAAACACCAGATTACGTTTATATAACACTTTGGCTAGACCAGTGTTGACCTATGGTAGTGAAGCATGGACACTAAAAAGACAACATGAAAGCAGAATAACAGCTTGTGAAATGAGATTCATGCGCAGAACAGCGGGTTACACCAGATGGGATCGGAAAAGGAACACCGATATCTTAAAAGAATTGAACACTACGCCAATTTTGGAATATATTAAACAGTACCAACTAAATTGGAAACACCATCTTGAAAGAATCAGTTCAAATCGGATCCCCAAAGCTGTTTATAATTATATACCAAGAGGACGAAGATCACTGGGCCGTCCTATGAAACGCTGGAGGGAAAATTTTCTATAGGATCGTAACAGGCCTTGGCCTAATACTTGAAAGGAAGAAGAAGAAGAAGATAGCATGGGAATGTTGAAAAAACAAGTGCAATTGTTTATTGTTGGCTGAATTAGTGGCAGACATTTTAAATAACAGTTTCAGACTGCATATTAATTACAGATATGATTAATTGTGATGTAGAGGCAAATGTTGCATTTCATTTTCTATTACCAGCAAAGTTGAAAAATATATATGAAAAAGTGTACAGAATATTTAAGGACTGGTGTAAATTAAAAAAAGCATTTTTACATTATTAATTAAGTCAATTACTTTTCTTCCTTAGGGATGTAAGTTGAGCTATTACATGGCGTTGTCAATGGATACCAAGGCCTCTCTGGTAAATTCAACTTACTTCCCTAAAAACAGAACGATAACACTGAGCATCAAAAAATAAACTTTTTTTTTTGTCTCAGAAAGAAACATATGCGATTCTGATAGTATTTTTTCTCCTGAATTCAAATGTGATATTGGTTTTTCTCCATCACACAAGGTTTCCGAGAGACAGGAATTTATAATTTCAAACACTTTAATATTTTCTACATCGTATCTACACAATATTCGAACATTCAGACTCATCTAGAAAGTAAGAAAAGACAATTTTCTGCTATATTTCGCATCCCTCTTGATAATTGGCCAGCATATTAGGATTCCATTTGCTTTGATGTCTCTTTTCCATAGCTGAAATCTCCTGAGTTTAGCTCATTTGGTTTTATTTTACAATGGAGAAATGGACGAAAAAAGATTTATTAAAAAAATTGTATTGTATTGTATGCCTATATTTTTCCTTTACAGAGATTTAGGCATTCTCCCCCTACAGGGAAGAATTTGAACCATACTAATTTAGTTACACTTTTTTTCGTATAGATGTCATTTTTGAGTGGTACGTGGTCAGCGTTCCACCTCATACTGACATCTAGGAAACCAAGGTAGTACTAGGACGGGAAAATTCGGTAAATTATGCTTAGAGGTCTTTTCATTCAGGCTAAAGGATTTTTTATCATCAGACTCGGGACCCACGGCTTAAAGTCCCTCCCAGAGGACTTGCGCCTTGGATTTTTCCGTCCTAAAACATCCATCGACCCCGGCCGGGTTTGAACCCACGACCCTTGGGAGCAGAGGCAAGGAGCATAACCACTAGTCCACCGCGGCCGATTATTAAAAAAATAATTATTTAAATCCATTAATTGAAATTGAAATAAAAAAGACTGTGGGTGATGGAGAAATTCCGAATACATATTTGAAAACACGATAAAAAAAGCTGCATTAAGTACAATTATTGGTACTCATGAGACAAAAATCATGTCGACCAGTGTAATTAGGCTGTTATTAGTATTGGAGTGAACAAAAGTATATTATAACATTGTTTCCAGGAAAAGAGGTATATTTTATATCACACTTTTGGTTTCTATAGGCAATGGAAGGTTTTATTATTTCTCTGGGAAATAATAAATGCAAAAAATATGTATATCAAGTCGTTTTAATTTATTAATTCTTGTGTTAACAATTAAAATTTATAGAAACAATACAATTATTACAGTTATTAATGAGACATAAAATTTGGAAGGAAATATTACAATGTATCGACAGAAGTTTTCCATGTTTATTAAGAGGGTTTAGTATCACTGTTGGTCATCCGAGTTATAGAAACTGGTGTCATTAGAAAGATCAATTTTAAAATTTTACAGCTCACTTTTAGATTGCCTTCCATAATATATTCTTGTAATACTGAAGCTTTCTAAAGACACCACTTTCATGTAAATCAAACTACATACAGCGATGCTATACCCTTTTATAATCACAAAATGTTTCTGTGGACACACTGTACAATTGAATTCTCCATAATAACTAACTCTTCATATTTGAAGGAAAAAATTATATGCTCAGACTGGGACTTGAACCCGGAACCCTTGGTTCTCTAGACCAAGTGCTCTACCAACTGAGCTACTGGAGCAAGTACCAATCTAAATGCAAATCTTTCTCTATAAACGTAATTCCCGCCCACCAAATGCTATAAAGCCTTTGCTTCTATCTTTAGCAAATGGCAGCAAGATAGAAGCAAAGGCTTCATAGCATTTGGTGGGCAGGAATTACAACGTATATAGAGAAAGAGTCCACTGCTGTGGTCTCGAGGTAGCGTGCTGCCTTGTCATGCAGCGGACCTGGGTTCGATCTCCGGTCAGCGCAGTTTTTCTGGGTGAGGTTTTTATCGGGGTTTTTCCTCACCTGTAAGACAAATGTCACGAAAACTTTAAGGCCCAAATGGTCTCCGAAATCATATGGCCATCATCATCATCCTTCACCAGTGTGGAAAGCAATGGGAAGCTACCATGCTATGATTGCAATGAAGTAACTGCCTTCGGGCAGAAATTACTATGGATGGATGGATAGAAAAAGATTTGCATTTAGATCGGTACTTGTCTCTGGTAGCTCAGTTGGTAGAGCACTTGGTCTAGAGAACCAAAGGTCCTGGGTTCAAGTCCCAGTCTGAGCATATAATTTTTCTCTTCAAATATGACTTATCCATCATTGACATGTATGATATTAATAATAAAAACATTGAACTAATTTTTCATCTACATCTACAATAGATGGCGTAACAGCACAATGTTGGACCATAGCCCCTCCTTTGTTAGAGTTACAACACCAAGTTAATTTAATTGCGCTTCACTTTTTAGGAATTAATACTATGATGTGTTATTTATTTAAGAAAAATGTTATCACCTCACCTCATATCATTGTTCTCCTTAGACTGGTTTTGGGACCTAATTAGATTCCATCCTCAGTACTTACATGAAGATTGTTACATCATCTTGAAGAGCCATTTTCCAACAGTCATGAAAATACTGAGATCCCATAACTAACTAACTCACTGGCACTATCAAACCTGTAGATTCATGGCCGCATGGACATAAGCTCTCCATATATACCTATCCTGAGCCAATGTTTTCCAATCATCCCCTGTATAATCTACTTTCCTGAAATCATAGTTAATGTTATTCTCCCACCTCATTCTTGGTCTACCAACTGGGCGTTTTTCCCTCTGGTTTTCCTACAAGAAGCTTCCATGCAAGTCTTTCATTCCCCATTCGTGCCACATGTCCTGCCCATAACAGTCTACGAGACTTAACTTTTGTTATATATCTGGCTTCCTATAAAGACCATGTAGTTCACTGTTAAGTCATTTTCTCTATTCACCTGTCTGTTCATCTCTTTTTTGGCCCAAAAATTTTCCTAAGAACTTTATTCTTAAATACTCGTAATCTCCTTTCCTGCCATAAAGTAAGAGTCTAAGTTTCGCATCCTTATAATATAACTGGTAGAATAATAGTTTTATATATTTTCAGTTTAATGTTTTTTGAAAGAAGTTGGGACATCAAGAGTCTCTGCAATGCATAATAACATGCATTTCCAGAATTGAGCCCATGTTTAATTTCCTTGTGCATCTCATTCCTGTTTATGATTATTGTTCCTAGGTATTTGAATTGAGCCACTTTCTCAAAATTTCCCTCATTTGTCATAGCTGTCTATTTCCATTATATAATGCATTTTTATGTGTGACCATATATTTAGTTTTATTGATATTTACTTCCAGTCCCAATTTCAGTCCCATAACCAGCCTAATAGGAAGAAGGATATGAGGTGAGGTGATAAAATTTTTCTAACATTAGTTACACTTATTTAAGTTAAGTAGGCAGGAAATAACACTGAGAGGTTTATTTTAATTTGTGTTGAGTTGTTTTTGACTCACCTCATACTTCTTAACTCCCTCGCAGACTCGAGTTTCTTCACTGCATTTGTGACATCTCAATACTGTATCACGTTCACAACTGACGTCCAATGGCTTCCTCTCCTGCAGACTGACCTCCACGCCATCTGATGGCTGACCAACGAACTTCCAAATCAATCCCCTCTCCTTATAACCAGGTATTTCAAAATTCATAGTTGTGTTTTCATTCTTGCCTATGTAAATTTTTCCCCAAATTGTGAGTTCCTTCGGTTTTTCCAATTGTTTAAGTAATTTTGTTTTGGTTTCTATTCTATGTTTTTCTGACCAGGCATGTGCAGCTATTGCAGATTTTTCTGTTTCTCCATTTTTAACATTTCTGAGGTGTTCCTTTAATCTTGTATTTAAATTCCCTTTTGTTTTTCCTATGTATATCCTTCCACAATCCTTACAATTAATTTGATAAATTCCTGATTTTTTGCAGTCTTAAATCTTTTCACTTTTGTTGGTTTTTATTAACACATTGGTGACCGAGAGCTGTGCGTTCCACCCACCGCTGCTAGACCGGACATTTCTGTCAGTAGCGTGGACTTTTAAATTTTAAACCGCGCTAACACAGTGTGGTTTTTACATCAATATATTTACAGTCAATGACAATAATGCATAAGTACATCTTTATTAGTGTTCTCACCAGACCTTCTAATAGAAATTGAGGGTTTGATAGCGTTAGAAACATTTCCCTTTATGTTCCACAAACTATTGTCTTTCTTGCGAGCACATTTTCAGCTATAGCCACACTGTTATAATAATTATCCTGGTAGACATGATGCCACAAATATAAATTCGGGTCCAGAACACAAAATAGTGTTTCTTCTAATTTTTCCCCTCTGCAACATATATTTGCAGGTTACATACGTATCCTGTAATCGCCTAACTATCGGCACTAAAATTCCATATTTCACCAGCCATCTGTCTTAAAATTGTAAACAACTGTTTCTGTAAAGTTGGCAATTTCATAAAAGAGAAGAGAGGGTACAAAAACAACTAAAGTTTATTTCACAATGAGAAAAAACAAAATTGCATGCTCCTTCAAAAGCGAAGAGGCTGGAAAATCATAGAAAACGTAAACACGGAAATCTCCGTGACCCATCGTCTAGCGCTGGCCATTTAAACACGGAGATCTCCGTGGCCCGTCACCAATGTGTTAAATTACCCAAACTGTAATAAATTTTCGGTTCTAATTTAATGTTGAATTTGTTAAGATTTTTTGAAACTTGTTAAATACCAAGGGGTGGTATGTGAATTTCCTGAATTTTTTACCAATTTCGTTATCTGTCTGAAGAGTACTTTCATTTATCACTTTCACATACCACCCCTTGTATTTAACAAGTTTCAAAAAAAATCTTCAACAAATTCAACATTAAATTAGCACTGAAAAATTATTACAGTTTGGGTAATTCAATAAAAATCAACAGAAATGAAAAGATTGAAGACTGCATAAAATCAGGAATTTATCAATTTAATTGTAAGGATTGTGAGGAAAAACAAAAAGGAATGTAAATACAAGATTAAAGAAACACCTCATAAATGTTAAAAATGGAGAAACAGAAAAATCTGCAATAGCTGCACATGCCTGGTCAGAAAAACATAGAATAGAAACCAAATCATAATTACTTAAACAATTGGAAAAAGCGAAGGAACTCACAATTTGAGGAAAAATTTATATATGCAAGAATAAAAACATAACTATGAATTTTGAAATACCCGGTGATAAGGAGAGGGGACTGATTTGGAAGTTCGTCCGTCAGCCATCAGATGACGTGGAGGTCAGTCTGCAGGAGAGGAAGCCACTCTACATCAGTTTGCACATGATACAGCATTGAGAATGGTCACAAATGCAGTGAACAAACTCGAGTCTGCGAGGGAGTTAAGAAGTATGAGGTGAGTCAAAAACAACTCAACATAAATTACACTTATTTCTCTGAAGATGTCATGAATGATATGCGGTCAACATACCCAGATCCAATGAGACATCTACACGGTTCCTCATTTATAACCTAACGGACACATAGCGTTTGCCTCTCCCAAGCTCTTGCTAGATTCCCCCACTACCGGCTGCCATTGAACGCACACATCTGCTAGCAGCGGTATTCAGCAGTACTGTATCATCCAGCAATATAAAGAGGCGATTAAATCTAGAGCACGCATTTTTGTGCGTAAACGTTATTGTCATTGTGAATCACCAAGCCGTGTTTGCACAGAGTATATTCAAAAGTTCCCTGGTGAAGTGTCTCCTTCCAGATTTATAATTCATGAAATTGTAAAGAAATTCAAAACCACTGGTTCTGTGTTAAACAATAAACGAAAGAGTAAATGGTACAGTTTTAAAAGAGGAAAAATTAGACGAATTAAGTGCAAGTTTCGAACTTACATCAACAAAATCCATACCAAAATAAGCACAACAGGTGAGAATTCCAGAGTCTTCTGCACATAGAGTAACTAAATTATTAAAACTAAAACCTTATAAGTGTGCACGTCCATTGATAAAACATTAAAACAACATTTCCAGCTTCTTCTATAAGGTAAGATTTTTATACATGCTTTACGCGCAGAGTTTATGCAGGAGCAAAGCTGGCTGTGGCACACCTGCAGCGGGAATTAATAGACCCAAAATACTAAAATGTAATTAAAATGACAAATAGTATCAATACATTTAATAATAACTGGAAAGCGCACAAACATGCATGAGTCTATTACCAACATTTATAAACACAAAACGAATGATACCTGACCTCTCTAAGGTATAATGAATAACATGTGCATTTGGAGTGGGGAAGATGACTTTATGGGAGGAGTCATCGCCTTTATAAGGCGAAGACGAGTGTCAGAACTTCCTCACACTCACACTCATATGTTCTGCAATAAGCAAGTTCTTCAGAAACCGTCCGCGACCGTCCTAAATTCGTAATTTAGAAAATTTAAGTGATATCAAATGCAGGCGGCCTTGAATAAACTCATCGACTCCACTCTGAATATCAGTGAAATATAAAACAACTGTAATTCTCTGTAAATTAATAGTGCGAAATTAATCAATAAACTGGAGTAAGAAGTTTAAACTTATTTCTAATATTAATAAATCAATGAGTCATTTTAACATCTTACCTCATATTTCATGTTTTTCAAACACGGTAACTATAGTTTTCAAATGATCTTCTCATTCATTTTCAACCGCCATTATGACTACCGGATATTCGTTGGAATCTCCCTCTATAACGTTGCCATCTGGTGTTGATTTGATGAACTTCGAGATATCGTTGCCATCTGGTGTTGATTCGATGAACTTCGAGATGAGGTCACGTTCATCCGGAATGTCGAAATTCATAGATTTAAATTTGTTCTTCTGTATAAATATTTTCTCCCAAACTGTCAAATCCAAAGGTTTTTCCAAATGATTTAGAAGTTTAGCTTCTTTTTCAATTCTATGACCTTCCAACAAACTATGTGCTGCAATAGCTGATTTTTCAATTTCACCATTTTTAATATTTCTAAAGTGTTCCTTTGCGCGAGTGTCCAAATTTCTTTTTGTTTTTCCTATGTATACTTTATTGCAATCTCGACAATCAATTTGATAAATTCCAGATTTTTTACTATCTGGGGTGTTCATTTTCTTATTGGTTATTAATAAGTTACCAAGGCTAAATTTATTTATCGGTGCCAATGTAATATTGAATTTCTTGAAAATTTTTTGAAATTTGTTATGTATTCCAGGATGACTCATTAATTTATTAATTAAGAACCTCATAATGTGTTTCCCAATTTTAACTTTGAATTATTTCTAATATTATAAATCCCTGGGATCTCATAATCTATCACGAGCAAACCGGCGCACACCCAAAACATCAAGTGTGCGTTAGGTTATAAGTGAAGAACCCTGTAGCAGACAACTAAGGTAATACTAGGAAGGAGGTTGGTAAATGTTGCTTAGATGCCTTTTTAATCAGACTCAAGACCCTGGAGGACTTGCTCCTGGGATTTTTCCATCCTAAAAATCCATTGACCCCGGCTGAATTTGAACCTGCGATCCAGAGGCAAGCAACATAACCACTAGTCCACCACATCCAACAACTAATTCTTCAGATCCACTATAATCTGCATCTCCGCAAAGAACCCTCCAAATCACTTCTTTCCTAAGATTAATTAAATGCTTCATACCTCTTTCCCAGTCTTCTAAGTAGACCACAGTTTCAAAGCCTTGGCAGCTTCATCTTCAGTACTTTCTTATCGACTGATGTTATGTCGATCAGAATAATTACTTCTTCTTCCCTCTGTTGGTGGACCGATAAATCTCCGAATCCAGTCAGAATCTGCAGGAATTTTGAAGTTTATAAGTTTTTCTTTCTTGTTTTTTGAATGTGAATTCTTTTTTCCAAACCGTGAGTTCTTTTTGTTTTTCTATTTGTTTAATTAGACTGGCTTTTGATTCAATTAGATATTTTTCAGACCAAGCATGACTAGCGACTACTGACTTTTCCAACTTCACTATTTTTGACATTTCTAAGACGTTTTTTCATCATTGTTTTCATTTTTTTTTTCCTATGTAAATTTTGTCACAATCCCTGCATTTGATCTGATAAATTCCTGAAGTTAATATTTTTCATTTTTATCAGTTTTAATTATCCTATTAAGGCTGTATTCGTTCTTCAGTGCCAATCTTATACTAAACTTTTTGAAAATCTTTTTTTGAAACTTGTGGTGTTTCAATGGATGGTAAGTGAATTTCTTGAATTTTCAACCACGGTCTGCTTATAAGACTGAATATGAGGTGAGGTATTAAGCATTTTAATTAATCTTAATTGAAACCTCATAGTGATTTTTTCCTATAAAAGTTCAACACTTCTTTCTCGTTACTTAACACATTCAGTACCGTAAACCAGTTAATGCGTTTAAAGAGACTATCATGTATGTAGCCGTCGGTCAGTTAACTCGTTTTAGAACGGGCACGAACAAACCACGTTTATATTCGGCGCCTAAATAGTGTGTTGGCTTAGTATGTCTTGGATATCATAGATGACATGTAAATGTACATTTTCTATTCCCGTTTGACACGTTTCACCTTGGTGAATGCCCTTTTATTTTTAAAACAAACAACACATGGAATTTGTTCACCCAAACTTGCCTCCAGGCTCCAATGCAGTCGTATATGTTTCTCGTTATCGCACTGTTGTTTGTGCGTGAGTGAAATCATGGCAAAAGAAAAATATCTCACTGAAGAATTAGTGAATATTTTGTATAATGCTGATTCAGATGATGAACTGATTCCTGAATTAGAAGATTCACAAAGTTAAAGTGAAGATGAACTTCCATTTCCTGAAATTGATACGCCGATACCATGTGATGTTAATCACTCAAGTTATTTCACCATCAAATCCTACTAGGATATCTCTTTTAGGTATGTACAAAGTTTGAATTTTCTAGGAATAATAGTTTGTGAATAATGGTCCATTTTCTGAAGTGCCACGAAAAGGGTAGCTGGGGCATTTAAATGGCTGGCCTGAGGGTTTAAATGCCCTGCTCAGTGCCTGGTACTGAATGTGACACATATATAATATATAATATATAAGCTATTGGCTGACATAACTTCCCGCAACTGCAGATGACTTACACCCTCCATGTCCCTTAAGTGATAAAACATTAACGCCTGTGTTATCCAGGAGAGTACTGGAAGTTCTCCTAAATGAATAACTAGTATATGTTTTAGGATTTTCCAAATTTAAAAAATTTGCTATTTTACGAGGAATTGTAGAAAGTGTATTCCTTCCAACTGGTTGATTATAAAATAGTCCTCTATGATATCGCATAAATAAACGTGGATTGTCAGTTTCCATTGCTGATCTAATCAACATGTATTTCCTAACAATTTTAAAATGATAAACATTACTTTCGCTAGGAGTAATTGTGAATCTACGAGACGTATCATTTTTAGGATCTCCAACAGTCACAATAATGACATCTGTTTTTACCTCTACGTCTTGCAATCTCAAATTCACTAAATCATTACCACGGCATCCACCTTCGATTCCCATCACTGCCACCACTTTCATTAACAAATATATATCATCAGGTGCATCTGTAAAGAATGTATCAAGTTCTTCTCTGCTGAAAACACTCGATTTTTTAGGTTTGTGTCCCACATTTTTTCGTTTCAAAAATGTTCTAAGTCGAGGATATTTTGATATGTCAATGTTATCCTCAATCAAAAGTGTTGCTTTTAACATAGAATATTCACTCCATAAACTTGCCGATGACTTTAATATTTCCGACTTTTCAAAAAAATAAGCTAACAACGAGGGTTCAGTAATACTTGTGTTCTTAGCACTACACCATTCCTTAAATAATTTGTAAGAACGTTCATATCTCTTTTTTGATTTCTGCGGCAGTAAAAACTCGCAAGCAGCACTTGATGATTCTTCAACATCATCTGAAATCATTTTCAATAAGTATAAATAAAAAATATCCTCAACTCATGTCCAACTCAGGGTCGGGTTGAGGACTGTGAAAGACAAGGGTGCTGGCTGACCATGCCTGATGCACCATCACAGGGGCAGATGAACAGAATGAAATGAAATAGATGAGAGAAGTATGGAGAAATGGTGGAATAAAATTGTGGCAGGGAAAAAGGGAGAAAACTCCGAGAAAAACCTGCCCAAGCTCCGTTTCGTCCACCACGAAACCCACATGGAGTAACCGAGACTCGATCTCGGGACCCCAGCAGTGAGAGGCAAGTGTCTAACCACTTGCGCCACGGAGCTGCCATTACAACGAAATTTTCAAAATATCTGCCACATTTCTCTATAGTTTTCTAGTAACATCCAATAAAGTAACTAAATTCTTATTAACTCATGCAAAATTAAGATAAATCAGTTTTTTTATATATTTTTCATGGACTGTGGGAGTGGAAAAATATATGTAACTCGTGAGTTAATTAGAGTTAACCATTAATTATTATGAGTTAGTTTTTTTCTGACTCAGTTCATATTTATGATTTTATTTCAGTCCCTGGTTTCCGCAATCTCTTGCCATTTTCAACGCTACCCAACTGTTGAATCAGCAGATGGCAATCTTGTAGATTGATTTCTGCTCCTTCTGCTGGCTGACTGATGAACTTCCAAATGAAATTGTTTTCCTTTTCCCCAGAATTTCAAAATTCATTGTTTTTTAATTAATTAAAACCAATAAAAATATTAAAAAGGAAACTAAAATGAAAATTTATAAGAGCATAATACAGAATATTTTATCATATGGAAGTAAAACTTGGTCTTTGACGGAATTACAAAAGAATAAAATTAGAACAGTTAAATTTGATTATTTTAGAAGAAGCCTCCAAAAAAACAAGACAGGATAAAATTAGAAATGAATTCCTTTGGAGAGAAATGAATGTCACCACATCTGTTGTTAAGAGGATTGAAAATCAAATGCTTAAATGGTATGGCCATGTACAAAGAATGGAAAATGAAAGATGGCCAAAAAATATATACCAATGGTCACCCCCTGGAAGAAATAAACGTGGCAGACCAAGACGGAATTGGAAAACCAACGTCAGAACCATAATGGATGATAGGAATTTGGAAGAGGGAGATTGGAATGATAGAGATAAATGGAAAATGAAGACGGCAAACCTATAAGTGGGGGAAAGCCGAAGAAGAAGAAGAACAAAACTAACAAATGTATGATTGATGAAGGCAATAAATCAGAAATTTATCAAATTGATTGTAAAGATTGTGAAAAAATATACATAGAAAAGACAAAAAGGAACTTGAATATAAGATTGAAAGAACACCTTAAATATGTTAAAAATGGGGAAACAGAAAAGTATGCAATAGCTGCACATGTATGGTCAGAAAAATCAAAACCATGGTCAAATTATTGAAGCAGTTTTTATTAAGAAGAAAACCGCCAGGAAACGACATAACACCGGTCGACCAGAGGCTACTGATGATGGAGATAAGCTCCGAAACTGCAGTATAGAAGAAAAAGGATATGAGGTGAGGTAATAAAAACATTAATTTAATTCTTAAATTAAACCTCATAGTGTTCTTTCCCTGTGAAAGTTAAATAATTAAGAGGTTTATTTAATAAGTAAGACATTTGGTCTGTGTATTCTTACCTCTTATGGTTGTTTTTGTTGAACATATTTTTCAATGCTGTAAAAGCTGAAGATGGGGCTCACAAGCCTTGAAACATATGTTCAACAAAAACAACCAAATATCTTAATTATTTGATTTGGAGGTTCATCAGTCAGCCAGCAGAGGGAGCAGAAATCAACCTACAACCGCTAATTCAATAGTTGGGTAGCATTGAAAATGGCAAGAGATTGCTGAAACCATAATCTACAAAAATATCGTAAATATGATGTGAATCAGAAAAAAAGCATAATAATTAAAATAAACCTCATAGTGATGATCTTGAAGAAGATTTCCGGGCTGTAGGCCGTGGTCTGAAGGCTTGAAGTTCCCCGACGTTTCGCCAGACTGTGTCTGGCATCCTCAAGGTTCAAGCCTTGAGACCACGGCCTACAGCCCGGAAATCTTCTTCAAGATCATCATAGTAACTCCAGCCGTGAAAGCCTAAGACAGTTCATAAACCTCATATTGTTACATCCTTTAATTATTAAATAGAATTAACTATATTTTTTTTATATTTGAAGAGAAAATTTATATGCTCAGACTGGGGTTTCAACCCAGGACCTTTGGCTTTCTAGGCTAATGCTCTACCGCTGAGCTATCTGGGCACTCCAACCTAAACACAAATTTCCCTCTTATACATTGTTAATTCCCGATCTCCAGTCAGAGCATATAATTTTTCTCTTCAAATATAATTTCTCCTTCAGTGAGAAGTGTTAAATTAATATGTTGTTGTTTTCAAATACTGGGCCTTGGCAATGAAGCCATTAGTGTTCTTGCTCTGCAATATTTCTCTATGGTGGATCCAGCAGGTAATACTTCACAGGTTTGTACATGTTCTTCGTTCATTTCTTCATCTTTGTTGCATAGAGGACAATTTGGATTCGTGTAGATTCCTATTTTATATAAACGTTTCGCCAAATAGTCATGTTCTGTAAGCAGTCTAAATTTTGCTACTGTAGTTTTATGTGGAATTTCTGGAATAATATCTGGCTTCTTTACTAAAATATTCCATTTTTTGTCTTTGGCTTTATTACATAGGTCTTGGTTTTGTTTGATTTTATATTTGTTTTTAATTTTTAAATTAATAATAAAAACATCGACACAAGCCCTGCTGGCTTTATAAAGTAATCTTCTTCTTCTTCTTCTTCTTCCTTCCAAGTTTAGGCCAAGGCCTGTTACGATCCTATAGAAAATTTTCCCTCCAGCGTTTCATAGGACGGCCCAGTGATCTTCGTCCTTTTGGTATATAATTATAAACTGCTTTGGGGATCCGATTTGAACTCATTCTTTCAAGATGGTGTTTTTAATTTAGTTGGTACTGTTTAATATATTCTAAAATTGGCGTAGTCTTCAATTCTTTTAAGATATCAATGTTCCTTTTCCAATCCCATCTGGTGTAACCCGCTGTTCTGCACATGAATCTCATTTCATTGAAGCATGGACACTAAAAAGACGACATGACAGCAAAATAAAGTAATGTTTAAATTCCCAATAAAATGTCTTCTTAAATAGAAGCTGCCATTTGCATAATCGAAGCAAAGGCTTGTAGCATTCGGCGATCGGGAATTAACAATGTATCAGAAAAAAATGTGTGTTTAGATTGGAGTGCCCAGATAGCTCAGCGGTAGAGTATTGCCTAGAAAGCCAAAGGTCCTGGTTTCAAACCCTAGGCTGAGCATATAATTTTTCTCTTCAAACATAATTTGTCCTTCAATGAGAAGTGTTAAATTAATAATAAAAACATCGAGAGTTAAACATTTTTAACTTTCTTGCCACCCTCACTAATGTTTGGGCACAAGCTCATCCTTTACTCATACTGGTAACTACTACTTACTTCCTTGTAGTAGAAATACACTGCCATATTAATTAATTACAACAGGAAGTAACATGAGGATATTCTTAGTAAATAAGGCAAGTCTGTTACATCTTACCTCATAAAAAGTTGAGTTCTTTTGGACATGTTTCAATATACGAGTACCTGCATATCATCATCAGCTTGTACAGACTATTGAATTTTACGTTCCATCTTTTGGTGGACCAAAGAACTTGCAAATCAAATCCTCTTCCCTGAGAATTTCAAAATTCATAATTCTATCTCTATTCTTCTGCACATAGATCTTCTCCAAAATGGTGACATATTTTGTATTTTCTAACTCTTTTTTAATAATTTGGAGTTCACATCAATTTTTTTGTTTTTCTGACCAAACGTGAGCAGCTACAGTAGATTTTTCTACTTTCATTTTTTAGTTGCTGCACACATTTGGTCAAAAAACATAAAATCGATGTGAACCACCAAATTATTAAAACACTTAGAAAATACAAAAAAAAAGTATTTCAATATTTGAAGGAAGTACACCATGAGGTTTCTTTTAATTATTATGAATTAGGGTTTTAGACTCACCTCGTATTTTTTTTACATTTCTTGCAGACTAGTTTCTTCACACTTGTGTGATATTGTCAATGCCTTCCAACTGCCAAATTTGCAGTTGTCAATACTATATGTTGATTTCCACTCCTTCTGTTGGCTGACCGATCAACTTTTTTTTATGATGATCTAGAAGATTTCCGGGCTGTTGGCCATGGTCTTGAGGCTCGTAGTTCCCCAACGTTTTGCCAGAGACTGCGTCCGGCATCCTCAAGGGTTGTCTTGAGACTGGCAATTTTGTCGACTACCTGCTCTATTTATACATTTATCCGCGACGTGTTCTCTGCGCGGTCTGTTACTTCGTAAATTGTATCTGCCTTCTGGTTGGTTAGCATTACGGTCTTCCATTGCACCAATGAGGTTGCTGTCTGATGTTCTAGTAGATTGTTCTCGTAGGGATTTACATCTGGCTGTTGTTAAGACTGGTATCCATGCTTTGTTGACTTTTAATGATTCTTCTTTTCTATTGTAACTATTTTGATGTTTGAATATTTCAATGGCTTCTAGTTGCAGACGGGTAAAATAGTGTGTGCAGTTAGATAATATATCTGTGTTGTTGTATTGTATTGTATGGCCTTGAAGTAGAGAGTGTTCTACTACTGCCGACTTTTCCACTTGTTTCGAATGTATCTGTTGATTTCCTCCCCATAGAGGCGACTAATATATCCACCAGGCTAAATAAATCTAATCTAATCTAATCTAATATATTGACTTAGGCTTACACGGCAGAAGTTACTATGATGATCTAGAAGATTTCCGGGCTGTTGGCCATGGTCTTGATAAATCTGGTAGTCATAATATCGGCTGAGGATGAGAGGGACTCCTCATGAAAACAGCAGTTCCCGTGTTTAAAAAAAACATTAAGTATGAGGTAAGATAACTTTTTTTTATTCAATGACACCATGTTTTCATTTTGGCATTCTGGTATTCTCTCTGGCATGGCGTATTGTAACCCACTTCTGAAGTGCAGTGCCTGGAAGGCAGAGTTATGCTGCCCCGATGATATATGATAGATGATGATGATGGCAATCCTAAACTTAATGAATGTCTTCTTCTTCTTCCTTCCAAGTATTAGGCCAAGGCCTGTTACGATCCTATAGAAAATTCTCCCTCCAGCATTTCATAGGACGGCCCAGAGAACTTCGTCCTCTTGGTATATAATTATAAACAGCTTTGGGGATCTGATTTGAACTAATTCTTTCAAGATGGTGTTTCCAATTTAGTTGGTACTGTTTAATATATTCCAAAATTGGCGTAGTCTTCAATTCTTTTAAGATATCGGTGTTTCTTTTCCAATCCCATCTGGTGTAACCCGCTGTTTGCACATGAATCTCATTTCACAAGCCGTTATTCTGCTTTCATGTTGTCTTTTTAGTGTCCATGCTTCACTACCACAGGTCAACACTGGTCTAGCCAAAGTGTTATATAAACGTAATCTGTTTTTTTTTTGTACAAGGGATGGTTTCATAACTTGATTAATAATTCCCAAACTTTTATTATAACTAGTAATTTTTTCAGGGATATCCTTTTCATCCCAGATAGAGAGATAATACCCAAGATATTTAAATTGATTAGATCTCTCTAAAATTTTATTTAGGAGACAGATTTAACTTTGTATGGGGTCCTTCCCATGAAATGAATATGATAATGATGATAATGATGGCCAAATGATGTTCGGGGATCATTTGGGTCTTAAAAATTTCCTGACATTTGTCTTAAAAGTGAGAAAAAATCCTGAAAAAACCATCACCCAGGAAACTTGTCCCGACTGGGGACTGAACCCAGGCCCACTGCATGACAAGGTAGCATGCTATTTTGACTCATTCATTCATTGAATGTCCAAAAGAACTCAACTTTTCACGAGGTAAGATATAACCTTATTTATATACTGCCAAGCTAAGGAAAAAGGCAATACCGGTAACTGCACAAATACATATATGGCTTATTTGGTATCATCTTAATGTTCTGCATCATATTACAACCTTAAAAAACAGTAGAAGTTATATTTATATTAAATTGATGTTGGGAAGTAAACATTATGAGGTATAATCATTGAATACTTATTTTAGGGAATTCACACTACGAGGTATATTCAATCAGGTAGAATTTTTTTATCACTCACCTCATAGTGTTCTTCTTATTTGACTATAAACTAGTTTCAAAACATAGTTTCTATTCCATCCTCAGTATCGTCACGACCGTTGTTCTGTCTTCTTGAAGAGCCGTCCTTCACTCCTTCCATTGGCAGACTGAAAAACCTCGAAACCAGGTCAATTGATGAACTTCTTTGAAATTTCCGGGGAGAATGACCTGGTTTCGAGGTTTTTCAGTCTGCCAATGGAAGGAGCGAAGGACGGTTCTTCAAGACGACAGAACAACAGTCGTGACGATACTGAGGTTGGGACAGAAACTATGTTCTGAAACTAGTTTATAGTCAAATAAGAAGAACAATATGAGGTGAGTGACAAAAAATTCTACCTAAATAAAAAAAAAATATATATATAATATATAATCAGTAAAATTCATCAGAGAACATTTTTTGACAACTCACCTCATAAATTTCATGTTTTTCAGGAAACTGCAGTTTCAAACGTAATCACGTCCAATTTCATCAGTGAGAGTTATGGCTGAGGATGGACATGATTATGTTTGAAACTGCAGTTTTGTGAAAAACATGAAATTTATGAGGTGAGTTGTCAAAAAATGTTCTCCGATGAATTTCAGAAGTTATATTTGCTCAAATTATAACAAAAATCAATTACTTCTTTCAACACTACAATGACTGAAAGCAGTAAGTAGGTGTTACAATAAAAAAAGCAGTGTCTGCATAAGAAATGCTTTTTAAAATTACATTTTATCCGACTCAACAAGTTAAACAATGAAAGAAACCAACAAATACAGGTCAATGTAAGAAAATAGTCTCTTCATCTGTTTATTTCTTTTATTTAAATATCACTAATGAATCAAGTGAGTAACTAGAACTAATGTTTTTTAAACATAGTGTACAAAAATAGGAAAATGTTTTCTTAACTAGTTCAACACTCATAACAATGCAGAATCTCTAAGGACAAAAATGAGGTTACAATCAAAAACCTCATTCCGTAAATGCCTTAAAACAAAATATTATTCTGAAAAAAACATTTCTGAATGTTAATAAAAAAAATTAGTGGTCTGGCTTTAAACATTTCTGCTCTTAAAGACTGCATTTGAAATCATAAGAAAATGTTTCTTTGCAGTTCTTTTTTTACAATTATTATGATTATTTTTTTTCTGATAATGTTTAAATTTAATTTTACTCCAATAATATTAAACTCAAAAAAATAAAAATTAATGTGCTGTACTTTCATTACAGTGAAAAGGAAAAAATCATACAACAAAAAAGGTAGTATCTTCCATTCACCACTTTAAAAGTGAAAGTTTAGTCTTCACACGCTTTGTAAAAAGACAATATCTGTCACAATTCAATAATTTGCAAAAAAATCTGATGCAAGAATAAATGTTCTTGTTTATTTTACAATTAATATGTTAATTTTAAATTCATTCTGGTTATATATACCTCTACCAAGCTAAATTCTAGTTGTAATGTAAACAAAACAGATGTATGACTGCATTTTCATATGTCGATTAGCAAGTTATGTAGGTAGGAAATAACACTATGAGGTTCATTTTAATTTTGTTTAGTTGTTTCTTGACTCACCTCATACTTCTTAACTCCCACGCATATCTAGATTTCGTCACTGTATTTGTGACATTCTCAATGCTGTTCACGTCACAACTGACGTCCAATGGTCTCCTCTCCTGCAGACTGACGGAGGTCAGTTGTGAACGTGAACAGCATTGAGAACGTCACAAATACAGTGACGAAATCTAGATATGCAAGGGAGTTAAGAAGTATGAGGTGAGTCAAGAAACAACTAAACAAAATTAAAAGTCCATTAACAATTTTACCTTTGGGTAAGAAAATGTAGTTCTCTCTCTAACACTCGAAAAAGAGAAAATAAAAATAATAAAAATATGTATTATCTAGCACATATATGTGAGTTATATGGGAGGATCTTAAAATACTTAATTACAATTTTAATAGATTAAATGAACGTTATTTTATTCTTATGCATGCATAATGAAGAACACGTTGAAATTTCAGTTGTTTTAAAATGGCTGCTTCTGTATAAGACATTGCAAAGGAAAGTATTTGAAGAGCAGTCAGAAACACATTATTTTGAATGTTTTCAAACAGTTTAGTGAAAAAAATCTTACATTAGCCATTGAGGATGTGGTGAAAATAACAGCAGAATTTACAAGTCGGTGAGCATGGAGCACATATTCTGCTCGTAATGAAATTGTAAATGAAGGATATTTATCGACATCATGGAAAAAGAGTAAACCGTCTGTCAGGTAGGCCCATATATAATTTTCTGTCATAAATAAATAAGAAATTATTGGTACCATCTTACCTTGTATCCTGTCTTATTTCCCATAAAACATGATGTTCCCTAAGAACAATTTTTTATTGTTGACAGTTCTGTACAATTTGGTCATATGGCAGATAAAAGTATAACACGTTTCCCCCAACAGAGGTGTTAGCGAAGTAATACCTTTTTGCAAGTTTGTTTACAGTAAAACTAGAACTTAGCTCAGAATTAATGTAAAAAAATAATTTATGTATTTATATCTAATTCTCTTAATTTAAAAACAAAGTTATTCTTTCCTTGCTTCACAATATTTTTTATGTCAAATCACAATATGTCTGGCACAAATTGATTTAACTTTGAACTCAATTTTCTCAACTTTCAAGTTCATGCAATTACTGTACTTTTGCTTAGTATGACAACACTCTTCAAAAACTAGTTCAATACAGAAGTGATGAACAAAAAAAAATCACATTTCTTACAATAATTACAAATGATGATAAAAATTAGGGAGATTGTCACATACTAGATAGTTAAGCATTTTATTATTTCTTTAGATAGCCCATTAAATAATCAGAATTAAATAAAATCCTAAGTTTCAAGGACAATATGATTTATAAAAAAATGAATGCAAGTAACTCTATGAGGTAAACATCTATAAAGTCAAAATATAATTTAGAAACTTTATACCTCACCTCATAATTAGAGATCCGTGAAATTCACGAGTCGCAATAACGCATGCAAAATGCTCTAATTTTGTCATTTTCTTGTGCCATTTCTTAATGCTACTTCCCATAACCTCAAAAAAAGCATTTATGAATTACAAAATAACATGAAATCCTACGATAACACGAAATAACACCGACATTTGAAAATATCAACGAATTCCGGAGACTTTTTTGTTCTATTCGTGAAATTTTCAAAATGCATTTTTAAACATTGTTTTCTGATTCCATCTTCTTTTTAACTGCCATATCTCATGGTGCCATATCTGCTTCCTCCATGCACTCTTTCAAAGGGAAATGATTGCAACACAGTTCACAACATAGAGGTAATATTTTCTGTCCTTCTCATGCTCAAATATGGTCTCTCCATATATTTTAAGTTCTATGGCCAATAGGAAGTCCAAGAAATTTGAATTATATTAACGTGTAAGAAAAGTTTTTTCCCCTAAATTTTTGCAGAGATAATTATCGATTTTATATCAATCATTAAGTAAATCTAAATCTAAAGAAAATATTTATTTAAGTATAAGCGGTAACCTGACAATAATGCAAGCACTGACAAATTTGAATAAGCCAACAATGGACCATGAGTAATTATATCATATTGATAATAATATTATTATTCGCAATTTAATTAAAACAGAATTTAATTACATATACATATTTTTTCTACTGGATTACATATCTATAACATTCATTGCAAATTTTGCTTACAAATTAGTGACTATGATTAAAATGGTAGTAAAAGATTCCGGGCTATGTGGCCGTGGTCTATAACTGGCGTTTCTCTCTCAACTGCGGAATTCGCAGTCGAGTCTACGACAGGGAAACAACAGCTTCTAGCGCTCGCCACTGAAGATGCCCTCCGCAGTTGAGGGAGAAACGTCTGGAAGAAACGCCAGTTATAGACCACGGCCACATAGCCCGGAATCTTTTACTACCATGATTACCGGCCGTGAAAGCCTGCATTCCACTATGATTAAAATGTTATGAATTTTAGTGTATTAAAATCAATATCAATTGTACAAGCTAAAAGCTGACCTTAAACTCGATACTAGTAAAATTCATGGTGATTTTCCGTTGAGGTATTAGTTCACTGTAATATAATGTACGGTTAAAAACTATAATATAGTTACCTTGTAAGTTGAGGAGACAGACCTACAAGGTAACTATATTATAGTTTTTAACCGTACATTATATTACTGTGACCTTAAACTACTGGATATATCATTCTTATTGGGTTTAATATACTTAACTAGGATTAAAAAGACTCAAATTTACATTTCTTTAGAATAACATCAAAATCTTGAAATTTTAAAACAAATTTTCCCTAAAAATAAAACCACTTTCACAGATCTCTATTCATAAAGTAAGATCCTTTCACCAGGAGATATGATGGCACTACACATTAACTATTTTATGTAGATATCAAAGAGGCATATGATTCAATTTCTATTTATAATGGCATAGCCCATTGTTGAGCCGTAACTTCTCCATTGTAAGGAGCTACTAGACCAAGTTAATTTTTAGTTACCTTATTTGCTCATAGATGCCATGGATGGCATGTGGTCAACACACCGACACAATGAGACATCTAACAGGCAACTAAGGTATTACTAGGACATTGATGTCGGTAAAATTTGCTTAGAGGCCACTTTATTCAGGCTTAAGGATCTTTTACGAGCCTGAAAATCTACCTGGCATTCTGATTCAAATGCATATGATTTCTCCCCTTTAACCCGTTGGGTGGGCATTACGTGAATATCCGTCTCAAGAAAGCCTTCACTCGGTGGGAGTTACGGATATATCCAACGAGATATATATTATTTTTTTCCTAAGTTAATTGGCGATACAGGAAGACAAAATTTTGAAGATCTGTTCTGTATGGGTATGACATCTAGTGTGATTTTTTTCAACCCTCTTTGACCGGTCTCTTAACAGTTTCTTATTACGAGAGTTAAAATCACATATCATGTATGCGCGCAAGAACGGACTAACGTGTATCGGTAACTGGCCAGCTATATAACATTCATGATAAAATATTATTCACTAGACGTGTTCAGAAAAAAAAAACAGACACCAACTGTTTGCTCAACATAATATATCTCTCAACTCAGATTAGCCTTAAACCTTAATGCAAGAACGGTCTAAGTTAATGACAAAATAATAACTCTGGTACAGTTTCTTGTAACTTCTCATTCACACGTTTAAATGAGAGATCTGTCTTTTATCACATTAGAAAAATATTGCACAAACATTCAATTGGGGTTGCTAACTTTTACCCTCCTTCTTCAGTCTTGAAGTAACTAGTTCAAACGTCTTATTTCGCTTCTAGTTTTTTTTTTTTTCACTTCATATATTTTTATAAGCTACTTACAATTTACTGAAAATATGAGTGTTTTCTAAAATGAAGTTATGTAGCATTCATAATACTAACAACAATAATAACCAGTGACTTCTCAACACACCAGTGTTCAATAACACCACTGATAATATCTGATGACGTCAATAATCACTATTACTACAATAAAAACTACTAATTGTACAGATATATATTTTTACGGTATATTAAAGTTCTAAAAATAAAAAAATTGCGATTATTTGTAATAACTCAAAACTGACAGTATTTAGTAACGCCACTGGTCATATGTGTCGTAAAATTTTAATATTTACAGTGTTAAAAGAGATTGTATATTTACATTATAAACTTCGGAGTAAATTGCCAATATAAATAAATAAATTTATTTATACATATATCCTAAATGCTTAGTTTATATTGATGTAAGACTTGAAATAACGCCACTGATGACAGACACCATGTAAGGCCAGAGTTAACATTTCTTGCATTTAAGAGATTTGCATACTTTTTAATATTAATTACATGTAATATAAATAATGTTTTCCAAATTACTTTTAAATTGAACACGAGAAGACACTTGTGCCGTTTTTGTACTAAAGTTGAAAAAAATAAAAATATGAAATTTTGATTAAAAAATATGACCATATGAAAGAGAATGGTTGTTTTGTATAATATTTGATGGATATGTTACAAATGTTTACTCCCTGTATTTTTTATAATATTTTTAATTAAAGGAAGAAAAGGCTCCCCACAGAGCTGTAGAACTGCACTAGCTAGGTCCCCAGTTAAGGGGTTAATATATGAATTCCCGTGAGCCGAGGCTATGAACTTCACACTCTAGAGGCTTCAATGGGAATCACACCACATGGCTATAATTTGGTGTGATTCCCAATATCTTGTTAAAGAAGCCCCTAGAGGCATGCGTGGAACAAAAAGCTCACAGCCTTGGAGTACGGGAATTAATATAATAAATGAGAGAAATAATGTGCGTTTGAATCGAAATGCCTGTTAGCTTAGTGATAGAGCGCTAATGCATAGAACCAGAGATATCGGGTACAAATCCTCATTCAGGCATATAATTTTTCTTTTCGAATAAAATGTTTGTCTTTCGGTGAGAAATGATAAATTTATGCATAAATTAATTATGGGAAATAACATTATGAGGTTTTCAATTAAGAATAAATTAGTCATATCTCATCTTATACTTCATATTTTCAAGCACGGAAACTACAGTGAGTAATCCCTCCCATCTTTGTCCATCTTCAGCTGAAGATGGGACGGATTCCTCTTGAAAACTGCAATTTCCGTGCTTCAAGAACACCAAGTATGAGGTGAGATGTGATTCATTTTTATTAAATGATAAATCAATTAAATTAAACTCCGCCATCGCCGGTCCCAACTCCAAGATGAAAAAGCAGAAGGGGGAGGAGTAACAACCTTGTTAAAAAAAACTAGGATTCAGCTGGCTCCGACTGATAGTAAGGACCCTAGCCAGGGTTACGGTTAAGACCTCAACGGCAGAGTTGGTGCAGAAGGAGTCCTTCGACACAGTGGATCTGGTGGAAAAGGCAACCCTATCTCTAAGGGAAATAGGGAAATGCTGCCTTGCAATGAAGAGGCATTTTCAAAAGCTAGTGAAGAAAACTCAAGACAGAAAATTTCCCAGTCCTTCAGGTTGGGGTTTATGCTATTGGATAGCTCCCCACCATTAGAAAAATCATACAATGCTAAAAGACTAAACGAAGCAAAGGCAGATAAAACAAAATGATGTACTAACAAGAATAGACTAATGGCTCTAGAAATGGATTATTTATGCAGAAGTGCCAGAAAATCAAAATTAGAACAGGTCACAAATAAGGAAATTAGAAACATAATGGCAGCAGGAGAAAAAAAAAATAAAAGAATTGAGGAGAAGGAATTAAAATGGTTATGACATATTTCAAAAAAAGAAAGATCAGCAATGGCCAAAACAACTATATCAATGGCGACCAACCAGAAAGAAGAAAAAAGGAAAACCAAAGTTAACATGAGGATAGCAATGCTAGCAAGAGGGTTAAGCATTGAAGATGCCCAAGATCGTGGGCTTTGGAAGTTTGGCACGAGTAGACAGCAGCAACTGTAAAAACCCAAAGATAGATAATGTAAGATCAATATTATTAATCTATTTGTTTTTTACACGCTTTATATTAGCTTGACCTGTATCTATCTATGTAACGGAATCTTTCAACGCGATTTTCACCCACTTAAAATCATCGGATCGACTTGAAACTTTGTATACTTGTAGAGGACCCGTGACAATACAACAATTGCATATTTATTTTCTAAAATCCTGGCCATAATCATCAGAAAATCAAAAAACATGTTTCTGTATCAATGTAACGGAATCTTTCAATGCGATTTTCACCCACTTAGAAATATTGGATCGACTTGAAATTTTGTATACGTGTAGAGGACCTGTGACAATACAATAATTTCATATTTTGTTTCTAAAATCCTGGCCAGAATCATCCGAAAATAAAAAAAAATGAAAACTGGTATAATAGGTTGCGGACTTGTGGAGTTTTTAGTCAATCGTTGTAAGAGCTCAGTTGGTAGAGCAGTGAACTCTTAGTGGTATATAATTTCAGTAATCCATACGTCGCTGGTTCAAATCCGGCTGGGAGGGTTCTTTTTATAGAAGAGTATTACTTTTAGCTCATACTACAATAGTATCGAATTTAAAGATATTTACATTTTTATCTTATTTTGTAAAATATTAAAACTAAAAAATAAATAATAGTTTTAAAAAACTAAAAGAACATGCTTTATTAGGAAACTAAAAAATGAAAAATAATTTTAATTTCCAATACGCTTGGGATAAAATAAAGTGGTCAACAAAAAATCATCTCCAACACATATAGAATAAAATTAGAGTTATCAACAGAAATAAAATAATTTTACCATCAAAAGCGTGGGGTGCTTTTTACGATTTTTACATTTTCTTCTTAGAGAGCTTACTTTTACCAATATCTGTTTATTATCAAATATATTAATTGATATAGAGCACCCCACGCTTTTGATGGTAAAATTATTTTCTTTTTGATGATAACTCTAATTTTATTCTATATGTGTTGGAGATGATTTTTTTGTTGACTACTTTATTTTATACCAAGCATATTGGAAATTAAAATTATTTTTCATTTTTTAGTTTCCTAATAAAGCGTGTTCTTTTAGTTTTTTAAAACTATTATTTATTAAATGTAGACTTCAACAACTGTCTACTGGTAATACACTACTCTAAATAATAAGCTTTCGTATGGTAAACTTCAAAACACTCGCCGAGACACAGTCCTATGTCACATTTGCTGCAGTATAAGGTGGTGTACTTTCGTATAGCCTTTCCTGTTTTATGCTTAGACCTGTCAGAACACACCTTACAGGCTCTCTGAGCACGTCCTTTTCCCTTTTTTCTTGTGGCAGGTACTCTGTGTAGAAAATGGTCCCTTCCAAATAGTCTTGCTGCTGTTGGTCTTTGCGGCTGTGGGACTATTTCAGGGCCTGCAACATAATTAGTCCTTCTGTGACTCTTTCCATGAAAACTTGAAGTTGTAATTTGTGTGATTTTTGTTTTTGGGCAGAATGTGAGCATTGGCTCAAATAAGAGAAAAAAAGTTTTTTTTTTTTCCGTCACTTTACTGATTTTCTCTGGAAACTGTAGTAAGGCATCAGTTGATCAGATTTGTCAATATAGTAGTCTTATCCCCATTAGCTTGGATGTTTCCATTTGTTTTCTCGCTTCCCAGTAGAGTCCAGTCAGAGTTCTTGTAGGTGACATCTTGAGAGCCTCACAGTTGGTAAGGTGGTCTTTGTCCATTGTTGAGTTATTATCTTGACAAAGTATACAATTTAGAGAGAATAAGATTCCAAGTTTGTGTAGGTGTGCTGCCAGATAGTCATGGCCTGTTGCTACTGATTCATGCCTTGGTTCAGATATTAAAGTTCTCCAACAATTCTTTCTGGAAGTTTCTTTAAATAATACCTTTTGCAGGATGGTAGGGCAGGGTTTGATACGTTTTCTGTAAAATTTTAGTACCCTTTTTTTGTCATCATCATCATCATCATCTTCATTGTAGGGTCTTGGCCTGTTCCGCTCTCAGAACTCATCCTCCAATCGTCTTCTAGGACATCCCACATCTCTATAGCTTTGAGGTGGTACAACAGTGCTTGTTTTGTTAGCCTAGAAGAGTCCATTCTTTAAATATGTTCATGCGATTTTTTTGTTTATAGCTTTGTATTTTTTCATTTTGATTAAAAATGTTGAGTTCTTGCCTTATTGTTTCATTAGGAATATGGTCTTTTAGAGTATATCCTGCAACGTATCTGAGGAACCTCATCTCTGACATTTCTAGTAATCTTCTGTCTGATCTATTCATGGCCCAATTTTCTGATCCATATGTCACAATGGGAACTGTCATCACTTTATAAAACTTTAGCATTGTTTCTTTTGTTGTTTTTGTTTATATTGTTCTTTTAATAGTCCCACATATACTTTGGAATTTATATTTTTTTCCATTTATATCAATTTCCCAATTGTAAGACAAGTGACATCCTATATATTTAAAACTCTGTGCTTGTTCCATAATTTCATCATTCAAAACTATGTTAATATTATTCGTTTTTATACATCTTAATGATGGACAAATTATATTTGAAAACAAAAATATACGCCTAGACTGGAGTTTGAACCCAGGACCTTAGGCGTATATTTTTCTTTTCAAATATAATTCAAAACTATTTTCGATCAAACTGCATATTTTCCCCGAAAGGTCATTTTTTTGTTTTCTTCGTTGAAATCTTGAATTATATTTCTCCATGGTTTTATTGGCTTTTTGTAACTGATTTTCTGATTCTGCACATATAAACTGATCATCTGCAAACATAATTGTACAATGGCCGTTTCTAGTTTAAAATGTTTACTTAGCCATTCTATGACAGCTGCGTCCTTTTTTGTCGATATAAAATTTGTATTTATTATAATCTATGACAGATTTAGAAACATTGTTTCTCTGAGTCTGTACTAGCTGAGGATGGGGCTAACATGCCTTGAACATATGTCCAACAGAAACAACCATATGAGGTAAGAATATATACAGACCAAACATAATGATTAAATATTAAGAATAACCTCATAATGTTACTTGCTATTGTATTTTCAAAGAAAAATATATGCCTGAATTGGTTCTGTACACCAGTGCTCTATCCACTAAGCTACCAGGCATTCTGATTCAAATGTATATTATTTCTCCACTTTAATATATGAATTCCCATGTGTAAAGGCTATGAACTTTGTGTTCTACACACGCCTTCAGCAGCTTCTTTAACAACAAGACTTCAATGGGAACCACATCACATGGCTATAATTTGGTGTGATTCCTAATAAAGTCTTCTTGTTAAAGAAGTCTCTAGAGGCATGTGTGGAATGGATTGGCGTGTAGGAATTCATATAATAAAGGAGAGAAATAATGTGCATTTGAATTGGAATGCCTGATAGCTTAGTGGATAGAGTGCTAATGCACAGAACCAGAGATATCGGGTTCAAATCCTGATTCAGGCATATACAGGGTGATTCAAAATTGACTTTACAACTTTACAAGCTTATAGAAATTTATTTAGAAGACCTACAGAATTGGTTTTAATGTCATATGATAGCACAACTCATCAAGTTTTCACCGACATAGTTTTATAGTACCTAGTTCTCTCACCGCGTGCGCTAATGTAGTTCATATCAAAATGGCTGCTTTCACAGGTGCCGAGCGTGCTCATTGTGTGTTTTTGTTCGAAGAAACTAAATCTGCGACAATTGTTCAGTGTAGATTTCGTACCCAGTATGGTAAGGATCCTCCTAGCATATCCAGATAAATCGTACCATTGATAGTTTTTTCTTGGAAAAAGAAGGGGTTGTACACTTTAGTTTTACTTAGGGCACAAAACACATTCACTTTCGGGCTGTCACATACGTGTTGCAGATGGAGATGTGGAGGTTCAGAGCCCCAGATCCTGCAGTTATGAGTATTTACTTTGCCACTGACGTGGAATGTAGACTCATCATGAAGATTACATGGTTCAAATATGTTTCATCTTCCTCAATCCGACCAAGCATTTCTGCACAGAAATCACGTCGAACCATCTTATCATTATCAGTAATGTGTTGCACCATCGAAAATCGGTATGGTTTCAAGTGCAAACGCCTCCGTAGTATGCGCCAAATGGTCGGTTGAAATGCGAGTCTCACGTGACGCACGCCGCGTTGATTTCCTAGGGCTCCGAGCAAAGCTATCCCTCACTTGTTCAATCACAGCTTCAGCCGTACGTGGACGGCCAGTATGCTTGGAATGACTAACAGAACAGCCAGTCCTAACAAATGTTTGGTGCCAAGAATAAATTGTTGGCCTGCTAGGAGGATCCTTACCATAATGGGTACGAAATCTACGCTGAACAATTGTCGCAGATTTAGTTTCTTCGAACAAAAACACACAACGAGCCGCTCGGCACCTGTGAAAGCAGCCATTTTGATATGAACTATGTTAGCGCACGCGGTGAGAGAACTAGGTACTATAAAACTATGTCGGTGAAAACTTGATGAGTTGTGCTATCACATGACATTTAAACCAATTCTGTAGGTCTTCTAAATAAATTTCTATAAGCTTGTAAAGTTGTAAAGTCAATTTTGAATCACGGTGTATTTTTCCTCTTCAAATAATATTTGTCTTTTGGTGAGAAGTGATAAATTTAAATTTGTACTTTTAATAGTCATGTCTGAACACTGTTGAGGTTAAAATTATTTTTAATTTGTACTTAACAAAATATTCATCCCCAACACAATAACTTCTGTTACCAACATCGTCACACTATTAAAATTCTAGCACGTCTTTGAAAAGACTACAATTTTAATAGTGTGATGACGTTTATAACAGAAGTTTTATAGTTGAGGACGACTATTTTATAAGGTACAAATTTAAAATTAAAGTGATACATTTATTCCTAAATTAATTATGGGAAATAACATTATGAGATTTCCAATTAATAAAAAAATTAGTTAATCAATTGAGTTGGTGTTTACTTGATGAAAATAATATTTATTAATTAAATAAAAATAAAATGTAGTTTTATTTGATTTTCATATTTATTAAGATATAATTCAGTGACAGCTGTTTCGGTACACTGTACCTTCTTCAGACATGTTAACAAATTATGAATTGTGTTCCAACTGATCTAAGCAACAATACAACAATATTTATTTAAATTTAACAAAGGGGATTCATTCAAATCAAGTTGAGAATTTAACAGTTTTTTACTACTTTTAAATTTATTAATTTCTACAGCCTCCAAAAGATCTAACTTCTTACCCTTATCACAAATATGTAAAATTTCAAAATTTTTTTTGAATAATAAATTTGAAAGTAGTAAAAAACTGTTAAATTCTCAACTTGATTTGAATGAATCCCCTTTGTTAAATTAAAAAATTTAAATAAATATTGTTGTATTGTTGCTTAGATCAATTCATAATTTGTTAACATGTCTGAAGAAGGTACAGTGTACCGAAACAGCTGTCACTGAATTATATAATAAATATGAAAATCAAATAAAACGTTTTATTTTTACTTAATTAATAAAAATATTAGTGATATCTCATGTTATATTTCATATTTTTCAAACATGGAAACTACAGTTTTCGTGCTTGAAGAACATCAAATATGAGGTAAGATATGACTCATTTTTATTAAATGATAAATTGATTAAATTAAACTATGCCATGGCCGGTCCCAAGCCCAGATGAAAAAGAAGATGGGGTAGGAGTAACAACCTTGTTAAAAAACCAGGATTCAGTCGGCTATGGCAGATAGTACCCTGTAAGGGCCCCTAACCAGGGTTACGGTGAAGACCTCAATAGCAGAATTTGGTGCAGAAGGAGTTCTTCGACACAGCGGATCTGGTGGAAGAGGCAACCCTATCTCTAAGGGATATAGAAAAACACTGCCTTGCTGTGAAGAGGGATATTCAAAAGCTAGGGAAGAAAACCCAGACAGAAAATTTCCTAGTCCTCCAGGTTGGCGGTTTATGCTGTGGGGTAGGTCCCCACACATTAGAAAAATCATACAGTGCTAAAAGACCAAACAAAACAAAGCCGGATTAAAAAAAGTATAAGTACTACAAGAATAGACTAATAGCTCTATAAATGGATTATTTACGAAGAAGTGCCGCACGGTCAAAATTAGAACATGTCACAAATAAGGAAATTAGAAACATAATTGAAGCAGAAGAAACATAATTGAAAGAATTGAGAAGAAGAGATTTAAATGGTTAGGACATATTTTAAGATTGGACGATGAGCGATGGCCAAAACAACTATATGAATGGCAACCAACCAGAAAGAAAAAAGAAGAAGACCAAAGTTAACATGGAAGGAAAGCATGAGGATAGGAATGCTAGCAAGAGCGTTAATACATTGAAGATGTCCAAGATCGTAGGCTTTGGAAGTTTGACATGAGGAGATGGCAGCAGCTGTAAAAACCCAAATATACGTAGATAGATAACATAAGATCAATATTATTAATATCTTTGTTTTCTAATGTCGATTCAACAACACTACTCTAAATAATAATCCTTCGTATGGTAAACTTCAAAACACTCGCCGAGACACAGTCCTAAGTCACATTTGCTGCAGTATACGGTGGTGTATTTTTGTATAGCCTTTCCTGTCTTATGCTTAGATCTGTCAGAACACACCTTACAGGCTCTCTGAGCACATCCTTTTTCCTTTCTTCTTGTGGCAGGTACTCTGTGTGGAAAATGGTCCCTTCCTAGCAGTCTTGCTGCTGTTGGTTTTTGCAGCTGTGGGACTATTTCAGGGCCTGCAACAGTAATTAGTCCTTCTGAAACTCTTTCCATGAATACTTGAAGTCGTAAGTTGTGCAAATTTGTTTCATTTTTGTTCAGAATGTGAGCATTGACTCAATTAAGAGAAAAAAATGTTTCTTCCACCATTTTACTGATTTTCTCTGGATACTGTAGTAAGACATCAGTTAATCGTATTTGTCAATACCAAATTTGTATTTATTATAATCTACGACAGATTCAGATTTCGTTTCAATAATTCTTTACATGAAAACTTAAAGTCGCAAGTTGTGCAAATTTGTTTTTTTGTTCAGAATTGAAGCACTGACTCAAATAAGTAATTTTTTTTTTTCACCACTTCACTGATTTTCTCTGGAAAGTGTAGTAAGACATCAGTTGATCAGATTTGTCAATATAGTGGTAGTAATAGTTTAATGCCCATTAACTTGGGTGTGTTCCATTTGTTTTCTTGCTTCCCAGTAGAGTCCAGTCAGAGTTCTTGTAGATGACATCTTGAGAGCCTCACAGTTGTCCATTGTTGAGTTATTATCTTGACAAAGTATACAATTTAGAGAGTAGAAGATTCCAAGTTTGTGTAGGTGTGCTGTCAGATAGTCATGGCCTGTTAACAGTCTGAATGTTGCTACTGCTTCATGCCTTGGTTGTTCAGATATTAAAGTGCTCCATCAATTCTTTCTGGAAGTTTCTTTAAATAATACATTTTGTAGGATGGTAGGGCAGGGTTTGATACATTTTCTGTAAAATTTTAGTACCCTTTTTTTGTCAATATCAAATTTGTATTTATTATAATCTACGAGAGCTTTAGATTTTATTTTCCGGTGTGCTCTTGTAGATGTAGATTCCATGTATACATCATGCACATCCCTCCATTTTATTTCCAGAAAATGATTTCTCTATGCAACTATTTTTCATCTTTCTTCACTAGAGCTGAAAAATGTTCTCTGGACATCTCCTTCCGGTTTGGCAATACTGTGCCTACAGCTTTTGTTCCACTAGACCACAAATGATCAAAGTGTTGGGCTGCTGAAAAATCTATCCATATATGCTGTGTGCATTTATTTTTCACCGGTAAACACAGTTTGTCTACAACATTGAAAGCTGAGTTATAGTATGCTTGTATTTCATGGGCTCCGGCATAAATTTCTAAATTACATTAAAAACTACTTGTGGACTTGCAAAATTCATACAGTTTTATTCTGTATTTATGTGGTTTCTCTTTTACATAAACACAGAAGAATATTAATAAATTAATGAGTCATTTTAACATCTTACTTATTAATAACCAATAAGAAAATGAACACCCCAGATAGTAAAAAATCTGGAATTTATCAAATTGATTGTGGAGATTGCAATAAAGTATACATAGGAAAAACAAAAAGAAATTTGGACACTCGCGCAAAGGAACATTTTAGAAATATTAAAAATGGTGAAATTGAAAAATCAGCTATTGCAGCACATAGTTTGTTGGAAGGTCATAGAATTGAAAAAGAAGCTAAACTTCTAAATCATTTGGAAAAACCTTTGGATTTGACAGTTTGGGAGAAAATATTTATACAGAAGAACAAATTTAAATCTATGAATTTCGACATTCCGGATGAACGTGACCTCATCTCGAAGTTCATCAAATCAATACCAGATGACAACGATATCTCGAAGTTCGTCAAATCAACACCAGATGGCAACGTTATAGAGGGAGATTCCAACGAATATCCGGTAGTCATAATGGCGGTTGAAAATGAATGACAAGATCATTTGAAAACTATAGTTACCGTGTTTGATAAAACATGAAATATGAGGTAAGATGTTAAAATGACTCATTAATTTATTAATTAAGAACCTCATAATGTGTTTCCCAATTTTAACTTTGAACAGAAGAATATTCTTCCTCAGAAAGCACATATTTCGTTTTCCAAGGAGAGATTTTCATCAGGGGTGTAACTTTGTTGAAATTTTGTTGTTAGGGAACTCGACAGTGGTTGGACTTTATAAATGACATTGTAACAAGATTGTTCTCTGGGAATATGGAATTCACTGTCGTACAAGTGAAACATGGCTAGAATCGACAAAAATCAGTCAGAGATATTCCTAATGATCGAGAATAGATCTAGTCGCTATATAAAATCAGGGTGAAGTATCCATATTTGAGTCGTCTTCCGGGGATTATTAGGCCGTGGTCTGGTTGTCTTCATACTCGACGTGTCGTCTACATGCTGAGGTAGACATCATCAGGAGATACTGCGTGCTCTCTGTGAACTCCTCAACAGTCGGCTGCAGACTGGCTGGTCGTTGGAAACTGTCTCTCTGTTTATAGCTAAACCCCGGGTGGAGGGGGGTTTTCTGCGCGGACCGAGTTATGCGCTGAAGTGCACTGCACTTAATTTAATTATTATGTGAACATCTTGTTTATTTTTTATTATTTCACTCACCTCATACTTCATAATTCATAGCAGACCCTGGGTTTCTTCACATCTTTTGTGACGTTCTCAATGCTGCGTCACGTTCACAACTGACGGCCTTGTATCCTGCAGACTGACCTCCGCGCCATCTGGTGGCCGACCGAAGAATTTCCAAATAAGTCCTCTTTCTTTATAACCGGGTATTTCAAAATTCATAGTTGTATTTTCATTCTTGCATATGTAAATTTTTTCCCAAATTGTGAGTTCCTTCGGTTTTTCCAATTGTTTAAGTAATTTTGTTTTGGTTTCTATTACTTAAACAATTGGAAAAACCAAAGGAACTCACAATTTGGGAAAAAATTTACATATGCAAGAATGAAAATACAACTATGAATTTTGAAATACCCGGTTATAATTGGAAATTCTTCGGTCGGCCACCAGATGGCGCGGAGGTCAGTCTGCAGGATAGAAGGCCGTTGGACGTCAGTTGTGAACGTGTCGCAGCATTGAGAATCTCATAAAAGATGTGAAGAAACCCAGGGTCTGCTATGAATTATGAAGTATGAGGTGTGTGAAATAATAAAAAATAAACAATATTAAAAAACCTCATAGTGTTATTTCCTATCCATAACTTAATAACCTTACATTATTCACTATTCAAGAGTCATAACACTGTTTGGGGGAAGTTTGGCAACATCCCTAGTCGGAACGGTTCATGGCAGCTGTTTAACGTGGTGGGAGGGAAGTGGGTGGAAGGGAGTGAGTACAGGCATTCACTTTTCTAAAAACGATGACAGCGTTGAAGGTGCACAGATCCGATGATCCGACAACAAATGTAAGTTTAACATTGGTCGGAGTAAATTTTTAAAAATCTCACCTACATAAATTTCGTATGTTTCACGATACCATGATTTCAAACAGAATCACGTCCATCTTCAGTCACAATTCCAACTGATGAAATTCTTCCACCGTCCATGGTCGAGCTGCCAACTATGGTCAAGTTTATAAACTTTTAAATTAAATTTTGTTCATTGTGAATATCAAAGTTCATCAATCTATGTTTATTCTTCTCCCAAACTGTTCATTCCAAATGTTTATCCAATTATATTTAAGGGGACCCGGAAGGCCAGATGTGATGAAAAAATGCATTTTCATTTTTTTATCAATTAAAATACTATAAAGATTGCTCTTTAATATGGTATAATTATCTTGCCTGTATCTTGTTTTAAGTGTGTTTATTATTTGTTTTAAATATTCCCCGTCCCTTTAAAATGTGGGCATGAGCTGTCAACTCTATCCCATATTTAGCATTCGTTTTTTCAATATATAAAGAACATTTTCTTCTAAACTATTAAAGCTAGAGACCTGAAATTTTCAGGGCTTCAATATAGAGCTCATATACAATTTTTATCATATTGATGTTGTGATAGCTCAGTAATTAAAGAATTTAGGTTGCAAAATACAGTGTAAAAACCTGAAAGAAAATATTTGTAAAGAAAAAAAAAATTATTTTTCATATAAATGCATATCTATACAAATCCTCATGGTAGAAGACTCTACATATATGAACCTTTCCATTGTAAAAATTTCAACTTGATAGGATTAATAGTTCAGGAGAAAATGTTACTTACATTTAACGTTATAAGTATAGGATGTTCCGGGTCCCCTTAAATTAATGTTGGGAAGTAAACATTATGAGGTTATATCATTAATAGTGAGTGGAGAACATATTTTTAACAACTCACCTTATACAATTTCAAATATCTTTGATACCGACGGTTTCAGACAACATCTTGACCCTCTTCAGTATGACTTCGACTGATGAAATTATCTGGTTGTTGATTTCTCTATGGACGTCACCTCTTGTGCTGCCATCTTTGGTTGGGATTATAAATTTTGAAATTAAATTTTTATCCACTGGAATATCAAAGTTCGTAGATTGATATTTATTCTTCTGAATTAATATCTTCTCCCAAACTGTCAATTCCAACAGTTTATCTAATTGTTTCAAAAGTTTTGCCTCTTTTCTAATTTTAACTTTTGAAACAAGTAGATAAACCATTGGAATTGACAGTTTGGGAGAAGATATTCATTCAGAAGAATAAATATCAATCTATGAACTTCGATATTCCAATGGATAAAAATTTAATTTCAAAATTTATAATCCCAACAAAAGATGGCAGCACAAGAGGTGACGTCCATAGAGAAATCAAAACCAGAGAATTTCATCAGTGGAAGTCATGACTGAAGAGGAACAAGATGTTGTCTGAAACCATCGGTATCAAAAAAATTTGAAACTGTATATGATGAATCGTTAAAAATATGTTCTCCACTCACTATTAAGTTTATCCAATTGTTTTAAAAGTTTTGTTTCTCCTCCAATTGTGTGACATTCTAGTAAACTATGGTTAATTTGGAGGAGAAACAAAACTTTAAAAACAATTTGATAAACATTTGGAATTGACAGCTTGGGAGAAGATATACAATCAGAAGAATACACATAAATCAATTAACCATCCCTTGTACAAAAAAACACCAGATTACGTTTATATAACACTTTGGCTAGACCAGTGTTGATCTATGGTAGTGAAGCATGGACACTAAAAAAACAACATGAAAGCAGAATAACGGCTTGTGAAATGAGATTCATGTGCAGAACAGCGGGTTACACCAGATGGGATCGGAAAAGGAACACCGATATCTTAAAAGAATTGAAGACTACGCCAATTTTGGAATATATTAAACAGTACCAACTAAATTGGAAACACCATCTTGAAAGAATGAGTTCAAATCGGATCCCCAAAGCTGTTTATAATTATATACCAAGAGGACGAAGATCACTGGGCCGTCCTATGAAACGCTGGAGGGAAAATTTTCTATAGGATCGTAACAGGCCTTGGCCTAATACTTGGAAGGAAGAAGAAGAAGAATAATAAAACATTGAAAGAGGCCCTATTGGCTTTATAAAGTAATGTTTAAATTCCCAATAAATGTCTTCTTAAATAAGAACTGCCATTTACATAATCAAACAAATGTCATAGCATTTGGCGATCGGGAATTAACAATATAACGGGCTTCCAATATAAAACCGGACTGGCCTCACGGAGTTTCACCCGGCACGCAGTGCTGTCTCTTCCTCCCGCAATTCACCCTGCCTGCCACCCGTCCTTGAACTGTTTCTTACCTTATAGAAAATGCTGGAAATGTTGTCCTCCCGCAGTTAAACAGGCATTATACCGAGTAAACACATTTAGATTGACACGCTGTAGTTTGGGCACTGTCAAGTTTCTGATTTCATTTCTTTCATTTCTGATTTCCACTCACAATAACACACACGTGCTATGGGATCACCTTGGTTTAGACAATGAACACGTGTACACTTGTAAGGTTTGAGTTTTAACAATTTTGTTGCTGTATGTGCAGAAGATACTGAAATCCCAACTTTGTTGTGCTAATTTCGGTAATGATTTTTGTGGTGAACGTTCCAAATTTTCGCCAATTTCGTCTAATTTTTCTTCGGTGAGAACCGTACACCTTCGCATGTGTTTCTTATTTTGTACTGGACCAGTGGTCTCAAATTTAGTCACAAGATCGTGGATTGTTGATCTGGAAGGAGGTAATTGTCCAGGAAAGTTCCAAATAAATTCCTCGCGAACGCAACGAGCTGATTCGTATTTATAATAACATTTACACACATAAATGCGCTGCTCTAATGTCAGCTGACGTCTCATCTTGTCAAACGATAGTAAACTGACTAGTTCAAGGACGAACGGCTGGCAGAGTGAAATGCAGACGAGGAGAGAGCGCTGCCTGACAGGTGAAACCCCGTGAGGCCGGTCCGGGTTTATATTGGAAGCCCGGTATAAGAGAAAAAATTTGCATTTAGATTGGAGTGCTCAGCTAGATCAGATGCTCAGCAGTAGAGCATTGACCTAGAAAGCAAAAGGTCCTGGGTTCAAACCCCAGTCTGAGCATAAAATTTTTCTCTTCAAATATAAATCGATGAACTTTTTTTTTATTTCCAATGAACAAAATTTAAGTTTAAAATTTATAAATTTGACCATAGATGGCAGCTCAGAAGATGTTGATGGCAGAAGAATTTCATCCGTCGGAGTTGTGACTGAAAATGGACAGGATTCTGTTTGGAACTATGGTATTGTGAAAAACACAAAATTTATGAGGTGAGTTCTTTTAAAATTTATTCAGACCAATTTCAAATGAATATTACCTCATAATTTTGTTGAGTTGTTTCTTGACTCACCTCATACTTCTTAACTCCCTCGCAGATCTGGATTTTGTCACTGTATTTGTGACATTCTCAATGCTGTTCACGTTCACAACTGATGTCCAATGGTCGTGAACGTAAACAGCATTGAGAATGTCACAAATACAGTGATGAAATCCAGATCTGCGAGGGAGTTAAGAAGTATGAGGTGAGTCAAGAAACAACTCAACAAATTTAAAATAAACCTCATAGTGTTATTTCCTACCTACATAACTTAATTACCTCATAATATTTACTTCCCAACATTAATTTTAAATAGAATAAATACAGCTTATGCTATCTAGTTAAAAAAATATAACTGCAATCCTGTTATTGTCCAGTACTGGGACAATCTCCCATACAGTAAAATATTTTAAAAATTACTTTGATCAAATGAAACAGCATTCTTTTATCTGCAATTTAAAGTAACCTCTCATATTGATGTTTTTATTATTGATTTAACATTTCTCACTGAAAGATAAATTATATTTGAAGAGAAAAATTTTCGCCTAGACCGAGACCCGAACCCGGGACCTTTGGCTTGCCAGGCCAAATGCTCTACCAACTGAGCTACCGAGGCGAGTTACGATATAGACGCAAATTTTTCTCTTATATACGTTGTAATTCCCTCACGCCAAATGCTTTTGAAACCATTGTTTCTATCTTTGCAAATGGCGGCTTCTTAGTTAAGAAGACATTTATTGGGAATTTAACATTACTTTATAAAGCTAGTAAGGCTTCTAATGATGTTTTTATTATTGATTTAACATTTCTCACTGAAAGATAAATTATATTTGGTAGAGCATTTGGCCCGGCAAGCCAAAGGTCCCGGGTTCCAGTCTCGGTCCAGGCGAAAATTTTTCTCTTCAAATATAATTTATCTTTCAGTGAGAAATGTTAAATCAATAATAAAAACATCATTAGAAGCCTTACTAGCTTTATAAAGTAATGTTGTTGTTGTTGTTTTCAAATGCTGGGCCTTGGCACTGAAGCCATTAGCGTTCTTGCTCTCCAATATTTCTCTATTGTGGATCCAACAGGTAATAAAGTAATGTTAAATTCCCAATAAATGTCTTCTTAACTAAGAAGCTGCCATTTGCAAAGATAGAAACAATGGTTTCAAAAGCATTTGGCGAGAGGGAATTACAACATATATAAGAGAAAATTTTGCATCTATATCGTAACTCGCGTCGGTAGCTCAGTTGGTAGAGCATTTGGCCTGGCAAGCCAAAGGTCCTGGGTTCGAGTCTCGGTCTAGGCGAAAATTTTTCTCTTCAAATATAGCCTCTCATATGTTTATCGTAAGTAATGTCACAAGTGATTTCCAAATCATCGATAAATTCATGAAGTAACGAGTGAATTTATCTAGAGGATTTAGAAATCAAGAGTAGCATTTGTTAGGACTATTTAATAACAAATAAAATTAAGCTGTTTACTCAAAAATAATTATTTAAATATAGTTATTTTAAAATATTTATATATTTAATGTAAGTATATTAAATTATTAATTGAAAACAAATCAGAAATGTGTGGTTATGTTTCATTTGTTTATCCAGTACAATATGATCATATACTATTATTTATTGCCATCTTCAAATAGGATCACAATACTGTAAGAATGCACCCTAGTGGAGAAAAAAATGAAACATCAAACTGTATAATATAACCAACATTATATGTTATTAATTTATTTTTTTAGGAGACAACTCAGTAAAATCATTATTTAAAAACACAATTATTGAACATACAATTATCAAATGTGTAGTTTGAAGGAATGTGTTAATTATTTCTTATATTCGGTGTAGATGATGAAGTAGCAGACATGTTGTTTCTTAATCTGTGCACAATATCTGAGTCGTGTTCTCGTTTAATTGTAGATAGGGTTTAAGTGATGCTGTGACCAGCAATTTTTAAGATTTCTTGTTCTTAACTATTCCAACTCAAAGCATGATCGAATCCGCAGTTGAACGATTACACACTTTATGCTTTTTTTTGTCCAATCCAGATTTTCCTGCATATATTTTGGTCCATGTCAATATTTGTTTTTGCCCTACCGGACAATCCTTATACCAAATTCCAGACTTTTGGTAGAATGGGTTAGGAGTAATGAAAAAACGATCTGTTTTGATTCTGTCCGTGCGCTTCTCCAACAGAACTTTATACAATCTCACTGGGCACCTACTCGGGTTTTCCTGATTCGGCATTAGCCACTTTGTATCGCAGAGCTTTTGATAGCCTCCTTGACTTGTCATGGAAAACATTGGATTGTATGCAATCCTTCCTGTCGGCTTACCATTATGGTCCAGTTCCTCTTGAAAATAGTGAATTAGGCATTTTACAGCTTCTTCCCCACGCCATGCCAATTCTAGGGAAGCGATAAGGTAGAACTTCTTTTGTAATCCTTCAGGGGTTTTCTCGTGACAATTATTAATCATTGTTTCATATTCATCAGATTTCAAAGCCACTGCACTCGCCTTTCTTTTCTCTGGTATGTTTCGAAGTATTTTTCTTTTTGCATCTCTTGCTTGTCTGGCGTCATTAAATTCTTGATCAAAGAATGGATTAAAATCTCGTTGATATTCAGTGTAATACTTCTCTTGTATCATTTTTGCAGTAACATTCCACATGGTTTTCAGAGTGTATTCTTTGTACTCTTCTCCATTTATTTTCCTCATATTAACGCCCCAATCTTTCAGTATGTTGGCAATGTCTTTTGTTGGAGTTTGTGATGTTAATACGTAATTACGTTGTTGACAAAATCTTTCGAACTGGCTCCAAATACATTTCCTATTACTTTGAGTGTTTTGAGGTGTAGATTGCTGAATTATTTCATCTATATCTTCATTTGAAGCGCAGCCAAATCTTGTGTCTGCCATTTTGTACATTTGCTTTGTTGGAGAGTCAGTCACTGCAAAATAATGGTCTGACCTGTTCAGAATATTAAAAAAAGAGGAGCTTTCTTTATCATAAAAGCAGGAGGTGGTTAAGAGAATTCGGTAAAGGATCAGGTGAAACATGACTGTCATTGGTTGTAAAACAAAATTCATTGAGATATGATTGGTCATTAACTCCCATTTGGGGCACGAGTTAAATAGTCACAAAACATGGGGAAGGAGAAAACACAGACTTATATTCAGGTAAAGGTAAAGATACATCCCATACCAGGTCTTAGGAGGCCCTCAGGGTAGAAGAAAGTTAAGGGTCTCAACTTTGGATACAAAGCATCGTGGCTACCTTTAACCCCAGAACATTCTCTGGTACTCATTTCCAGTAGAGGTTGATCGATCCCTGGGCTGCCAGAAGGTTTAGGATAGTTCAAAACTCCCAATCCCATCAGAAATTGAAAGCTTGACTTTTTGGGCTTCTAGCATATTGCCTTAACCAAATATGCTATGATGTACCCCTGGTAAATATTGTTAAATCAAAAATGTACACAAAATCACTAAACTTCAAATTGTTAAATCATGAATTTAGTAAATTAAAAATAAATTTAAATACTTACGTTCAACAGATGACGTTTCATCTTCGTGCTGCTCTGCAGTTTCAGTTTCAGTTTTTAGCAATTTGACTATCTTCAACAGAAATCTCAGATTTTAGAAGAAATTCTTCAGGGCGAGCATCTTCTACAAATATAGGATCACAATCAATCTTCTCGGTTTTTATAATAACATCTACGGGGAGTTCTGTTTCATGAAGGCTGTCTTCCGTTTCCATATATTGTTCCTGCAAGTTTAGTCCAAGAGGTGAAAATGATTGTTTAACAGTAGAAATAATATAACTATACAGATTTTAAGTACAAATTCATTGTTATTAATATAATCAAATGTCTTATAGAATTTGAGGTCAAATATACGGACAGCTTAAAGTAAATTACACTATACACTTGGGTTTGCAAAATATTTCAAGGGTTCACCAAAACTTTTCCGTAATGGCAGGTTTCGAGGTTAGGTCCCTTATTGTAATAGTAGTAATAATAATAATAATAATAATAATAAGACTTGAAAGCATAATAATAGTCCCTTCGATTGGTTGCCGGCCAAAGGAAGGCAAGACCAGTGATGGGGCTGCCATCTTATAGCCTCTGGTCAGGCTTTTCTGGTTAGGACCAAGAGGACGAAGATCACTGGGCCGTCCTATGAAACGCTGGAGGGAAAATTTTCTATAGGATCGTAACAGGCCTTGGCCTAATACTTGGAAGGAAGAAGATAATAATAATAATAATAATAATAGTAATTATTATTATTTTTATATTAATATTATTTTTAAATTTAATTAACCCTATAAATATATCGACTTAGGTTTTTCACGGCCGGAGTTGTTATGATGATCTTGTAGAAGATTTGCGGGCTGTTGGCCGTGGTCTTGAGGCTTGTGGTTCCCCGACATTTTGCCAGAGACTTCATCCGGCATCCTCAAGGGTTGTCTTGAGACTGGCAATTTTGTCGACTACCTGCCCTATTTATACATTTATCCGCAACGTGTTCTCTGCACGGTCTGTTACTTCGTAAATTGTATCTGCCTTCTGGTTGGTTAGCATTAGGGTCTTCCATTGCACCAATGAGGTTGCTGTCTGATGTTCTAGTAGATTGTTCTTGTAGGGGTTTACATCTGGCTTTTTTTAAGGACTGGTATCCATGCTTTGTTGACTTTTAATGATTTTTCCTTTCTATTGTAACTATTCTGATGTTTCAATATTTCAATGGCTTCACGTGTGCAGTTAGATAATATATGTGTGTTGTTGTATTGTACTGTATGGCCTTGAAGTAGAGAGTGTTCTGCTACTGCCGACTTTTCCACTTGTTTCAGACGGCTGTATCTTTCGTGTTCTTTAAGTCTGGTTGTGATGCTGCGTTTAGTGGTGCCTATACATACTTGGCCACAACTGCACGGGATCCTGTATATGCCTGCTGACTGATGAGGATGAAGTTGATCCTTAAACGGTCTGAGGAGGTTTTTGATTTATGGAATTTATTTTAACTCATTTTTCTCCTAAATATAAAAAAATATTCCTTGCCATGGCCTCTCTTAATACCTTAGTTTCAGTCGATAACAACTGGTTTCAACAATACAACTCTGTCGATAAGAAAGATTTATGTCCATATTTACCACGTTTATGTCAGTATTTTACCCTCTGTGTTTATTAATTTTACAGTTTAGAATAATTTAATGGCGTTAGGTTAGCTTTTAGATAAAGTCAAATGTGTCATACCTCTCCACATATTAATCTTCTAAGCAGATCGCGATTTCAAGACCATAGCAGTCCCATCTTCAGTACCATCTTGACAACTGATGTTATGTTAATCGGAAGAACCACTTCTTCTTCCCTCTGTTGGTGGACCGATAAACATGTGGATCAGGTCGGGATTCGCAGGAATTTCGAAGTTCATAAGTCATTTATAGTGTTTCATTTTATTTCTTATTTAGTTATTCTTTATAGAGATGATTATATGCATGGGGATTTGAATATTAATCAATTTATTTTCCTTGTCCTCCTATTTGTTATGTCCATAATATTTTTAATCATTAGTCTAAACATGATTAGAATTTTATGAGAATTTTTTTGGTGATTCATAGGTTGATTTTTGTGATCATGTTTTCTTGTTCGTTAGCATGTTTTTGTGATAAGTTGGCTACTTTGCTTGAGCAATTAATAAGAATTTTACATTGTAAATATGGTAATTATAGGTTAGCTTGAGCTCAACTTCTCACTTCATTTTAAGGCATTCATGAGATTCTTTTTTAGGACAAAATCAACATATATATATATATATATATATATATATATATATCTCAGGTAATTATCCAAATAATGCAGCAATAAAAGTGTGTGTTTTTTTTTTAATTTTCTTATTATAATTTAGCTGAGCCCGCTGAGTGCTAATATTCCCATACTTTTCAATACTGAACAATATTATTATTGCCTTCCTTTGGCCAGTAACCAATCGAAGGGACTATTATTATGCTTTCAAGTCTTATACGAGAATTTTCCGGAAGAAGCTGGAGGGAAAATTTTCTATAGGATCGTAACAGGCCTTGGCCTAATACTTGGAAGGAAGAAGAAGAACAACAACAACAATATTATTTTGAAAAGAAAAATTAATGCTTGAACCAGGACTTGAACTTTGGACCTCTGGTTCTATGCACCAGTATGGAGTCCATTACATTAATCAAGACACGATACAAACATCAACATTTCTTTCCTCATATCCAATTCTCTAATCATCCAAAGGCCCTACCAATTGCCGATGGTTTCTATTCAAGAAGTATTTTTAATGAGAATTTTACACTACCTTTTAAAAAACTCCTGGCACAATAGGCCTAGAATGCCCTTAGCCTACCAGCCGGCTGCTGGCCTCACATCCACATGTGTCAATCACAGAGGTAGATGATCATCCAGTCAGTGTATGGGGTGACATGTGGTCAGCATGTCGAGTCCCCCAGCCGTTATAGCTGGTCTTCACAACCTGGAGCTGCTACTTATTGTAGCTAACCAAATGCCTCACGATGCTGGGTGAGCACCGGTCCCATACTGGCTGAAATACCATGAGAAAATTTATTCCCCCATGGAGACTCAAACCAGTGCAAGTTCCGTAGCTCTGCGCCAAGGCTTCCTGCATTAACCACTCGGCTATGGCAAGGACAACTTTTAAGCAGTAAAGTTTAATATTTCAATGTTATATTTAAATATTAATACAGGGTTCAACTGGGGGTACGCCGTAGTGTAGTGGTTAAGGCACTGAGCTACAAGCCGGAGGGTCGAGGGTTCAAGTCCCATTGGGGTCAGGATTTTTAAACTGACCCAAACCCTCTGGCGGCACTATGACCCTGGGGTCGACTCAGCCTCTAACGGAAATGAGTACCAGGCACTTGTTCTGGGGGTAAAGGCAGCCGTCACGCAGGGCTGACAACCCGGCTGACATAAAGTGCCGACTGTCTAGAAAAAGTGGGAGCCTGAACCTCCTACTACCCCAAGGGCCTCCGGGCCTGTTGTGGGATCACTTTACTTACTTTACAGGGTTCAACTCCCGGTTCAAGTCTTAATTTAAAGACATATTGCCAAAAAACAATTACCTATTGGTATAATTAAAACATTTTGTCTATTCATTCTTACCTCTTATAGTTGTAAAAAAAAAATATAAATAAATAAATAATCTTAAGTTATGTATATAGGAAATAACACTATGAGGTTTTTTAGTATTGTTTATTTTTTATTATTTCACTCATCTCATACTTCATAACTTCTTGCAGACCTAGGTTTCATCACAACATTTGTGACATTCTCAATGCTGTCACGTTCACAACTGACGTCCAACGGCCTTCTATCCTGCAGACAGATGGCGTGGAGGTCAGTCTGCAGGATAGAAGGCCGTTGGACGTCAGTTGTGAACGTGACACAGCATTGAGAATGTTACAAATGTTGTGATGAAACCTAGGTCTGCAAGAAGTTATGAAGTATGAGGTGAGTGAAATAATAAAAAATAAACAAAATAAATAATCTATTGGTATGTTCAACAACTAATGGTCCATGTGAAAATATGTATGGCCTCAGAATTGCTAATCATTGCTAGTTCAGCCCTTTAAAATTTTTGAAGACATGCATGCAATTTTGGATTTTTAAGGCCCTAACAACTGAGCCAACTCACTCAGAATCACTTTTTAGGTGATAATTTTCCAAATATTCATCTTAAAAAAATTACCTGAGGAAGTACATTTGTCCTATTTTCTTTACATCTTTCATAAAATCTATCCTCTCTTTCTTCGTCTTCATCTTTAACATCAATAGTATTTCCACACAAACCATCTAAATGACAGGCAAACTGAAGAACAGTTTCAAACTTCTGATCACACTGAGAGCAGTACACATTCTTCAAAATGTCTAACAAGTGCTGCTTAAGTGACTGCTGATTAGCAAATTTGTTAGTACAGCAAAGTGGACAAGCTAAGCTTCCCATTTTGTCATCAAACCTGAAAAGTATACAAAACATCAACATTGGGAATTTTTACAGATTTCAGAATATGCCGCTCAACAAATTTTTCTAACCATTGCATGCTAAAACCCACCCTGATAAGCGCTGTGATGTATCGAGGCTGTGTCCAAAAGAATCAGGGTGTGGCTGTGTCATGGACACAGCCATTTGTTTTACATGAATATGTGTACGTAATGGGTAATATTTTCTTTGAAATTCATCAGAGAATATCTTTTTAAACAACTCACCTCATAAAATTCCAAGTTTCCCACAATAACGCAGTTTCAAATGCAATCGCGTTCATCCTCAGCCATAACTACGACCGATGAAATTCTTTGGCTGTCAACTTTTCTATTGTCACCATCTTCAGTGCTGCCATCTATGGTTGAATTTATGAACTTCGAAATCAAATTTATTTTGTAAGGAATATCAAAATTCATTGATCTATCTTTATTTTTCTGAATGTATATCTTCTCCCAAACTGTCAATTCTAAAGGTTTATCCACTTGTTTTAAAACTTTTGCTTCTCTTCCAGTTTTATGATGTTCTAATAAACTATGTGCAGCAATTGCAGATTTTTCAATTTCACAATTTTTAACATTTCTAAAATGTTCTTTTGTACGAGTTTCCAAATTCTTAGTTTTTCCTATATAAACTTTATTGTAATCTTTACAACTTATTTGATAAATTCTAGATTTCTTACTGTCTGAGACATTGACTTTTTTTATTGAAGATTACCCAAACTAAAAGTATTTATTGGTACCAAAGAAATATTGTATTTGTCAAAAATTTGAAACCGCGGTATCGTGAAAAATATGAGTTCTATGAAGTGAGTTATTTAAAAAATGTTCTCAGATGAATTTCAATCATTATTATTTAATTTTAGGAAGTTATATTTTGAGTTATTTTAATTATATTATTTTTAGTCTGATCATCTTACCTCAATATTAATGTAGATTTGTTCTTGAACATGTTTCAAAACAATTCTGTTTTATCGTCAGCTTTTCCAGAAAATCGTCTGGAAAATCATCTGGAAAAGCTAACGATAAAATAGAATTGTTTCGAAACATGTTCAAGAACAAATCAACATTAATATTGAGGTAAGATGATCAGACTAAAAATAATATAATTCAATGATTATACCTCATAATGTTTACTTCCCAACATTAATTTAATATAATATTTTCTTTGAGCATATTATATGTCAATCATTTTTTAACACTAAGAAGGGCTTCAGATCTCCATATTTTATTTATGATGGCAACACTTTCCTTTCGTCAGGTTCAGGATAGAAATCAAGTAAACAAATAATTACTGTGTTATAACTTTATTAATGATAGGTTCGTGATATGAAAAGCGATTACATCATCCACTTGCATAGGCTCGGCCATCCCAGCTGAGGATAAACTGGCGCTGTCATTGATCTCCTCGAATACCGTCATGTTTTTATGTCCCCAGTACTGCTTCACTCTGTCATATAGTGTTTTATGGGTACAAACCATATATGACATTGTATTATTTATTTTAATTTTTTACTCTAACACCCTACATATTCATTATAACTATTTCACACTAATGTTTTATATCTTTTTTAAATTAACATGTTCCAGAATTTGATATAGTTTTATTTTAGAAAGAAAAATTACGTTCAGACCATGAGTTGAACCCCGGACCTCTGACTCTGTACGTCAGTGCAGTAACCGTTACGCCATTCGAACTTCCAATAGGAACATCAAATTTCTTTCTACTTATACAATTAATTCTCCTTTCATCCAAAGGCCAATAGCCATCGCTTTAACCACTTAAAAATTAATGTTTAAATTCTCAATAAAAAAATACTTCAAAAAGAAGTCGTCAGATGGCGTTGTTGATAGCAATAGCTATCACCCTTCAGATGAAAGGAGAATTAATTGTGTGAGTAGAAAGAAATTTGACGTTCCTATCAGAAGTTCAAATGACATAATGGTTACCGCACTTGACGTACAGAGTCAGATGTCCGGGGTTCGACTCCCGGTTTGAACGTAATTTTTCTTTCTAAAATAAAGGGAATAAACATATTGAAAGCTTTAAGATCAATATAAAAAATTCTGAAATGTACATCCAATGGATTCCATCACATGTGGGGGTATTCAGGTTAACAAATGAAGAAGTATTTTAGTCAGATCCACGTAGTGGGCGCAATTTTGAAGAAGTAATTCTTTTCCCACGTTATGACGATGTTCTGAAGCAGCTAACTCTCTTCATGCCCGATGTTGTAGTAACATTTTGAAGGATTAGTGTCCAAAAATAATAAATAAGAATTACTGGTTCAGGTTGGTCGAAGTTGGTACACAAGATAGGAAAACACTTTAAAAATCACTAATAACTGATTCTTGTAGAAATAGTTGTAAATTTATTTACTATTTAATTTTCTATAGGATCGTAACAGGCCTTGGCCTAATACTTGCAAGGAAGAAGAAGAAGAAGCAGATCAAGTAAATATAGATGGTATTATTCTTCACCGTCAATTAAAATTAAATTATTTTCTTTTCTTGAATCAAATATCACATTTTATCAGGAGAGCTGTTATAGCTTCTACCCTTGATGAAAGTTATATGATGACTGACCAGAGTAATTCTGTTATAATTTTAAAGAACATTATTACATCACATGATTGCATATTTAAATTCTATTGGTTAATGGTCCATTAAATACCAGGTTTAAATTTGATTTGTTAAATCAAAAAGTTAATTGTTTTAACATCCAATCAGAATTTAGTATACTTTTATTTAAAAATATTAAGTTAAGCAGGTGTTCCTATTACAGTTATAACAGAAAGCTTTATATTTCAGACAACAATGACTTAAGACACAATTTTAAAAGCATTATTTAGAAAGACTGTTATATAATACAATTTCTTTAATTGTTACTGAGACATTTTTATTCAACAATGAACAACAATTAATTATTTAGATGTTTTTCTTTATTTAAGTTATATTTAAATATTAAAAGAATTTTAAAATATAAAATTATTAACTTTAACTTTCATATATATTATGATATTAAAATCCTGCTATACAAAATAGCAACCTATTTGTCAAAGACAAGTCAGAAACAGAACAATTAACTTTCACTTAGATCTATTTAACATTTAAAACAAAGGCTGACAAAATATGGAAATTACCACCACAAGACAAAAAACCCTGGAGACTCCATTGGATCTACACCACAACAAAAAGAACAGACAGCTGTAGCAAGATTGAGAACCGGACACCTCAAAATTCTTAAAATAATAGACAAAAAGACATTCCCAATCTCCCATGGCCTAAACAGCTTGGTTCTTGAATACTGGCATTAGTGCCTTGCAGTTAAAAATTTTTTGGGTACGACCTTGGCACATCACAACGCTTCTCTGAAAGAAATTTCAAGGTAGGTTTCGGCGTGCGATGGTTGACAGCTCCTTAAGTTCTACAGAATCACAGTGTGCACATGTAAATGCTTAATGTAACTTCCACCAGATGCCAGGACATATCTGTGAAATCAGTATGAGCAACCTAACAAAATAAATTACAAGCATATTTTGAACTTTTATAGGAAGAAATCACTATGAAGTTTAATTTAAGATTGAATTAAATGCTTCATACCTCTCCTCATATCCAGTCTTCTAAGTAGACTGCGGTTTCAAATCCTTGTCGGATTCATCTTCAGTATCCTCTTCTTGACTGATGATGTCAATCGGAAGAACTTCTGATCAACGTAACATCAGTCAAGAGGAAGTTACTGAAGATGAATCCACGAAGGATTTGAAACTGCGGTCTACTTAGAAGACTGGATACGAGGAGAGGTATAAAGCATTTAAGGCTCAACTGCACTTTTACTAACGCTTGATTTTTCAGATATATTATTGTAAACTATAACTCTTCTTTTGTATTTACTAACATGCCATTTTCACAATAGAGCAACTTATTCAGAAGAGAAGAGAAGAGAATTTAATTTGCCATCTTGCATACTTTTTATTGACTATCAAAAAGCATTTGATAGACTGTCAAGAAATAAACTATGGGAAATAATGTATGACAAAGGGTTTCCAGGACACATTGTCAAAGTTGTGCAAAGCTTATATTTTAAATCAGAAATAATGATTGATAAAGGAGGTACAATGAGCGATAATACATTAGAAATTAATCAAGGGGTCAGACAAGGATGCCCGTTATCTCCTGCACTCTTTAGTATATATATAGACGAGATCACTGTACAATGGCAATCAAATTTAACCACAGAGTTTAAAGTTGGCAGTACGATTCTAAATACCATACTGTTTGCAGACGATCAGACAATCCTTAGCTCTTCAGAAGACAATTTACAAATAGCAGCATATAAATTAAACGAAATAGGAAATAAATTCAATATGACAATCTCTGAAAGTAAATCGAAAGTAATGGCATTCAACGGGAAAGACCATATGAGGTGTAAAATCAGTATTAATAACAGTATAATACAACAGGTGAACAATTTTAATTATTTAGGATGCAACGTATCATACTGCCAGAAGGAAGATATTAATATTAAATTAAATAGATTTTACAGAATGTGTGGCACTATAAGACGGACACTGAAAAATAAAACTTTGAGGAGCACACAACTAAAATTTTACAAAATTATGGCAGTGCCTGTCTTAACATATGCAAGTGAAAATTGGACTCTTAACCGTTCAGACAGAAGGAAAATAGAAACTGCAGAAATGAAGTTCCTACGTTCAGTAGCAGGTGTGACAATTTTGGACAAGAAAAGAAGTGAGGATATTAGGAAGGACTTAAATATTTTCAATTTAACAAATAGAATTGACAACATGAGAAACAACTGGTATGAACATGTCAAGAGAATGCCTACAGATAGAATCCCTCAGCTGTTACTAAAGTACAAACCAATAGGACATAGAAATGTTGGACACCCATTTACTAGATGGGAGGATTCATTAAATCCCACTTGATGTGAAAACAGGTCAAAAGGCCTAATTTCATGAAGCAGAAGAAGAAGAAGAAGAGAACATTATTTAATATTTTAAACTTTTTCAAACAATTTTTTAGATTATTATTAGACAGTTTTGAAGTATTTATTTAAATATGCAAATCACAATATTATGACACTGTTAGAAATATTGTGATGCTAACTGCTATTTTCTCCACAGAGTATATTACTTAGTCTATGAATTTTTCTATCGCTGTTTTGGGTTATCGCTAGTTGGGTCAGTGTTAGGGAGTGGTAAGTAAGTGTAACCCATTTTTAATAAACGTTTGGTAATTTTAATATGATTAATATATATTTTTAACATAGATTTTGTAGATTTATTGCAAATATTGGTAATTTAAATTTCATAGCAACAGATAGTAATCGAGGATGATAATCGATATGTGGTTCGATTGTGGGTTATCGGTGGCTCTACAAACTCTGATGCATGCGCACTGTTATTCTATAGGACTTCGAAAATATTTCACGCTAGTTTAAGTGCAGTTTTTCCAGCATTTAATTTAATCTTACTTGTATATTATTTAATAAACTATAAATAATCTGGTATACACTAACTTGTCCCATTGGAACCCAACAAAATGAAGTAAATTTCTTAAATTAACTGTAAATGTTGGACACACAAACTTCACATCTGGTGGAAGTTACATTAAGCATTCACACTGCAATTCCTAGAACTTAGAAAAAATCATTGAGAAGTACAACAATTTGAATACATAGACCTAGATAAATATTAGTAATTACTAGTATAAAATATGTTTTAAGAATTGTTGCAAAATATTTAAAATACTTACAAAGTGTTAGTAAATATGGGAAAAAGTAAGTAGTTTATCAAATCATATTTGAAGAGAAAAATTATATGCTCAGACCGGGACTTGAACCCGGAACCCTTGGTTCTCTAGACCAAGTGCTCTACCGCCTGAGCTACCTGAACAAGTACCGATCTAAATGCAAATTTTTCTCTATATACATTGTAATTCCCGTCGAGAACCAAGGGTCCTGGGTTCAAGTCTGAGCATATAATTTTTCTCTTCAAATATGATTTATCCACCATTGAGATGTATGAAATTAATAATAAAAACATCAAAAGAAGTTTATCAAATGTTGTTAAATCGGTACATGGTCAAATAAATTTATAAACTATACACTAATCTGGTATATACTAGCTTGTCCCATCTGAATTTAACAAAATGATGTGAATAAACATCCATTTCTTAAAATATGTTTTGCAATTAATTGCGAATGTTGGTCAATCCAACTGCACAGAAGTATCCTACCATCTGGTGGCACTTTTATAAGCATTTGCGCATGTATGATTCTACATAATTACAAAAACCCATTGAGACCAATGTAACATCCATCCATCCATCCATAGTAATTCTACCCGAGGGCAGGTCTTTCACTGCAATCATAGCATTTTCATGCTATGCTTGCAGCTTTACTAGGGAATTGTAGGTGTGGTAGCTTCCCGTTGCTTTCCACACTGGTGAAGGATGATGATGATAATGATAAGGATGATGGCCATATGATTTCAGGGACCGTTTGGGCCTTAAAGTTTTCCTGACATTTGTCTCACAGGTGAGGAAAAACCCCAATAAAAACCTCGCCCAGAAAAACTGTCCCGACTGGGGATCAAACCCCAGGCCCGCTGAATGACAAGGCAGCATGCTACCTCGAGACCACAGCGGTGTTGTAACATCAATACTATAAAATTCATTGTTTAAAACTATTGAGGTGGAAAGTCATAAAACAAAATGAAATTAAAATGTACCTTCTTAGGTCAGAACTGTCATCCTCAACTTATAAAATATGTATGATTATGTCTGAAGGCCTTTCAGAATCTCTATTCCATCTTCAGCAGGTCTTTGTTTGCTACATTACTTGATGTTCTCAGTGCTGGTCCTAATGTGTTGAGTCACGACAACACTACATTAGGACAAACACCGAGAACATCAAGTAATGTAGCAAACAAAGCCCTGCTGAAGATGTAATAGATTCTGAAAGGCCTTCAAACATAAGCATACATATTTTATAAGTTGAGGACGACGGCTCTGACCTAAGATGGTACATTTTAACTTTATTTTATTTTATGACCAATGTAACAATTTGCATATCCAGATAAATATTTAATAATTGTAAGAAATGTTATAGGTTTCATTGTAAAACAGTACGAAATGTTGGTAAAGATGGAAAAACTCGTAGAGTATCAGTGTTACGAGATCTAGTATAGAAAATCATAGAACGAAGTATACTAAAGCCCAAATGACTGTAGTTTAAAATAGGCAATATAAGCAAACAAAATATGTTTTTTTTTATGGATACGCTCAACGATTATAATCCTAATCATAAGCAACCAATATGCTGCACAATATGAAGAAGAGAAATATGACAGAAGCAGACCGGGAAATACGGAAGAAAAAAAAAATGTATATTTTGTTTCAGCAAACCTGTGTAAATAACAGAAACAATCCTGAAATAAAAATAATGTTTATATACAAACCATTCTTTTAACAAAATAAACTATTAGGTCATCAAAAATCCACAGCAATCAAAACTAATGTGTCAAACTTTTATCACACTCCGTTCAGAATGAAATTTCCGGCTCTCCAAAATGTCTACATATTACAATGGAACCAATTATTCTCACAGTTCATAACTGAAGATGTGAATTGAATAAAGTTATCCTTTCGATATCCGTGTATTATTTACTTGTATTCGAAAACAAACTGTAAAATAATACAGAATAACATACAAGTTTATTTCCACCACAGAGTATGTGCCGAGCATAGAGAAATTATAGAGAACGAATAAAGTGACCCACAATAGGTTTCCTCTGCCCTGGCCTGTTAAATTTTGGAAGCAATTTTATACCGCTGCGCCATCTGAATATTACTGGGGTACTACCTAGTATTACTTTAGCCGGTTACGGTGGATCAATCGCAAAAAAAGTGCTTTGCCATTTCCCATTCAATTAAAAATAAATTTGAAAGCTCAACACAAGCAATGTTACTTTATAAACAATTTTAGCACCTTTTATCCTTATTCTCTTGAGAAGAAAATTACAAGAAATTTTGCCAACTTTTCAGATGTCTTGAAGCATAATTTATTTTCAATTTTTTTATTTTAATTCATCAATTAGTAGGGACAGTTGTGGTCTAGTAGAGGAAGCTTCTGTTTCCCATGCATAAGATTGTGTGTTCGATCCCGCTATCGTGATTACTTTTTTTTTTCCATCTCTCTTGTCCTTATTTCAATTAATTTTCTTTGTTTCATTTACTGCACTACTTATTTTATATTGCATGAGACACAACGAAATAGAACGGATTTCAGTTTCTCAAATAGTTGTATACTTGTGAACCAATTAGATGACCTCTGATCATATGCAGTGGTTTCATTATGAGACTTGAAAAAATTATCTGTGTGGCATCAATTATTTCAAAGGCTGTACATATCTTCTTTAATATTGTAAAGTTGAGTAAAGTAAAGTAAAGTAAAGTGATCCCACAACAGGCCCGGAGGCCCTTGGGGTAGTAGGAGGTTAAGGCTCCCACTTTTTCTAGACAATCGGCACTTTGTGTCAGCCGGGTTGTCAGCCCTGCGTGACGGCCGTCTTTACCCCCAGAACAAGCGTCTGGTACTCATTTCCGTTACAGGCTGAGTCAACCCCAGGGCCATAGTGCCGCCAGAGGGTTTGGGTCAGTTTAAAAATCCTGACCCAACGGGACTTGAACCCTCGACCCTCCGGCTTGTAGCTCAGTGCCTTAACCACTACGCTACGGCAAAGTTGAGTAGCTCTGTTATCTTTCCCATTCACCTAAATGTAACTTGAATTAATATTATAAATTAATTCAGAGTAAATGTTCAAAAATATCTATAAATACATACCAGTATATACGTGTTTTAATACTGTGGCGTACCTGAATGCTTAAAGGCACAAATGCCTTGGTACAGAGCTTTGGGATTTGCACTGGTTCGAATCACAAAGGGGTGAGGAAATTTTATCATGTAATTTCAGCCACTAGGAAACAGTGCCTACCCAGCATCGTGAGGAATTTGGGTAGCTACAATGAGTAGCTGTTTCAGGTTAAGAAAACCAGCTATAACAGCTAGGGGACTTGACATGCTGACACATCACCCCTATATTGACTGAATAATCATCCACTTCTATGAACATCTCATGTGGATGCAAGGCCAGTAGCTTGTTTGTAATTATTTTCCCAGGTATTTGAATTCAGCCACTTATTCAAACGCTTCATTATGGAGAAGACTACATAACAGTGAACTATATGGTCTTTATGGGAAGCCAGATATAATAAGAACAGTTAAATCTTGTAGACTGAGATGGGCAGGACATGTGACACAAATGGAGAATGAAAAACATGCATGGGAGCTTCTTGTAGGAAAAGCAGAGGGAAAATGCCCAGTTTGTAGACCAAGAATGAGGTGGGAGAATAACATTAACCATAATTTGAGGGAAGTAGATTATACAGGGAACGATTGGAAAACATTAGCTCAGGTTAGGGATGTATGGAGAGTTTATGTCCACACTGCCACGAACCTACGGGTTCGATAGTGCCAGTGAGTTAGTTCTCATTAACTATGCATTTCCATTATATAATGCATTTCTATATGTGAACATATATTGATGTTTACTTCCAGTACCAATTTCCTTGTGCTAGTCAATAAAACAAGCATGTTGGCCCTTAGTACCTCATCACACTTGTCTAAACTAATCATCAGTATAAACTAAAGAGTTGTGGCCTTCTTCACCCTCTAAAAATCTCTGATGGCATGTTCTAGAACAAAATTTAATAGTAGAATTCCAGAAGACATCATGGGATTTAAATACAGTAAAAGCTTAAGGTATGTAGGCAGGAAATAACACTGTGAGGTTTATTTTAATTTGTGTTGAGTTGTTTTTTGACTCACCTCATACTTAACTTCTTAACTCCCTCGCAGACTCGAGTTTCTTCACTGCATTTGTGACATTCACAACTCAACACAAATTAAAAAAAAACAGTAAAAGCTCATTATTCACAGTTCTCTTATTCAGGGGTTAAACAATTGTGACACAGTTCCTGTATTTGCGGCTAAAAATTTCTTTATTCGTGGATCCAGTCGGAATATTAGAAAGATTATTAACCATTGGCAACTTTTTTTACTGCAGGCACGTGCCAAGGCGACTTTTACAAAGAGTGATTCAAAACAAATGGACAAATTAATATCAATGTAAAACAAACCTTATTGTCACTAAGCCTGAAGTTAGTTTTAAAAGACACCACAGATGTATTTCACGTGTCGTTATGTCCGTTGATAATTGTCGCCCTTGCTACGACTGGTGTTTATTGTTTCAACTTGTCATCTGTTACAATAATTTTGATTGAAAAACATGTGTCTCTTCTGCTCTGTTGCCACTTTATGATGTCGAGTAAAAGAAAGAAAATTATTTCCAAAGCAAAAAAAAAAGTAGTGTTGCCACTTACAGTAAAAATAGAAATGCTCTACCATTTACACATTGGTGACTCGTTTGCATCTATGTCATGCTGTTTCAGTGCTAAATAATCTACTGCACGATTTATCAAGAAATCCGAAGACAAAATTAGGAATATGAATCTGAAATGAAAGACCTTTTAAAAGCAACAAAAGAGGAAAAAAATATTAAGTTCTTAAAGCCCTTGCCTAAGCCTGACGGTAATAATTAATAGAAATTGTTTAAAAGCTCTCATTACTTGATTTTATTTTGATAATTTTTATTTTATTTTGGAAGCTTGGAAAATATCTCCTATATACCCATACAAATTATCATTCCATATTCACGGTTTCTGTATTCGCGGCATATTTATGGAACATATCCCCCACAAATAAGGAGCTTCTACTGTACAGCTAAAAACTAGTACTGTTTATTAATTTTTTTGTTTTGTTTTAGTAATGGTATCAAGATTTCCTATCTCCAAATTAACTGGAAATTAGGTCTTCCACCTGGAGGTTGAACTGCAACATGGTGTTTGATTTTATTAATCTGTTTAGGGTTGATCTGCTGATTTATTTTTCATCACCGCATCTCTTTTTGCTAGCTATTCACTGTAGTATGACTTCCTAAATATTATTGATTTTACTAGGGTTCTTATTTCTTGAACATTGATTATTGTTTTATTGCTATAGTTTATTTCTGATATTCATCATCATCTTAACCCATTTAAATCGGATGACGAGCTGAGGTCGCGCAGTGCAGAGATCGAAAAAACACATTTTTAATTTATTTTGCTCTCATAGATATCTGTTACATACACTTTTTCTTCTTCTACATATTCACAAGAATGCTATTTCATCCCCTCCATGCCATTTAGAAATTTCCGGAACGAGTTTTACCCTCAGAAAAAAAAAATGTGTCAGTAGTAAGAAAAATGGCGCCAAGGAAAGTTAAGGGTATTGACAGTGATGGAATTAGGAAATTATTAGAGTGTGAATTAGGCAGTGATTCAGAAGTTTCTTATATATTTAGTGATGAGAGAAGTATTCATGAATCTATAAGTGATTCGGAAGCAACTTCTGCTGAACAAGAGAGCGGTGAGAGTGATAATGAACTTATTGTCCCGCCACCTGCAAAAAAACAAAGCCATATCACGCCAAGTGATTGGAAGTGGGTGAAATCTGAGAATAACCCTGTTGTATATGAGTTTAGTGGTTTTTAAATCCATTTTTACTTACTGGAGGTAATATTAAGTTGGTGCGTTACATTTAAATGCCAGGCAGTAGGACTTGGGATTTAAATCAGATTTCTGGGGTAGCAGAGCTCGACTTTAAATGAGAGGTGGATGGGTTAAGACACTACAACTTCAAAATTGAATGTTTTGGCCTTCTCAATAATCTCCTTCCAGACTTCTATCTTCTACCAATTTCAGGTTTGTCGCCCTCATCTTCTTCAAATCCTATCAAACATTGTAAAATACTCAAATTCCATGTAACAATTTATGCAAATATGCTCTAACTAATAATTAAATTAATGTTTTTATTACCTCACCTCATATCCTTTTTCTTCTATACTGCAGTTTAGGAACTTATCTCCATCCTCAGTAGCCTCTGGTCGACCGGTGTTATGTCGTTTCTTGGCGGTTTCCTTTTTACTTCTGTCGGTGGACCGATGAACCTCTGGATCAGGTCAAAATTTGCGGGAGTTTCAAAATTCATGAGTTTTTCTTTTTTGTTTTTTTGGATGTGGATTTTTTCCCAGACTGTGAGTTCCTTTAGTTTATCTGTTTGTTTGATTAGGCTAGCTTCTGTATCTATTAAATTTTTTCAGACCATGCATGGGCTGCTACTGCTGACTTGTCCACTTCACCCTTTTTTACATTTCTAAGGTGTTCCTTCAATCTAGTTTTTAAATTCTTTTTGTTTTTCCTATATAGATTTTGTCGCAATCTTGACATTTGATCTGATATATTCCTGATTTATATTCTTGTCCAATTGACAAAATCTATATAGGAAAAACAAAAAGAAATTTAAAAACTAGATTGAAGGAACACCTTAGAAATGTAAAAAAGGGTGAAGTGGACAAGTCAGCAGTAGCAGCCCATGCATGGTCTGAAAAACATTTAATAGATACAGAAGCTAGCCTAATCAAACAAACAGATAAACTAAAGGAACTCACAGTCTGGGAAAAAATCCACATCCAAAAAAACAAAAAACAAAAACTCATGAATTTTGAAACTCCCGCAAATTTTGACCTGATCCAGAGGTTCATCGGTCCACCGACAGAAGTAAAAAGGAAACCGCCAAGAAACGACATAACACCGGTCGACCAGAGGCTACTGAGGATGGAAATAAGCTCCGAAACTGCAGTATAGAAGAAAAAGGATATGAGGTGAGGTAATAAAAACATTAATTTAATTATTAAATTAAACCTCATAGTGTTCTTTCCCCATGAAAGTTAAATAAATGCTCTAACTAGTTCATTATGCACTATTACAACTGATTAATACATTTACAAGTAATTTATATTTTTCTAGTTTTCATGACAAAACTGAATACTGTTTTTAGAATGACCCATCTGTATTAAATTAGAGTTCATATTTATAAATAACAGTACATGTTTAATATAATAAATTTTTAACATTATGAGGTTTTATTGATAAGAATCAAATGAATCGTGAAATTCTTCTTACCTCATACTTCTATGTTTTTTTTTAAACACAGCACCGCAGTATCGGTGACCATCGTCAGCTGTTTTCATGACTGTCCATTTTTTTTCTTTTGCCAGTAATTATCCAAACTGACATCTGGTGTATTTTTTAAGAACTTTGTAATCAAGCTTAGTTCGTCCAGAATCACGGGAAGTTCATGGTTCTAGTATGGTTTTTTTGAATATGTACCATACTAGAACCATGAACTTTGAGATTCCGGATGAACCAAGCTTGATTACAAAGTTTTTCAAAAATACACCAGATGTCAGTTTAAAAAATGACTCCTTAAAAAGAACACCAGATGGCAGTTTGGATAATTACTGGCAAAAGAAAAAAATTGAGTCATGAAAACAGCTGACGATAGTGACAATGGTTGCCAATACTGCAGTGCTGTGTTTAAAAAAACATAGAAGTATGAGGTAAGAAGATGTTGGATTAAGAATATTGTTAGCTGTAGAAGCTTAAATAATAGGTTTGTTCGACCTTTAAATTCTTACATGATCTGAGTTCAGACCGGCGTGAGCCAGGTTGGTTTCTATCTATTAAATTTTATGATATCTTAGTACGAAAGGACCAGGTATTAAAAATAATTTTTAACTATTAAATATTATTAGCTATTTTGGGAGACAAGTGCCCCAGAGTTAGAATCTGGTTATGTATATTATTTACAGATAGTATTGGAACTATTTATATTATTTATTGTTAGTTTAATTTTATTAATTTGTGTCTTGGCACGATTCATTTTATTTTTAACAGTACATGTATAAGAAAGAGGAGCGTGGAAGATTCTTGTAGGAAAACGCTCAGTTGGTAGACCAAGAATGAGATGGAGGAATAACATTAACCATGATTTGAGGGAAGTATAGTATACAGGGGATGATTGGAAAATATCGCCTCAAGTTAGGGATGTGTGGAGAGCTTATGTTTGCACGGCCATGAACCTACTGTTCCACAGTGCCATGAGTTAGTAGATGTATAAAGATTGAAAAATATGGTTAATGAACATGTAAAAGCTGTTTACGCAACATGCTACTAACTAAATATCAATATTCGTAAATTAATGAGTCATTTTTTACATCTTACCTCATATTTTATGTTTCTTTAAACATGGGAACTAGTTTTCAAGAGAAAACATCTCTCTCATTTTCAACTGACATTATGACTACCGGATTTTCATTGGAATCTCCATCAATAACGTTGCCATCTGGTGTTGATTTGATGAACTTCGAGATGAGGTCACGTTCATCAGGAATCTCGAAATTCATGGATCTAAATTTGTTCTTCTGAATATATATCTTCTCCCGAGATTCCTGATGAACGTGACCTCATCTCGAAGTTCATCAAATCAACATCAGATGGCAATGTTATTGATGGAGATTCCAACGAAAATCCGGTAGTCATGTCGGTTGAAAATGAGAGATGTTTTCTCTTGAAAACTACTTCCCGTGTTTAAGAAAACATAAAATATAAGGTAAGATGTAAAAAAATGACTCATTAATTTACAAATTAAGAACATCATAATGTTATTTCCCACATTTAATTATGAACAAATATCAACAGTTTAATATAGAATTGAGTGCAAAAGTGATCTATCTTTATAGAGTGGAAAAATTATGTAACCTATGATAAATTAAAATGTTTCATACCTCTCCTCATAAACAATCTTGTAAGTAGATCACGAATTCGGGTTCATGACGAACCCTCCTCAGTACCATTTTGCCGACTGATGTTATGTCGATCAGAAGAACCACTTCTTCTTCCCTCTGTTGGTGCACCAATAAACCTTCGGATCAAGTCGGGAATTTCGAAGTTCATAAGTTTTTCTTCCTTGTTTTCTGAATGTAGATTTTTTCCCAGACTGTGAGTTTTTTTTTTATTTGTTTAATAAATTAGCTTTTGATTCAATTAGATGGTTTTCGGACCAACCATGAGCAGCTACTGCTGACTTTTCCACTTCACCATTTTTGACATTTCTAAGATGAAGAGGCACTTGACCATTAGAGTGAAATAACACATTAGAAATGTAAAAAATGGAGAAATAGAAAAATCTGCAGTAGCTGCCCATGTCTGGCAAGGAAAAATATAAAATCGATGAAAACAATAAATTATTAAAACAGTTAATTTCAATCATATTGCACATAAACATGCAATTTTCAACAGTTTGATACATAGATTATTAAATGTTCCATTAAATAAAGAAGATTTTAAGAAAGAATACAATCACATTTTGAACATAGCCAATTTAAATGGTTTTGAAAAAGATATAATTGTAAATAAATTAGAGAAATTCAGACAACAAAATAGATTGAAAGAATACACTACCCTGCAATCTGATTCAAAGAAAGGAAAACAGTTTAAGAAAATTACGTATCATCCTGAAATGCATAACAAATTTCAAAAAATTTTCAAGAAATTCAATATTACATTGGCACCGATAAATAAATTTAGCCTTGGTAATCTATTAATATCTAATAAGAAATTGAACACACCAGATATCAAAAAATCTGGAATTTATCAAATTAATTGTAAGGACTTCAATAAAGTATACATAGGAAAAACAAAAAGAAATTTGGACACTCGCACTAAAGAACACTTCAGAAATATTAAAATGGTGAAATTGAAAAATCAGCTATTGCAACACATAGTTTATTGGAGAATCATAAAATTAAAAAAGAAGCCCTACTTTTAAAACATTTGGAAAAACCTTTAGAATTGACAATTTGGGAGAAGATATATATTCAGAAGAACAAATTTAGATCCATAAATTTCGAGATTCCTGACGAACATGACCTCATCTCAAAGTTCATCAAATCAACATCAGATGGCAATGTTATTGATGGAGATACCAACGATCCCAACGAAAATCCGGTAGTCATAATGTCAGTTGAAAATGAGAGAGATCTTTCTCTCAAAAACTAGTTCCCGTGTTTGAAGAAACATAAAATATGAGGTAAGATGTTAAAAAATGACTCATTAATTTACGAATTAAGAACCTCATAATGTTATTTCCCATATTTAACTATGAACAGTTAGGAAACACTAAAAAGCTCACCTTTTTTTATGTTATATTTTAAAATAGCATGTTCCAGAATTAGACATAGTTTTATTTTGGAAAGAAAAATTAACTTAGTCAATTAGTCAGAGATTCAGGGTTCAAATCCCGGTCCGAGCATTAATTTTTCTTTCTAAAATAAAACTAAAGAGTTCACCATTTGGGAGAAGATTTACATCCAGAAGAATAAAATGGGATTATGAATTTTGAAATTCCCGGGAAAAAAAGAATTGTTTTACAAGTTCTTCTGTCAATCAGAAGATGCAGTGGGAGTCGACACCCAGGGCCGACACACAAAAATCAACAGTCTGGTGACGATGGTATGAACAACATATCGAAACATGTAAAATGAAACATCACGTATTTATAAGGTAAGATGAGCACATTCATCTTACTTATTAGTTCAAAGAATGATTCTTAGCAGTGTATCAATTATTCAAAATTGCCAGCAAATATAATATGAAAATTTCCACATCAAAATCCAAAACAATGGCAATGTGTGGAAAAAACATACAACGGGCGAAAATTGAGATTGATGGAAAAATTATAGAACAAGTGTCAGATTTCTCTTGCTTAGGAAGTGTATTTGCAGAGTATAAGAGTGACATTGATTCAAAATTACAAAAATATAATAAAATGAATGGGGTAATACGAAGACATTTTGGTAAACAGATGAGGACAGAGACAAAACTAAGATTACATAACATCACATCAAAAGCTGCCCTAAAATATGGAAGTGAAATTTGGATTTTAAATAAAAGAAACTCTCATAAACTTCAAGTAAGCCAAATGCGCTTCTTACGATCATTGTTAGGAGTTAATAGACTGGATCACCAAAGGAACACTACTATCAGAGGAAAACTTGGAGTAAACAAGTTTAAATGAAGATATACAAAGATACCAACAAGAATGGAAAAATCATCTGAGAAGAATGGCAAGAAATAGACTTCCAAAATTGGCATTCCAATATACCCCAACTGGACATAGGGACCAAGGAAGACCAAAACATCGGTGGAAAGATCAAGACCATCTTCGCTAGGTTTACCGTACAGGCCACATGGCCTAAAACGAATTTGTTCATGATGATGATGATGAAGAATGATTCTCATTGGTGATTTACGGAGGGGAATGCATACAAAGAAGGGATAGCCAGTCTAGGATAAGGAAATGACGTAAGTTTTCCACCATAACTGCTTTTTGTAAACGGTCCAGCTATAACTGAGAAAGCTATATGTTTTTATATTACTTTTTTTTAAGGAATCCACACTATAAGGTATAGTTATTTAGGTAAAATTGTTTTATATGTTTGGTCACTTTTAGGCATAAAATTATTTAAGATAAAATATACACTTTTCTCTTGTTAATTGCTCACTCATTTGTTTTTATGTAGTGTTGTCATGTTTTTTGCTCTTTCTTTTATATCAGTAACATAGTTTGGTAAAGGTGCTGTGATAACACCCATTTCAGACAATTCAGTCATCAACTTCATGATGTCAGGTGATCTGAAGATAAGTTCTGTCTTTTCAAATGTACATCCTTCCATGTCCACCACATCTTGCACATCCCAAGCACATTGTGAATTCTGAAAACGGAGATTACTTATTACATACAGGAAATTAAAAATTTGTATCATAAAACATCTTCTTGTATCATGTAAGCCCATGTTTCCCTTAACAGAGATTTAGGCGCTCTCCCCCTACAGGGAAGAATTTGAACCATACTAATTTAGTTACACTTGTTTTCATATAGATGTCATTTGAGTGGTCCGTGGTCAGCGTTCTGCCTCATACTGGCATCTAGAAAACCAAGGTAGTACTAGGACGGGAAAATTCAGTAAATTTTGCTTAGAGACCTTTTCATTCAGGTTAAGGATCTTTTGACGATTTTTATTATTAATTTAACACTTCTCATAGAAGGATAAATTATATTTAAAGAGAAAAATCTTCGCCTAGACCGGGACTCGAACCCGGGTTCGATGAGAAGTGTTAAATTAATAATAAAAATCGTCAATAGAAGCCCTACTGGCTATAAAGTAGTGTTAAATTCCCAATAAATGTCTTCTTAACTAAGAAGCCGCCATTTGCAAAGTTAGAAGCTATGGTTTCAAGCATTTGGCGCGAGGGAATTACAACGTACATAAGAGAAAAATTTGTGTCTAGATCGTAACTCGACTCGGTAGCTCAGTTGGTAGAGCACTTGGCCCGGAAAGCCAAGGGTCCCGGGTTCGAGTCCCGGTCTAGGCGAAGATTTTTCTCTTCAAATATAAGGATCTTTTGTTTATTTTTTATTATTTCACTCACCTCATACTTCATAATTCATAGCAGACCCTGGGTTTCTTCACATCTTTTGTGACATTCTCAATGCTGCATCACGTTCACAACTGACGTCCAACGGCCTTCTATCCTGCAGGCTGACCTCCGCGCCATCTGGTAGCCAACCGAAGAATTTCCAAATCAGTCCTCTTTCTTTATAACCGGGTATTTCAAAATTCATAGTTGTATTTTGAAATACCCGGTTATAAAGAAAGAGGACTGATTTGGAAATTCTTCAGTCGGCCACCAGATGGCACGGAGGTCAGCCTGCAGGATAGAAGGCCGTTGGACGTCAGTTGTGAACGTGACGCAGCATTGAGAATATCACAAAAGATGTGAAGAAACCCTGGGTCTGCTATGAATTATGAAGTATGAGGTGAGTGAAATAATAAAAAATAAACAATATTAAAAAACCTCATAGTGTTATTTCCTATCTACATAACTTAATAAGGATCTTTTACGAGCCTGAAAATCTCGGGACCCACGGCTTAAAGTCCCTCCCGGAGGACTTGCTCCTTGGATTTTTCCATCCTAAAAAAATCCATCAACCCTGGTCGGGTCTGAACCCGCAACCCTTGCGACCAGAGGCAAGGAGCATAACCACTAGTCCACCGCGGCCGATTAAACATAAGGAATGTAACTCCAAACTTCAATTATCATGAGTTAAGGATTAAACTCCCCTCATATTTTCTTTTTGTTTTTCTTACAGACTATTTTCTTCACACTTGTGTGTCACTGTCAATGCTTCTTAACTGTTGAAATTGCGGTTGTCGATCCTGAGTTGATTTTTGCTCCCTCTGTTGGCTAATCGGTGAACTTCCAAATATATTTTTTTTCTCCGGGAATTTCAAAATTCATAGTTTTCTCCTTATCTTTGTGGATGTAAATTTTCTCCCAAATTGTGAGTTCCTTAGATTTATCTAACCTTTTCAGTAATTAGGCCTTAGTTCTATCCTGTGTTTTTCTGACCATGCATTTGCAGCTATTGCAGACTTTTCTATTTCCCCATTTTTAACATTTCCAAGGCTTCATGTTTGTATTGGAGTACAATAAACTAGTTGTAACCGTTTAGTAGTAGGCACCACATGTGGTGGTTACGTCACCCATAGAGAGAAAGAAGGTATAGGAAGGAAGGAGAAATGAACCCCTAGGCCTCGAATACTCTAATACCATCAGGGTCGAAAGAAACAAGAGGTCAGTCAAGGGAGACTGCATAGAAAAGTTGAAAGAGGGAAATGGTATGGGAAGAAGAAGTAATACCAATTCGGTCAAAAAAAGAAACTCACCAAGCTGACCAGTGCTTATTGGTGCGTAGCCCTTCCCATGCATAAGCATGATTACTAACAGCTGCACATTACAAAAAAATCTGCAGTAGCAACATTCAAACTGCTAATGGGACATGACTGCCTGAATAAACACCTACACAGACTTGGCATGACAGATTCACCTAAATGCCCTTTTTGCAATTTAAATGAAGATATGGAAAAAAAAAAAAACATCTCCTCCATTGTCCAGCTTTTGTAGAAGAGACCAGCCTTTCTGCTAAATATTGGAGTGCAAGAGAGCGAATGATTTCATTATCAAGTGCTCGACATTAGATACCAACCAACCAACATTTCTAAGGCATTCTTTCAATCTTGTATTCAAGTTCCTTTTTGTTCTTCCTATGTACATTTTTTCACAATCTTTACAATCAATTTGACAAATCTTCATCAATCTTTTCATTTTTGTTAGTTTTAATTAATCTATTCAGGCTGCAATTATTTTTCAGTGCTAATTTAATGTTAAATTTGCTGAAATTTTTTTTAAACATTAAATTTTAAAGGATATTATGTAAATTTCCTGAATTTTTTACCAGAAAACTATGGATTTTGAAATTCCCAGAGAAAAAAAAAATTGATTCGGAAGTTCATTGGTCAGCCAACAGAGGGAGCAGAAATCAACCTACAGGATCAACAACCATTAAGATGCATTGACAATATCACACAAGTGTGAAGAAACTAGTCTGCAAGAAAAACAAAAAAATATGAGACGAGTCTATATCCTTAACTAATAATAATTAAAAGAAACCTCATCCCCTCAGGAGTCCCCATCTAGGGGATATGTGGATGGCGACCACAAGGTAACCAAGCTGAGCAAAACATTTCTTCCACTTACTTGTGTTTTGCACTCTTTTAACTTTACTATCTAACCTCTCTTGGTTAACTCTTGTTTTTTCGACCCCGACGCTATTAGGGCATCCGAGGGCTAGGGAGTTTTTCCTTTCTTCCATTTCTTCTTTCCTTTATTTTCTTTTCTTCTCCAGAAAAGCCTGACCAGAGGCTATAAGATGTCAGCCCCATCACTGGTCTTGCTTTCCTTTGGCCAGCAACCAATCGAAGGGACTATTATTAAGCTTTCAAGTCTTATACGAGAATTTCCCGGAATATGCTGGAGGGAAAATTTTCTATAGGATCGTAACAGACCTTGGCCTAACACTTGGAAGGAAGAAGAAGAAACCTCATAGTCAATGTTTTTATTATGTATTCATTTCATACATCTCAATGATGGATAAATTATAATTGAAGAGAAAAATTATATGCTCAGACTGGGGCTTGAACACAGGACCTTTGGCTTTCTAGGCCAATACTCTACCGACTGAACTACCTGAGCAAGTTCCAATCTAAATGCAATGTTAATTCCCGCACACCAAATGCTATGAAACCTTTGCTTCTTTCTTGCAAATGGTGGCTTCTTTATTAAGAAAGACATTTATTTAGGAATTTTACATTACATTATAAAGTCAGTACAGCTTCTTTTGATGTTTTTATTATTCATTTAATACATCTCAATGATGAATAAATCATATTTGAAGAGTCCCTGTCTGAATGTAAAAAAAAATGCTGAAATTGAAAAATCAGCAATAGTAGCAAATAGTTTATTAGAGAATCATAGAATTGAAAAAGAAGCTAAACTTTTGAAACATCTAACTAAACCTTTGGAATTAACAGTTTAGGAAAAATATATACATTAAAAAAAAAATATTAGAACCATAAATTTTGAGTTTCTGGACAAACCAAATTTGATTACAAAATTCTTCAAATAAACACCAGATGGCAGTTTAGAAAATGACCGGCATAATGAAGAATCGACAGTCGTAACAACAGCTGATGATGGGAATGAAGATTCCTGATATTGCGGTCCTGTGTTAAATAACATAGATGTATGAGGTAAGAAGCATTCATGATTCATTTGATTTTTTAAAGTCATTTATTAAGAATCAAATGAATCGTGAATTTTTCTTACCTCATACTTCTATGTTTTTTTTTAACACAGCACCGCAGTATCGGAGGTAAGAAGAATTCACGATTCATTTGATTCTTATTAATAAAACCTCTTAATGTTAAAATTCCCAAATTTATCATATTAAAAAAAAGTTATTTACATTCACATCAGTTCAAAACACAAATTACATTGAACGTTTATATGAAAAAAATCACTATGAGGTTTAATTTAAGATTTAAATAAAAATGTTTTATACCTCACCTCATATCCAGTCTTCTAATTATACCAGTTTCAAAGCTTAGGTGACAAGAAATTACTGATGATGAAGCTGCCTAAGCTTTGAAACTGCTATAATTAGAAGACTGGATACGAGGTGAGGTATAAAACATTTTAAATTCATCATCAACAACAAGAACATTTTAGAAATATTAAAAATTGTGAAATTGAAAAATCAGCAATTTCTGCACATAGTTTACTAGAACATCATAAAATTGAAAAAGAAGTGAAACTTTTGAGACAATTGGATAAACCGTTGGAATTGACAATTTGGGAAATGATATACATTCAGAAGAATAAATATCGATCTATGAATTTCGATATTCCGGTGGGTAAAAATTTAATTACAAAGTTTATAATCCCAACGAAAGATGGCAGCACAAGAAATCAACAATCATGGAATTTCATCAGTGGAAGCCATGACCGAAGAGGACATGATTTTGTCTGAAACCGTCGGTATCAAAGAGGTTTGAAAATGTATGAGGTGAGTCAATTAAAATATGTTCTCCACTCACTATTAACAAGGATTAAGCCCAATGGCCTGTTCCGATCTCATTGTAGGTCGAATTGGTCCTTCCATCTCTTCAATGGTCTTCCCAACAATCTTCTCCCTTTTGGTTTATAATTATACATTCTTCTTGGTATGCGCTGTTCATTCATACGTAATACGTGCTGAAGATAAGCATTTTGATAATATTTTATTCTTTCACAGAGATTAAATATATTAAGTTCTGTTCTTATATCTTCATTTTTCTTTTTATCGGTCCTTTGGTATCCTGCTATTGCTCTCAACATCTTCATTTCTGCAGCCTCTATTTGTTTACTATCTGCCTTTGTTAATGTCCAGGTTTCACATCCATAGATAAGAGATGGAACTGCCAATACTTTGTAAAACTTCAAAATAGTTTCATTTCTAGTCTTATTCAATAAAGTTCGTTTAATTGTGCCACATAGATAATTGAATCATTATATTTTAGTGTTAAAATTCATTGGAGAACATATTGTTTAAACAACTCACCTCATAGGATTCATGCTTCCATGATATCGCGATTTCAAACATAATCATGTTCATCGTCAGCCATAACTCCGACTGATGAAATTCTTCGGCCGTCAACTATTCTATTGTCGCCATCTTCAGTGCTGCCATCTATGGTTGAATTTATGAACTTCGAAATCAATGTAATTTCGTTAGGGATATCAAAATTCATTGATCTATTTTTGTTTTTCTGAATGTATATTTTTTCCCAAACTGTCAATTCCAAAGGTATTACAAGTAGAGAAACCTTTGGAATTGACAGTTTGGGAAAAAATATACATTCAGAAAAACAAAAATAGATCAATGAATTTTGATATCCCTAACGAAATTACATTGATTTCGAAGTTCATAAATTCAACCATAGATGGCAGCACTGAAGATGGCGACAATAGAATAGTTGACGGCCGAAGAATTTCATCAGTCGGAGTTATGGCTGACGATGAACATGATTATGTTTGAAATCGCGATATCATGGAAGCATGAATCCTATGAGGTGAGTTGTTTAAACAATATGTTCTCCGATGAATTTTAATGATTATACCTCATAATGTTTACTTCCCAACATTAATTAAATATATTTTAGTATGTTTATCTACATTTCTGTCATTGCCTAAATGACATCCCAAATAATTTAAATTCTGAACTTGGTCTATAATTACATTGTTTATCATTATTTTTGATCTTATTGCACATTTTCCTTTCAGAGCTAATGTTTTTGTTTTAGATGTAGATATTCTTAAATTATATTTTAGAGAGTATTATTTAAAGTATAAAGGAAACATTTTAATTTAATTCACAAATTATATTATTTAGCCAATATTGTATATCATCCCATTTGGTGTGCTTTTTTTTTTGCAAGTTCTAGAACGGTTGCAGAATATGGGGGTCAACATTTTTAGCTCCTTGTTTTCCATAATTTAAATTTTCCCCTATTTTACACCACTTTTCTTCTGGTTCCCTGAAAAGTGAAAAAGAGGGTAATATTCATATAATAAATTATATTTAAAAAGAAAAATTTTCGCCTAGACCGAGACTCGAACCCGGGACCTTTGGCTTGCCGGGCCAAATGCTCTACCAACTGAGCTACCGAGGCGAGTTGTGATCTAGATGCAAATTTTTCTCTTATATACGTTGTAATTCCCTCGTGCCAAATGCTTTGAAACCTTTGCTCCTAACTTTGCAAGCCAAAAGTCCTGGGTTCGAGTCTCGGTCTAGACGAAAATTTTTCTCTTCAAATATAATTTATCCTTCAGTGAGAAGTGTTAAATTAATAATAAAAACATCACTAGAAGCCCTACTGGCTTTATAAATTAGTGTTAAATTCCCAATAAATGTCTTCTTAACTAAGAAGCCGCCATTTGCAAAGATAGAAGCAAAGGTTTCAAAGCATTTGGCACGAGGGAATTACAATGTATATAAGAGAAAAATTTGCATCAAGATCGCAACTCGCCTCGGTAGCTCAGTTGGTAGAGCATTTGGCCTGGCAAGCCAAAGGTCCTGGGTTCGAGTCTCGGTCCAGGTGAAAATTTTTCTCTTCAAATATAATTTATCCTTCAGTGAGAAGTGTTAAATCAATAATAAAAACATTCATATAATAAAGTTGGGAATTTTTACATTATGAGTTTTCTTAATAAAAAAACAAATGAGTCGTGAATTCTTCTTACCTCATACATCTATGTTATTTAACACAAAACTGCGGTATTGGGAATCATCATTCCCATCCTCAGCTGTTGTCACAACTGTCGATGACCGGCATAATGAAGAATCGACAGTCATGACAACAGCTGAGGATGGGAATGATGTTTCCCGACACCATGGTTCTGTGTTAAAGTACAGATGTACGCAGCCAGAAGAATTCACGATTCATTTGATTTTTATCTTCTTCTTCTTCTTCTTCCTTCCAAGTATTAGGCCAAGACCTGTTACGATCCTATAGAAAATTTTCCCTCCAGCGTTTCATAGGACGGCCCAGTGATCTTCGTCCTCTTGGTATATAATTATAAACAGCTTTGGGGATCCAATTTGAACTCATTCTTTCAAGATGGTGTTTCCAATTTAGTTGGTACTGTTTAATATATTCCAAAATTGGCGTAGTCTTCAATTCTTTTAAGATATCGGTGTTCCTTTTCCGATCCCATCTGGTGTAACCTGCTGCTCTGCGCATGAATCTCATTTCACAAGCCGTTATTCTGCTTTCATGTTGTTTTTTTAGTGTCCATGCTTCACTACCATAGGTCAACACTGGTCTAGCCAAAGTGTTATATAAACGTAATCTGGTGTTTTTTTGTACAAGGGATGGTTTCATAACTTGATTAATAATTCCTAAACTTTTATTATAACTAGTAACTTTTTCAGGGATATCCTTTTCATCCCAGATAGAGAGATAATATCCAAGATATTTAAATTGATTAGATCTCTCTAAAATTTTATTCTGGAGACAGATTTTACTTTGTATGGGGTCCTTCCCATGAAATGCCATAATTTTAGTTTTGTTAATTGATATTTCCATATTAAATTTGGCACCTATTTTTTTGTAAATTATAAATTGTTGATTTTTTGAAAATTTTGATTTTTATGAGGGGTAATATTGTAATTAAAAATATATATACTTACAGAAACCTTCAGTTCTTGCAATACACCATCACTTACACAACAATTTTTAACATACTCATCCTTGACTTTTTTCTGTGTAAAATCTATTCCTTTCTCAGTTTGTGTTGCATATTCTGAAATTTTAAAAGAGTAACATTAAATATACATCATAACTAAAATTAAAATGAATTACAAGAATTGTGGCACACTACCAGGGACTCATTCTCACATTGTTTTCTTGTAATAAAACACAACAGATGATCACATAAAATTCTACAATAACTTTATTTTGTTCTATAAACTTTCAGTGACATGTCACTCACAAATTGCACTAATAATTAATCTTGCTTTAACCTGTCAGCGCCGACATCCATACATGGTATAGACCCTCTCTTCTTCACTTATTGCCGACATCTATATGTGGTATAGACCTATGCAGGCATGTTTTCTTTTTGTTCTGGATCGTACATTTTTTAAGCTACAAATATGTAATTTATTTGTGTTTAACGTAGAAATTATGAGCTTTCAGGACATATGAATAAAAATAATATTTGTTTAAAATTTAATTTCATATTATTTTTTTAAAAAAACAGATGAGATTGAAGTAATCGTAATTTTCTCTAAATGCGTGCGACCTTTTCATTTGTTTTTTTACTGCTGTATATTCTTATATTTGCGTATGAACAATATAGTTTTGAAGCCTAAGATCTTAGCTTTCTTTCTTTAAGTGTATGAATCAGCTGTGATCACATTTTGTGCATGTGGTATTGAGGTTGAAGTAGTTTCTTACTTCAACACTCGATGGCACACAGACCTAGCTTTGTGCTGCTTTCTGCAGGGCTTCTAATAAACTTATACACAATCTAATTTTTCAGGTCGATAAAATGATATACAAGCTATCAATTGATATATAAATCGACCTGTTTAGGGGAATACCTGATTTATTTTGCCTCTTTCAAATAGATGTTACTTACAAGGAATCAGTCTGAGGCGCAGTGTCGTTGCGTTATATACGTAATTATGGCCAGTTAGTAACCTAAACGACCCCTCATTCAGAAAAATTACCCTAAAAAGTGATTTAAAATTGGAACCTCCAAAGGAGGTGTGTTGTTTGTACTAAACACGGGAGAAGAAAGACATCTGTTTATTGCTGCCAGGAATATGATGTAGGTCTGTGTATTGAAGAGTGTTTCGAGCTGTATCACACCAAGCTCAACTACTAAGGTTATGTGATTTTTTATTTCTAAAATTAATAGTACTAAAATAAGAGAAAACTATTTTTATGGTCTGTGTAGTTGTAAATAACTGCTGTAGAATTTTTAAACAAATCCAAGCAATAATTCAGATTCTAAGTATAAACATTGCTAGTGCTTTGACACAAGATTGAGCTTGAGTTCACTCTTCTAAATATTCATTCTGATTTTGGTTATGTCAGCTGCTTTTGTATATACAAGTTACAGATGAATCAGCACTATGCCACACAATATATTTAGTGTCTCACAGAAAGAAACAGGGGTGTCCAATGTGAGCAAATCAAATTATTTAGTAAAAATCCAAGGAGCAAGTCCTCCGGGAGGGACTTTAAGCAGTAATAATTAATAGTCTTTACTACCAGGGACTCGTTCTCACATTGTTTTCTTGTAATAAAACACAACAGATGATCACATAAAATTCTACAATAACTTTATTTTGTTCTATAAATTTCAGTGACATGTCACTCACAAATTGCAGTAATAATTAATCTTGCTTTAAAGTTCATCTATTGCACAATTATTTCCAGGCTCTAACGTTTTACTTATCACAATTTCTTCTCTTTCAGTTCACCACATCGCTGTCACAACATAACTAATTCTGGTTACAGTTTATATAGGCCAGGGAAGGAAATTTTTCGGCTTCCAATTGGGACTTTTCTAGTACGGAAGCTTCTGGCATTGAACTTTCCTGACATGGAGGGTAGAGGCATAGAGAACCTTTCAAAAAGGAAGGCTAGACACACATCGAAATTTCTACTCAGATCTTTCAACTTGCGATTCTTTATCTACTAACAATGCAAGATCCCTATTTTTGCCATCACCTCTGCAATTCAGATGCACTATACAACGTGACACAATATTTATTTACATTTTCAATTATATAAATTCTATTGCTACCTAAAATCAGTTTAACAATGTAAACACATCTTCCAGTGCCCAATGTTCTGTATGTTAAACAATACATTTAAATTATGAAAAAGAAAAAGAACACATAATCAATGTAGCCATGAAAAATGGTTTTGCAATTAAAATGATACTCAAGAAAATAAACAAGTTCAAAAGACAAAAATGTATTAATCAAAGCACTCTTCTAAAAGTAAAAGAAGAAAATGTAAAATTTAGAAAATTCACATATCATCCATTAAAACACCACAAGTTTCAAAAAATTTTTAAAGATTTCAACATAAGGTTAGCACCCAAAATTTACTACAGCATCAGTAGACTGATTAGACCTAATAAGAATGAGAAAATAAAAGAAGAAAACAAATCAGGAATTCATTAAATTAAATGTGAAGAATGTGAGAAATTCTACATAGGAAAAATTAAGAGAAACTTGAAAACTAAAGTGAAAGAACATCTCAGGAATGTCAAGAAAGGGGAAGTAGAAAAATCTGCAGTGGCTGCCCATGAATGGTCTGAAAAACATCTTATCGAGAAAGAAGTTAAATTATTAAAACAAATAGAAAAACCAAAAGAACTTACTGTTTGGGAAAAGATCTACATTCAAAAGAGCGAAAAGAAGAAATTGATGAACTTTGAAATTCCCGGTGAGAATGACCTGGTTTCGAAGTTTTTCAGTCAGCCAATGGAAGGAGCAAAGGACGGCTCTTCAAGACGACAGAACAACAGTCGTGACGATACTGAGGATGGAACAGAAACTATGTTCCGAAACTAGTTTATAGTCAAATAAGAAGAACAATATGAGGTGAGTGATAAACATATTCTACCTTAATAAATTTAAATTTATTCTGCAGGTCCACTGCTGTGATCTCAAGGTAATGTGCAGATTTGCCATGCAGTGGGTCTGAGTTTGATTCTTGTTGGGACAAGTTTCCTGGGCGATGTTTTTTTTTGGGGTTTTTCTCACCTGTAAAGACAACTGTCACAAAACTTTAAGGCCCAAATAGTCCCCAAGCACCACCTGGCTATCATTATTATCAGTATAATATTTGCCTCAGATTAAGTTTAGATTAAGGTCTCTCCTGGTGCATCATTATCATCATAATCATCTTTCATATCACTGGGGCAGCCATAATCTTGCCTTTCAAGTGCCACAACCTCAGGAGTGAGTTACAAGTACTCCATGTCAGGGGAGAATACTAGAAATGTCATAATGACAACTTGATGGCATTGATTTAAAAAGTTATTTTTCAGTCTTCCATATTACTCCAGTCAGTATACTTCCTCTACTCTTCTTTCTCTAATTGTTGTTAAATACCCTGAATTCAAATAGCATTTGATCTTCCTCTCTTCAGCCTCTCTGGTGGCACCCATTCCAGCACTTTCATCAGTAGTTGTTCTTCAACCATACTTTTCACATGATCATTGCAGTTAATATTTAATTTTAGGAAGTTATGTTTTGAGGTTATTTTAATTATATTATTTTTGGTCTGGACATCTTACCTCAATATTAATGTCCAAGAACAAATCAACATTAATATTGAGGTAAGAGGTCCAGACCAAAAATAATATAATCATTGCAGTTGTTTTTGTTGTACACAATCCGATATACAATTTTTTTAAATCCCATTTCAGTTTTTGTTACATTCGTAAATTAATGAGTCTTTTTTACATCTTACCTCATATTTTATGTTTCTTTAAACACGGGAACTAGTTTTCAAGAGAACTTATTTATTTATCTCACATAAGAAGAATGAGCAGAACAAGAATACCACATCAAATCTTAAATTACCAGTCACCAGGCAAGAGATCTTTGGGCAGACTCTTCAAACATTGGATTGAGACTGTAACAGACCACTAGGTCTATCACATGAAAGGAAGAAGAAGAAGAAGAAGAGGAAGAAGAAGAAGTAAATAATATGGTCCAGTACTGGAAAATATTAATATTTAAATATGACATCAGAATAGTGAATGGAGAACATATTTTAATCGACTCACCTCATACATTTTCAAACTTCTTTGATACCGACGGTTTCAGACAATATCATGTCCTTCATCAGTCATGGACGTCATGACTGATGAAGGACATGATATTGTCTGAAACCGTCGGTATCAAAGAAGTTTGAAAATGTATGAGGTGAGTCGATTAAAATATGTTCTCCATTCACTATTAATGATATAACCTCATAATGTTTACTTCCCGATATTAATTTAAATATGACATCAGAATTTTATTTTTAAATAATACAATCAATACCTGGTTTAAACTCTTTCATTTCTAACACTTCTTCATGGCTTGAAGCACGACTTTCACTTGTTTTTAATAACCTATACAAATGCATGACATTTTTTCCACACAAGTTGCGGTTTTTTATTCCTTTATATCCCAAGGATCTATAAATAACCTGTAACAACAAAATTGCTATTAGTAATAGTTCAAAATTGAATAGTAGAGGAGAGAGTGCATCTCTCTGCTTTAACCCATCATGAATTTCAAAAGTATCCGAGATGGGCAGGAAATGTGGCATGAATGGGGAATGAAAGAGGTGTATGGAAGCTTCTTGTAGAAAAACCAGAGGGAAAATGACTAGCTGGTAGATCAAGAATGAGGCGGAAAATAAAATTTTACCATGATTTGAGGGAAGTAGATTACATAGGGAATGATTGGAAAACATTAGTTCAGGATAGGGATGTCTAGAGAGCTTATGTCTTTGTGGCCATGAACCTACAGGTTTGATAGAGCCAGTGAATTAGTAGGTTAGTGGTAGTAGTATTTCCCAAAAAATCTGTGGTTATGTGTGGAAAACCTTATGAAGAGTTAAAATAGAATTAGGTGGAAAAATAATAGAATAAGTTTCTGAACATAGACTAAGGGCCGCATGCAAATACATTAGTCTCTGGTGAGCTGAGTTTTCTGTGAGCACGTGCAAAGTTTGAATTAGCGAGTCGCTGACTGGTCATGCATGAAAGTAGTTTTTTCGTAATATTGGCAAGAAATTACCCAGAATTCTCAGCGATAAAACCACTTGTTATTTTTGTCTGCTAGAGGAACGCATTTACGCTTGCGTCCCGCAAATAAAACCGTATACGACGACGTCTGCATTGTGCGATATTACACAGATTCTCCTGTTCTTCCAGTTGAATTCTTTGGTAGACTATCAAATTCCTCTTCTCCGCGTATACCGAAAACATGATCGAAGTCTTCAAGGTCGACATCTCAGATATAAAGCAGCAAAGTACATCGGTTACCTTCGGTTCCCATCGGGTTGCTCACGATTTGTTCTCTGCAAAGTCACCTCGCCAGGTAGCTTAGGAATTTCAACAATTATTATCGCATGAACAGACTTTTGAGTACGCAAAAAGTCTTTGGATGCAACTTTCTCAGCAGAGAACGACTTTTACGGTCTAATGCGTTCATAGATACGACCCTAAAATAAGATTGGAAAGTAAGCAAGTTTTGAGTATATGCCACAAGCAGTGCTGGTGTAGAACTAACCTGCTGACATCTAATATATTGCTTTGGTACTAATATGAAATTGGCACCATCTGGTGGTAAAATTATGAATTAGTAGATGTAATACAAATAGTTACAATTATTCAAAGTTAAAATTGGGAAACACATTATGAGGTTCTTAATTTATTAGTTACAATTATAATTGTAGGCTTTCACGGCCGGCGTCTTGATCCATATTTGGTTCGTCTTCCGGGCTTATAGGCCGTGGTCTGGTTGTCTTCTTACTCGACGTTTCGTCTACTGCTGCGGTAGACCTCATCAAGAGATACTGCATGCTCTCTGTGAACTCCTCAACAGTCGGCTGCAGACTGGCTGGTGGTTGGAAACTGTCTCTCTATTTATAGCTAAACCCCAGGTGGTGGGGGGGTTTTTTGGTTCATCTTCCGGGCTTATAGGCAGAAAACCCCCCCACCACCCGGGGTTTAGCTATAAATAGAGAGACAGTTTCCAACCACCAGCCAGTCTGCAGCCGACTTTTGAGGAGTTCACAGAGAGCACGCAGTATCTCCTGATGAGGTCTACCGCAGCAGTAGACAAAACGTCGAGTAAGAAGACAACCAGACCATGGCCTATAAGCCTGGAAGACGAACCAAATATGGACAAATAGTTACCTTTTAAGTTCTCTAGGGAAGCAAATTCTTTTTTTTTTTTCCTTTTCCCATATAAAGTCTGGAGCTGAACATTTAAACTCCCATTTTCTTTTTTTGTACAATATATGTATCGGAAATCCAATTTACAAAATGGCTAATTTCCCATAATCTTGAGAGCTCTGTGAACACACCATGTGTTTCATTAGTTACAAATTCTGTTATTATGAATTACCGTATGTTACAGACTCTAAGACGCACCTTAATTCTAAGCAATTTTTTTTAAATATCATTTTTACAATTCTTATTATTAGATTGCAAAGCCAGACTAAAAAAAAATCTTAGTTTATAAAACCATTCTGATCTTTAAAATATCTGAAAATTGTCATCTGAACTTTCTTCTCTTTCTTCCTCTTCGACATTGTTGTCCTCTTCATATATCAGATGGTCTTCAGTGCCATCGAGAGCGTTACTTACGCTGCAGGCATTTCTTGAAAGATTTCACTCTCACTGTAGACCACAAATTTCTTATCCACTGACACAGTTGTTTGTTTGTATCTCGTTTTAAAGCTGCCTTTGATGTGAATTCATGTTGGGTTTCATCCATTATCCATTTGTTCAAGTTCACTGGCATTGTAGACTGCATTGATACATCATAGGCTAGTCAGTGTTCTGGGTTTGTAATGGCGGGGCGGGAGGGAGACAGTGTTAGCCAGCAACTTTTTGAACAGGTCTTGAAGTAAATTAGATTTGAAGAGAAAAATTATACACTCAGACTGGGGCTTGAACCTAGGAAAGAAGCCATATTGGCTTTATAATGTAATGTAAAATTCCCAAATAAATGTCTTCTTAATAAAGAAGCCACCATTTGCAAGATAGAAGCAAAGGTTTCATAGCATTTGGTGCGCGGGAATTAACAGCGTATATAAGAGAAATATTTGCATTTAGATTGGAACTTGCTCAGGTAGCTTAGTTGGTAGAGTATTGGCCCCGGAAAGCCAGAGGTCCTGGGTTCCAGCCCCAGTCTGAGTGTATAATTTTTTCTTCTTCTTGTAAGCCCATGTTTCCCTTAACAGAGATTTAGGCGCTCTCCTCCTACAGGGAAGAATATGAACCATACTAATTTAGTTACGCTCGTTTTCATATAGATGTCATTTGAGTGGTCCGTGGTCAGCGTTCCGCCTCATACTGACATCTAGGAAACCAAGGTAGTACTAGGACGGGAAAATTCGGTAAATTTTGCTTAGAGGCCTTTTCATTCTGGCTTAAGGATCTTTTACGAGCCTGAAAATCTTCAGACTTGGGACCCACAGCTTAAAGTCCCTCCCGGAGGACTTGCTCCTTGGATTCTTCCATCCTAAAAATCTATCGACCCCGGCCAGGTTTGAACCTGCGACCCTCGGGATCAGAGGCAAGGAGCATAACCACTAACCGCGGCCGATTTTTAATTTTTCCGTTCAAATATAATTTATCCATCATTGAGATGTATGAAATGAATAATAATGCCTTGGAATGCTTCATTAATACATCAAAGAAAAAAATACATAATTCCACTGAAGAAAAACTTAGCATTCATATCTTTATATATTAAAATTGAGAATTTTTAACATTATGAGGTTCAAATTCATAAGAATTGAATTAATCATGATTATTGTTTATTTTTTATTATTTCACTCACCTCATACTTCATAATTCATAGCAGACCCTATGAATTATGAAGTATGAGGTGAGTGAAATAACAAAAAATAAACAATATTAAAAAATGACTACAGCATCAGCAGACTGATTAGACCTAATAAGAATGAGAAAATTAAAGAAGAAAACAAATCAGGGATTTATCAAATTAAATGTGAAGAATGTGAGAAATTCTACATAGGAAAAACTAAAAGAAATTTGAAAACTAGAGTGAAAGAACATCTCAGGAATGTCAAGAAAGGGGAAGTAGAAAAATCTGCAGTGGCTGCCCATGCATGGTCTGAAAAACATCTTATCGAGAAAGAAGCAAAATTATTAAAACAAATAGAAAAACCAAAAGAACTTACTGTTTGGGAAAAGATCTACATTCAAAAGAGCGAAAAGAAGAAATTAATGAACTTTGAAATTCCCGGTGAGAATGACCTGGTTTCGAGGTTTTTCAGTCAGCCAATGGAAGGAGAGAAGGACAACTCTTCAAGACGACAGAACAACGGTCGTGATGTTACTGAGGATGGAACAGAAACTATGTTCCGAAACTAGTCTATAATCAAATAAGAAGAACAATATGAGGTGAGTGATAAACATATTCTACCTTAATAAATATTAAAAAACCTCATAGTGTTATTTCCTATCTACATAACTTAATCATGATTATTTCATACCTCATACTTCTATATTTCTTTAAATACAGCACTGCAGTATCGGCAATTTCTTATCACCATCATCAGCTGTTTTCACGATTGTCAAAAGTAAAAATTGACAATCGTGAAAACAGCTGATGATGGTGATAAGAAATTGCCGATACTGCAGTGCTGTATTTAAAGAAATATAGAAGTATGAGGTATGAAACAATCATGATTAATTCAATTCTTATGTATTCGTATCTTGTTAACATATGACGCTACAAAGTTCACTAACCATCAGTATTATTTCCCCTTGTAATTGGATAACTTTTGCATAAAACAATTTTTCATTTTGTACTTACATACAAACTTAGACTGTTCAACACCAACACCTCTGAGGTTGTGAAACATGGAAAGTTACAGAAGCAACAAATAAAAAGTTGCAGACCTTTGTAAACAGATGTCTGAATTAAAATATATATGTAGTCAATATGCCCATTTCACCAATTAATGTTTTAAAATGGTCAACAAGTTTCTACAGCCAAGCTGTCATTCTCAAGACCAGATATTGACTCAATATCAGTCAATATCTGGTCTTGAGAATGACAGCTTGGCTGTAGAAACTTGTTGACCATTTTAAAACATTAATTGGTGAAATGGGCATATTGACTACATATATATTTTAATATTATATCACCAAGAAGATCACTTGTGTATTAAAAGATGTCTGAAGTATATTTTAAATATAATATGGCCGGAAATAATATCAAATGAAGAACTGTGGAGAAAAACCAACCAGTCTCCAATATGTCACCAAATAAAACAAAGAAAGTAGAATTGGATAGGCCACACACTGAGGAAACCAACGGAGCCATCGAGAAGACTGCACTAGATTGGAATCCGCAAGGAGTAAGAAAGAGGGGACGACCTCAGAAAACTTGGAAGCGATCAGTAGAGGAGGAAGCAAAGGAAAGAGGGAAAAGCTGGAAACAAGTGAAATGGCTGACTGGAAGTAGTGTACTCTCGAGGAATATTTAATTTTAGGAAGTTATATTTTGAGGTTATTTTAATTATATTATTTTTGGTCTGGACATCTTACCTCAATATTAATGTTGATTTGTTCTTGGACATGTTTCAAAACAATTCTGTTTTATCGTCAGCTTTCCCAGACTGGTTTTATTTATGTTGCATTATGTTGCACCACCTGGATGTCGATGTCAGCTCCATCCTGTGGTTGGCCAAAGAACCTCCAAACAAGGTCACCCTCCATCGGAATATCAAAATTCATAACTCTGTTTCTGTTCTTCTGAATATAAATTTTTTCCCAAATAGTCAGCTCTTTTGTATTTTCTAACTGTTTTAATAATTTGGTGTCTGAATTTATATTATGTTTTTCAGACCAAACATAATATAAATCAGACACCAAATTATTAAAACAGTTAGAAAATACAAAAGAGCTGACTATTTGGGAAAAAATTTAATATATTAAATTGAATGCATGGGTTGTGAAAAGATATATATAGGGAAAACAAAAAGAAACCTAAAATTAGAACCAAAGAACACATAAGAAATATTAAAAATGGAGAAATTGAAAAATCTGCAGTTGCTGCTCATGTTTGGTCTGAAAAACATAATATAAATTCAGACACCAAATTATTAAAACAGTTAGAAAATACAAAAGAGCTGACTATTTGGGAAAAAATTTATATTCAGAAGAACAGAAACAGAGTTATGAATTTTGATATTCCAATGGAGGGTGACCTTGTTTGGAGGTTCTTTGGCCAACCACAGGATGGAGCTGACATCGACATCCAGGTGGAGCAACATAAATAAAACCAGTCTGGGAAAGCTGACGATAAAACAGAATTGTTTTGAAACATGTCCGAGAACAAATCAACATTAATATTGAGGTAAGATGTCCAGACCAAAAATAATATAACTCTGGAGGAACTTTACTGCTGCCCTGTGTTCCATTTAGAAATTACAGGAAATAAATAATAAATCATCAACAACAATCACGGATTAAGCCCATGTGGCTTGTTCCAGTCTCATAGATTCTCATTCAAAAAGTTGAATCCATCTCTTTTTCGGTCTACCAATATTCCTGTCTTCTCTTGGTTTGTAATTAAGTATAATTTTTGGATGTTTTTATTATTGATTTAACACTTCTCACTGAATAAAAATATAAATATAATTTTTGGAATCTAATCATCTTCCATTCTTTGAACATGTTCTTTCCAGTCTTTTTAGATTCTTTTATTTTATCTAAAAGTTTTAAAATATTTAGCTCATTTCTAATATCTTCACTTCTTTTATCTAGAAGTTTGCAACCAGCTACACTTCTCAGAAATCTCATTTCAGCTGCTTCTATGATCCTCTCTTCTCTTTTAGTTAAAACCCAAACTTCACTACCATACAATAGTAAGGGGACTGCCACTGCTTTATAAAATTTTAGTTTTGTTTCCATTCTTGTGATTTTAAATATTCTTTTAGTTGTGCCACATATATAATTAAATTTATTAAGTTTGTTAAATAAATCTTCATTTTTAAAATAGGAGATTTCATAACCCAGGTATTTAAAATGGTTCACTTGTTCAATGGGTTTCCCCTCCAGAATTATTTTAGCTCTCACTGTATCTGATCCCTTAAAAGCGAAGATTTTCGTTTTACTTATTGACATTTTCAAATTATAATCCTGTATAATGTTATTTAATTGAAAGAGCGATTTCTGTAGTCCATCTTCTGAGCTAGATATAAGAACTTGGTTGTCTGCAAAAAGTAAGGTATCTAAGATCTTATTTCTTATTTTGAAATGTGAGTCCAAATTTATCTGCCAATTATATATGATATCATCAATATAAATATTAAAAAGGGAGGATAAAAGCAGACATCCTTGTCTTACACCTCTATTTATTGTTGCTGTTGTATTCTTTTTATTTTTTACTTACTTTTTATTTAATAAATAAATAAAAATAACTTACATACAAAGATATATCAGGTGGTCAAGATTGGAACACTGTGTACATATATTTGTAAGAGTAATTGAACTATGCCATACAATCATCATCATCATCATCACTCCAAGGATTAGGCAATTGCCCGTTCCGACTTCATATTGCATCAGCCCAACGTCTTCTAGGTCTTCCAACATCACGCCTTCCTCTTGCTTGATAATTTCTGGCTAACAATGGATATCTCTCCTTGCTCATTCCATCCATGTGATCAATCCATTTCTGTCTGTAATTCGTGACTTTATCCAACAAAGGCTGTACTTTCAATTCTTCTCTTATATCCTCATTTCTTATTCTATCAAGTCTTGTACATCCTTTTACTTGTCTTAGGAACCGCATCTCTGCCGTCTGTATTCTATCCTTCTGTCTTTTCACTGGAGCCCAAGTTTCACATCCATACAATATTGTGGGAACCGCCATAACATTATACATTTTTATCTTGGTTTCTTTTCTAATTTTATTTTTGAATGTTCTCTGTATTGTTCCACACACCGTCTGAAATTTATTTATTTTGGAGTCAATATCTCTTTCCACATTGTAGCCAACATCACAGCCCAAATATTTGAAACTAGACACCTGTTCTATACTTTGATTTTCTAAAATAATTTTGGTTCTCTGCCATACAATTAGTCTGTTAATTCTTAAAAAATCTTACTCTAATAATTTCCTCGTTTTTTCCATTCAAAGATGTGAAAATATAGGGTTGTCCTGGAATGTATCCTATATAAACAGGTGGTTTGAACCCAGAGCCCCGACCACGTTTTCGTTCATGAAGAGAGATCCAATATACACCTTCATATGAAGTCACAGCAACTTCCTGTAAAGTAAAATTTTCACATAAGATACCGGTAACAACTAGCTGCAATCAGCTGACACAATAACAAAACTCCACAACAGTGACATCTCCAGTAAACATATCTTTTTGCGCGATAGTGTATTTTGTCATATTTACAGCAATGGCGACTATAATTGAAAGTTTGTGCTCAATAAAGGAATGTACAAATGAATAAACTTAGATCAGCAACACAACAGCTAATAGTGAGTGGAGAACATATTTTTATCGACTCACCTCATATGATTTCAAATTTCTCTGATACCGAAGGTTTCAGACAATATCATGTCCCTCTTCAGTCATGGCTTCCACTGATGAAATTCTGTGATTGTTGATTTCTCTAATGACATCACCTCTTGTGCTGCCATCTTTCGTTGGGATTATAAACTTAGTAATTAAATTTTTATCCACCGGAATATCAAAATTCATAGATCGATATTTATTTTTCTGAATGAATATCATTTCCCAAATTGTCAATTCCAACGGTTTATCCAATTGCTTCAAAAGTTTTGCCTCTTTTTCAATTTTATGATGTTCTAGCACAAGAGGTGATGTCATTAGAGAAATCAACAATCACAGAATTTCATCAGTGGAACCCATGAAACCGTCGGTATCAAAGAAATTTGAAATCATATGAGGTGAGTCGATAAAAATATGTTCTCCACTCACTATTAATGATATAACCTCATAATGTTTACTTCCCAATATTAATTTAAATATAACACAACAGCTGTCTAAAAGGGCAACAAAATACATTGAATTTACGTAGAATTTTTTTATCACTCACCTCATATTGTTCTTCTTATTTGACTATAAACTAGTTTCGGAACATAGTTTCTGTTCCATCATCAGTATCATCACGATACTTTGCAGAAAGAATGATACTCAAGAAAATAAACAAGCTCAAAAGACAAAAATTTATTAATCAAAGCACTCTTCTAAAAGTAAAAGAAGAAAATGTAAAATTTAGAAAATTCACATATCAGCCATTAAAACACAAGTTTCAAACAATCTTTAAAGATTTCAACATAAGGTTAGCACCCTACAGCATCAGTAGATTTCAACATAAGGTTAGCACCCTACAGCATCAGTAGATTTCAACATAAGGTTAGCACCCTACAGCATCAGTAGATTTCAACATAAGGTTAGCACCCTACAGCATCAGTAGATTTCAACATAAGGTTAGCACCCTACAGCATCAGTAGATTTCAACATAAGGTTAGCACCCTACAGCATCAGTAGATTTCAACATAAGGTTAGCACCCTGCAGCATCAGTAGATTTCAACATAAGGTTAGCACCCTACAGCATCAGTAGATTTCAACATAAGGTTAGCACCCTACAGCATCAGTAGATTTCAACATAAGGTTAGCACCCTACAGCATCAGTAGATTTCAACATAAGGTTAGCACCCTACAGCATCAGTAGATTTCCAACATAAGGTTAGCACCCTACAGCATCAGTAGATTTCAACATAAGGTTAGCACCCTACAGCATCAGTAGATTTCAACATAAGGTTAGCACCCTACAGCATCAGTAGATTTCAACATAAGGTTAGCACCCTACAGCATCAGTAGATTTCAACATAAGGTTAGCACCCTACAGCATCAGTAGATTTCAACATAAGGTTAGCACCCTACAGCATCAGTAGATTTCAACATAAGGTTAGCACCCTACAGCATCAGTAGATTTCAACATAAGGTTAGCACCCTACAGCATCAGTAGATTTCAACATAAGGTTAGCACCCTACAGCATCAGTAGATTTCAACATAAGGTTAGCACCCTACAGCATCAGTAGATTTTCAACATAAGGTTAGCACCCTACAGCATCAGTAGATTTCAACATAAGGTTAGCACCCTGCAGCATCAGTAGATTTCAACATAAGGTTAGCACCCTACAGCATCAGTAGATTTCAACATAAGGTTAGCACCCTACAGCATCAGTAGATTTCAACATAAGGTTAGCACCCTACAGCATCAGTAGATTTCAACATAAGGTTAGCACCCTACAGCATCAGTAGATTTCAACATAAGGTTAGCACCCTACAGCATCAGTAGATTTCAACATAAGGTTAGCACCCTACAGCATCAGTAGATTTCAACATAAGGTTAGCACCCTACAGCATCAGTAGATTTCAACATAAGGTTAGCACCCTACAGCATCAGTAGATTTCAACATAAGGTTAGCACCCTACAGCATCAGTAGATTGACTAGACCAAATAAAAATGAGAAAATAAAAGAAGAAAACAAATCAGGGATTTATCAGATTAAATGTGAAGAATGTGAGAAATTCTACATATGAAAAACTAAGAGAAATTTGAAAACAAGAGGGAAAGAACATCTCAGGAATGTCAAGAAAGGGGAAGTAGAAAAATCTGCAGTGGCTGCCCATGCATGGTCTGAAAAACATCTTATCGAGAAAGAAGCTAAATCATTAAAACAAATAGAAAAACCAAAAGAACTTACTGTTTGGAAAAAGATCTACATTCAAAAGAGCGAAAAGAAGAAATTGATGAACTTTGAAATTCTCGGGGAGAATGACCTGGTTTCGAGGTTTTTCAGTCAGCCAATGGAAGGAGCAAAGGACGGCTCTTCAAGACAACAGAACAACAGCCGTGACGATACTGAAGATGGAACAAAAACTATGTTCCAAAACTAGTTTATAGTCAAATAAGAAGAACAATACGAGGTGAGTGATAAAAAAATTCTACCTAAATGAATATACCTCATAGTGTGAATTCCTAAAATAAGTAAAATGCATTGAAGTTGGTGATGGAGTGAGGAAACGTACACAATTAAACAAAACTGAAGATAACAGTATTTTCATTTACTGTCACCTGCACTTTTCCGGTTCCTCGATGTTTTCATTAAATTACCCTGAACGGTTAAGAATAGGCCATATGTATATTAGAAGTTTTTTGTTCAGAATCACCAGTACTATCACCCCTCAAAGCATGTACCTTTCCTCCTGACTCACCCAGTTTATATACTTTCTTGCAGTCATTACAACTAATTTGATATTTTACAGATTTCTTATTATCTGGGATATTAACTTTTTTATTAGTTATTAGTAGATTACCCAAGACTAAATTTGTTAATCGGTGCCAATGTAATATTGAATTTGTTAATTTTTACATGCTTTATATTAGCTTAACCTGTATCTATCTATGTAACAGAATCTCTCAACATGATTTTCACCCACTTAAAAACATTGGATCGACTTGAAACTTTGTATACTTGTAAAGGATCAATGACAATACAATAATTTCATAAATAATATATAATAGGTTGCAGACTTAACGAATTTTTAGTCCATCGTTGTAAGAAATTAATATTATATCCTCTGGTAGCTCAGTTGGTAGAGTGGTGGACTGTAGTGGTATATAATTTCAGTAATCCATAGGTCACTGGTTCAAATCCGGCCTGGAGGACTTTTTTTTAGAAGAGTATTACTTTTAGCTCATACTACATTAGTATCGAATTTAAAGATATTTACATTTTTATCTTATTTTGTAAAATATTAATGACAATTTTGTAAACTTACCACATTGTAATTTATCAAAAAAAAATAGTTTAAAAAAACTAAAACAACACACTTTATTAGAAATCCAAACTAAAAAATAAAAAATAAATAATAGTTTAAAAAAATAAAACAACATGCTTATTAGAAAACCAAACTAAAAAAATGGAAAATAATTTTAATTTCCAACACGCTTGGGATAAAATTAAAGTGGTCAACAAAAAAATAATCTCCAACACATCTAGAATAAAACTAGAGTTATCTACAAAAAAATAATAATTTTACCATCAAAAGTGTGGAGTGCTTTTTATGGTTTTTGTGTTTTCTTCTTAGAAACTTTATTTTTACCAATATCTGTTTATTATAAAGATATAGAGGATCCATGCTTTTGATGGTTTTTATGTTTTCTTCTTAGAAACTTTACTTTTACCAATATCTATTTATTATAAAATATATTAATTGATATAGAGCACTCCACGCTTTTGATGGTTTTTTTTTGTGTATATAACTCTAGTTTTGTTCTAGATGTGTTGGAGATGATTTTTTTGTTGTCCACTTTAATTTTATCCCAAGCGTGTTGGAAATTAAAATTATTTTTCATTTTTTAGTTCAGTTTTCTAATAAAGCGTGTTGTTTTAGCTTTTTTAAACTATTATTTATTTTTTTAATTTCCTGTAGTTCCAGAATGGTAATTTTCATGAATTTTAATTCTTTACATATATTTTAATGAGTTTTGAAACATACGTTCGACAAAAACAACCATCCATCCATCCACAATAATTCTGCCTGAAGGCAGGTCCCTCACTACAATCACAGCATTTTCATGCTATGCTTGCAGCTTTACTAGGGAATTGTAGGTGTGGTAGCTTCCCGTTCCTTTCCACACTGGTGAAGAATGATGATGATGGCCATATGATTTCGGGGACCGTTTGGGCCTTAAAGTTTTCCTGACATTTGTCTTACAGGTGAGGAAAAACCCCGATAAAAACCTCACCCAAAAAAACTGCCCCGACCTGGGATCGAACCCAGGCCCGCTGTGTGACAAGGCAGCACGTTACCTCGAGACCACAGCAAGAGGTAAGAATATACAGACAAAAGTCTTAATTATTAAACAAACCTCTTAATATATTTGAAGAGAAAATTTTTTGTCTAGACCGAGACTCGAACCCGGGACCCTTGGCTTTCCGGGCCAAGTGCTCTACCAACTGAGCTACCGAGGCGAGTTGCGATCTAGACGCAAATTTTTCTCTTATATACGTTGTAATTCCCTCGCACCAAATGCTTGAAACCATAGCTTCTTCTTCTTCTTCTTCTTCCTTCCAAGTATTAGCCAAGGCCTGTTACGATCCTATAGAAAATTTTCCCTCCAGCGTTTTGATCTTTCCGGGAAATTCTCGTATAAGACTTGAAAGCATAATAATAATCCCTTCGATTGGTTGCTGGCCAAAGGAAGGCAAGACCAGTGATGGGGCTGCCATCTTATAGCCTCTGGTCAGGCTTTTCTGGAGAAGAAAAGAAAATAAAGGAAAGAAGAAATGGAAGAAAGGAAAGACTGCCTAGCCCTCGGATGCCCTAATAGCGTCGGAGTCGAAAAAACAGGAGTTAACCAAGAGAGGTTAGATAGTAAAGTTAAAAGAGTGCAAAACACAAGTAAGTGGAAGAAATGTTTTGCTTCTATCTTTGCAAATGGCAGCCTCTTGGTTAAGAAGACATTTATTGGGAATTTAACACTACTTTATAGCCGGTAGGGCTTCTATTGACGATTTTATTATTAATTTAACACTTCTTCAAATATAATTTATCCTTCAATGAGAAGTGTTAAATTAATAATAAAATTGTCAAACCTCTTAATGTTATATTTGAAGAGAAAAATTTTCGCCTAGACCGGGACTCGAACCCAGGACCCTTGGCTTTCCGGGCCAAGTGCCCGGTTCCACTTGGCCCGGAAAGCCAAGGGTCCTGGGTTCGAGTCCCGGTCTAGGCGAAAATTTTTCTCTTCAAATATAATTTATCCTTCTATGAGAAGTGTTAAATTAATAATAAAATCGTCTCTTAATGTTACTTCCTATTGTATTTTAAAATACATACCAGAAGAATCTTAACCTAAATTTCAGATCATGGGTGACCATATGAATAATTCCCTTCAAGAAAAAAGTGTGTAGTTTGATCAGGAATGGAACCCATAATCTCATGAACTGTAGTTGAAAGCCCTGAGCACAAGACCATGAGTTTAGTTCTAAATAAAAAGTAAATAAATAAAGGAAGTATATATACCATAATCCTTCTCAGATGAACAAATTTTGATTCGATAGATTCTTGAAGTGCTGTAGAATTCATATAACCCGTGCCTTCTCTATCACAAAGTTGATACGCCAACCATGAACGCTTATTATGATGCAGAGCTATATCTGTAAAATGAAAAGTTGTAATCATTTCTTAATGTCAATAGAGCAAAAATAAATAAAATCTAACACTACTATATGGATCGGAATACTGGGTCTTAACCATAAACCACAAATGAAGAATAGAAACGTCAGAAATTAGGTTTCTGAGGAGTGTGGCTGGCTATACAATAACAGATCAAAAACAAAATGAAGATATACGAAGTGAACTGAATATAAAAATTAAATTAATGTTTTTATTACCTCACCTCACATTCTTTTTCTTCTAGACTGCAGTTTCGGAGCTTATCTCCATCATCTCTAGCCTCTAGTCGATCGGTATTATGTCGTTTCTAGGCGGCCAAGAAATGAGAGGGAATTACAACGTATATAAGAGAAAAATTTGCGTCTAGATCGTAACTCGCCTCGGTAGCTCAGTTGGTAGAGCATTTGGCCCGGCAAGCCAAAGGTCCCGGGTTCGAGTCTCGGTCTAGGCAAAAATTTTTCTCTTCAAATATAAAAACTTAGTTTTATTTGATTTTCATATTTATCATATAATTCAGTGACAGCTGTTTCGGTACACTGCACCTTCTTCAGACATGTTAACAAATTATGAATAGAGTTTTAAAACCTTCATTAGTGCAAAAATCAACTCATACTCGTCTTTATCAAATAATGGCTCGACCAGTCCTATGTTATGGGAGTGAAGCGTGGACTATAAGGACAAGAGATGAAATCAGACTAAAAGCTTGTGAGATGAAATTTATGCGCCGAACAGCTGGCTACACCAAATGGGATTGAAAGAAAAATGTAGAAATCCTTCAAGAACTTAATGTGTCACCAATACTGGACTACATCTCCAGATATCAGCTAAACTGGAAGGAACATGTCTCAAGAATGACTAGATCCATGATCCCCAAGGTAATAATGAACTACTGTCCAAATGGGAAACGGTCACTTGGTCGACCTATGAAAAGATGGCATGAAAACCGCTTTCTCAGGCTGTAATAGTTCTTCTAGGACTAATACCTGGCAGGATGATGATGATGAATTGTGTTTTTATAGTACATATCAACTGATCTAAGCAACAATACAACAATAATTCATTTAATTTTTTAATTTAACAAAGGTGATTAATTCAAATCAAGCTGAGAATTTAACAGTTTATTACTACTTTTCAATTTATTTATTTCTACAGCCTCCAAAAGGTCCATCTTCTTACCATTATCACAAACGTATAACATTTCAAAATTTGGATCGAAACAATGATTAAATTATTTTTTCTGCTTTAAAACTTATTTTTCTTTTCTTTTACTCAACATTATAAACTGGAAATGAAGACGAAGAGACATGTTTTATTTAAACAAAATTATTGCAATGAATGACAAGTTGAAACAATAAAATACTGATTGTGGCGAGGGCAGCATTTACCAAAGGACATAGCAACACAAGAAATATGGTGGCGGCCGCTTTTAACAACAAACTTTAGGCTTAGTGACAAAATGGTTTGTTTTACTTTGATATTTATTTGTCCATTTGGTTTGAATCACTCTTCGTAAAAGCCGCATTGAGACGTGCCTGCATTAAAAAAATTGCTGATGCGTTAATAAAGGATACCTAATCCTTCTAATGTACCGACTGGATCCGCGAATAAAGACATTTTTAGCCGTGAATACAGGAACTGTGTCTCAATTTTTTAAGCCGTGAATAATGAAAACGCAAATAACAGAACCATGAATAAGGAGCTTTTATTGTATATACTAGAAAATCAAATTACTTACTAAGATTATAGAGACGGTGTATCATCTGTTTTACTGCAGGTATGGTTTTTTTTTCCTGAAAAAGAAATTTAATAAAATCAAATAAAGTTCAAATTTGGAGAGTAATTAATTAGATTTTTTTTTGTTCAATGCCCCCTGTTTGTCATTTGACATTTCAGGTATTCTCTCCTGGAATTGGCATATTGTAACCCACTTCTGCGGTTGGGGCACCTGGAAGGCGGGGTTACGCTGCCCCAATAATATGATGGGTGATGACAATGGGTAATGATGCGCCAGGAGAGGCCTTAAACCTAAACTTAATCTAATGAGGTGAATATGATATTGATGATAATGATGGCCAGATGATGTTCGGGGACCGTTTGGGCCTTAAAGTATCCTGACATTTGTCTTATAGGTGAGGAAAAACCCCAAAAAACAACCTCACCCAGGAAACTTGTCCCAAGCGGGGATTGTACCCGGGCCCGCTGTGTGACAAGGCAGCATGCTACCTCAAGACCATAGTGGTGGACATTAATTAGAATATTCTACTACAGGAAATAATAATAATAATAATAATAATAATAATAATGCTTTATTTTAGCTGGCAGAGTTAAGGCCATAAGGCTTTCTCTTCCACTCAAGCCGCGAATAGTAAAATTATACAAAAAATTACATATTTATTACAATTTTAAGATATTAAAATACAGACTAAACAAAATACAAAGATGATGTGATCTAATACTAGCTAATACTAACAAAAAACATAGAATATAATAAAATTTAAATTATGTAAAATAAAGTAAGTAGCTTCCTAGATGACTATTAATGGAATGCTCTATATAGTTGTTATGCAGTTAATGTTTTCATTGTGTCGAACTTAAGATATCAGTTAATTTGGATTTAAATAATGATAGCGATTGACAGTCCTTGACATGACTGGGAAGTGAGTTCCATGCTCTAGTCATAGATATTGTGTAAGATTCAGAGTATAGACAGGTCCTGTGTTGTGGTATCAAAAGTAAAGAAGAGTCTTGTGATCTTGTTCCTAAATAGTGATGAGCCGATAAATTTTGAAAACGTGTTGTTAAATAAGTTGGTAAATATGTGTGCAGAATTTGGAATAGTAAGGTATGTGAATGTAAAGTTCTTCTGTCATGATAAGGCCTGAAATGAAGGAGACACGTGGTCATAACGACGGAGATTGAAGATAAATCAAATGCACGCATTATGAGCACACTGTAGTCTGTCAGATAGATCAGTTGTCAGATTAGTCAGTAATATGTCGCAGTGGTCGAAAGGGGTTACCAAACCTTATAATGTTTTAAAAGAAATACACATTCCTTTCAACTAAAGAATAGAGCAGACAAACAAAACAGAATTCTTTGGAACTTTTTGTTTTATCTAAGCTGGTCCCATACTGGGAGAATTTCCATGAGAAAATTTCTTCCCCCAAAGAGAGTTGAACCATTGCAAGTACCGTAGCTCTACACCAAACCAAATTAATATTATTAATATAACATTTTCATTAGTATTATATAGTATATTGCGATACAAGTGAGGTAAGCACTTGTTACTGATCGAGAAAAAGTTTGAAAAAAACGAGGTGCTTGCTCCGAGTTTTTTCAATTTTTGAGATCTGTTATGTGCTTACCTCATGTGTATTGCATACTATTTTTTGGTCGATGTGACTAATTTTTATTAAATATACTAATAAATGAATTAAAATATTGGTTGGATGTAAATTACTTCTATAAGAAAGAAACATTTGGTGATCGTTGCTATAAAGCTTCTCATTTGTTTTATTATAAGCAAGGATTGTTGGCTTTGGAGACATTTTTATATGTAGTACCGTGATTAGAATCTGTTTGATAATTTTATTATGGAAGGAGTCATGATAGAGAAATTGAAGAAGCCTGGAGAGTTGGATGTTCTGCATTAATTCCACCTTTACCTCCAGAACAAGCATCTGGTACTCATTTCCATTAGAGGCTGAGTAGACCCCAGGGCCATGGTGCCACCAGAGGGTTTGGGTCAATTTAAAAATCCTGACCCCATCAAGACTCAAACCCTCGACCTTCCGGCTTGTAGCGCAATGCCTTAACCACTATGCTACGGCATGCCCCAGGAAAACAAGAATAACTAAATTATCTTGATCTAGTGACACTTGACATTGGGCTGTTACACCATTGTAGATGTAGACAAAAAATTTAATTTCATGAGAAAAGTTCTCGCCCAGACTGAGACTCAAACCCGAGACCTTTGGCTTTCTAAGCCAATGCTCTACCATCTGAGCTATCGGGGCGAGTTCCGATCTAGATGCAAATTTTTCTCTCATATACATGTAATTCCCAGCACCAAATGCTATGAATCCTTTGCTTTTATCTTGCATACGGCAGCTTCTTAGTTAAGAAGACATTTATCGGGAATTTAACACTACTTTATAAAGCCAGTATGGCTAATAAAAACATAAAAAAAATTAATGTTTGATTTTCATTATTTTTTATACACAAAAATAAAACTAATGTTTGTCTAAAGACATGGAATGCAAAAAAATAATATTTATCAATAGAATTGGTCAATTTTTACTTATTTTACTAATGCAATAAAATTTTCAAAATGACTCTACTTATCAGCAAGGATAAATCAAACTTACTAACCATTTAGACCACGAGATTATTCAAGTGAAGAAAAGTCTACAAGAGACAGGATGCAACAGGGAAGAACTAAAAAAACAAGCAAAGCATGGGATGATAGAGATGGTTGGAGGCATATTTGGAATCAAATTTCCGAAAGGAGGGCACGATAAGAGGATGATGACGATGAACCATTTAGATTGTATTGTATTGTAAGCCCATGTTTTCCCTTAACAGAGATTTAGGCGCTCTCCCCCTACTGGGAAGAATTTGAACCATATTAATTTAGTTACACTTGTTTTCGTATAGATGTCATTTTGAGTGGTCCGTGGTCAGCATTCCGCCTCATACTGACATCTAGGAAACCAAGGTAGTACTAGGATGGGAAAATTCGGTAAATTTTGCTTAGAGGCCTTTTCATTCAGGCTTAAGGATCTTTTAAGAGCCTGCAAATCTTCAGACTCGGGACCCACGGCTTAAAGTCCCTCCCGGAGGACTCGCTCCTTGGATTTTTCCATCCTAAAAAATCCATTGACCACGGCCGGGTTTGAACCCGCAACCCTCAGGACCAGAGGCAAGGAGCATAACCACTAGTCCACCGCGGCCATTTAGATACGATTAAAAATTGATACGATTGTTGTACTCTTACTGGATAGAATTGTCATTCTTTTGATACATTTAATGATACGAATATGAAAATTTTATCTAAAATTTTTTACTTACCATATATTTTGTTACGAATGTATTTATAAACATAATTTTTGAGGAGGAAAGCTTATTATTTTTCATTGTTTTTTCAATCTTCTTTTTATCAGTTGATGATACACCAATTTCAGGATAGATTATTTCTTCCAGTTCTTCAATATTGAAGGATTTTAAAATAGAAATTAATTCTTGCTGGTAGACCTCTAAGAGAAAAAAAAAAGTTCTGAATGATAAATAACATTGATTTATTATTAATTATTAATTCATCGGAGAACATATTGTTTAAACAACTCACCTCATAGGATTCATGCTTCCATGATATCGCGATTTCAAACATAGTCATGTTCATCTTCAGCCATAACTCCGACTGACGAAATTCTTCGGCCGTCAACTATTCTATTGTCGCCATCTTCAGTGCTGCCATCTATGGTTGAATTTATGAACTTCGAAATCAAATGTATGAAGGAAGCATGAATCCTATGAGGTGAGTTGTTTAAACAATATGTTCTCCGATGAATTTTAATGATTATACCTCATAATGTTTACTTCCCAACATTAATTTAATATAACATTGATTTAACTAACTTATATTGCTGCAATTAAAGTATTTTCACGTATTTATAATTGAAAGAGTAATAAACAAACTCATGTTCATGCCACACAGACATAAGCTTTCCACACATCCCTATCCTGAGCTAACGTTTTCACTCCAGTAAGTTAGCACTGGTTTAATTAGTGTTTTATACAATCTGGTTTTTGTTCTGCATGTCAGATATTTTGATTTCAAATACTTCATTATTGCAAAATAACATCATTGGGGAAACTAGTGCTATGCGGGCTGAGCATAAATCAGCCATTGAATTCCCATAGAATAATTGTAATGAAGAGGTAATTTTTTTAAAGTATTTAACATTTAAAATTAACAAATTTGAAAAACTAATCTAACTTAATTCAATTACTCTAACCTAGGTTAATCCCATGGAATGCCCTTCGTTATGACGGCCAAGCCTGCATAACATTTATTAGCATTTTGGGAAAAACTGCACTTAAACTAGCATGAAATATTTTCGAAGTCCTATAGAACAACAGTGCGCATGCGCCAGAGTTTATAGAGCTAGCGATAACCCACAATCGAACCACATATCGATTATCATCTTCGATTACTATCTGTCGCTATGAAATTTAAATGACCAATAATTGCAATAAATCCCTAAATCTATGTTAAAAAAATATATTAATAATATTAAAATTACGAAACGTTTATTAAAAATGGGTGTACACTTACTTATCACTCCCTAACGCAGATCCAAACAGCGATAACCCAAAACAGCGATAGAAAAATCATAGACTAAGTAATATACTCTATGGAGAAAATAGCAGTTAGCATCACAATATTGTCTAACAGTGTCATAATATTGTGATTTGCATATTTAAACAAATACTTCAAAGTTGTCTAGTAATGTTATAAAAATTGTTTGAAAAAGATTAAAATATTAAATAATGTTAGTAAATACAGAAGAAGAGCTATAGTTTACAACAATATAACTGAAAAATCAAGCGCTAGTAGAAGTGCAGTTGAGCCGCATTTTGTATTCTTTTATTTATTTATTTCTGAATATTACTTTGTTTATATTTAAATTAATATTGGGAAGTAAACATTATGAGGTTATATCATTAATAGTGAATGGAGAACATATTTTAATCGACTCACCTCATACATTTTCAAACTTCTTTGATGGCTTAGTGGAAGCCATGACTGAAGAAGGACATGATATTGTCTGAAACCGTCGGTATCAAAGAAGTTTGAAAATGTATGAGGTAAGTCGATTAAAATATGTTCTCCACTCACTATTAATTACTTTGTTTATTTATTAGAACTCCAAGGTATATGCATGAATTATGAATGTTCCTATATCGCAGTTGATAAGATTGTAAAATTTATCATGGTTTCATACATTTTCATTGTACTTATAAAGTTTTATTTTTAAGGGGGGCGGTAGAATTTGAATTGGGATATATCTGATTTGCAATTTGATAAACTGCAATGTTAAAGCCACCAAATAATACCGTTAAGTTGATTAACCCTTTATATATTATACTTATCTATAGTTGGTCCACCGCTGTAGTCTTGAGGTAGCGTGCTGCCTTGTCATGCAGCGGATCCAGGTTTGATCCCGGTCGGGGCAGTTTTTCTGGGTGAGGTTATTATCGGGGTTTTTCCTCACCTGTAAGACAAATGTCAGGAAAACTTTAAGGCCCAAACGGTCCCCAAAATCATATGGCCATCATCATCCTTCGCCGGTGTGGAAAGCAACATGAAGCTACCACACATACAATTCCCTAGTAAAGCTGCAAGCATAACATGAAAATGATATGATTGCAGTGAAGGACCTGCCTTCGGGCAGAATTACTATGGATGGATCTACAGTTGAGCCAAATCTACATACAAACCACCAAAATTTAATTTAATTTATGTGAGAAGTGTTTAGCCTCCAGCTTTAAGTAATATCATACATTTAACCTTATATTTTGAACAATATACCGTTTAGAACTTTTTCCTATTGAATATGTTAAAGTTTGGTAGTTACAGCTAGCTACATTAAATTTTACATTAACAGCTTTTAGGTTTGAAGTTTATATGAAATCTTTCATTCTCTGTTGTTTAGGTTTTTATATATACTTAGATACCTTCGTTAGCCATATTAATGGCTTCCCTCCTGCCGAACTGAAAGTTTTATGAAACCTTTTAACATTCAAATCAAAACATAAACAAGACACAGAGCACTCTATGACAGAGGCTACGAAACATTGGTCAGTGTGACCAACAAGCTAGCTTATATTTTCCCACTAGATGATGAGTTATAATATTAATGAAGATATAAAGAATTTGTTTTGTTTATATAACTAACTAATTAACTCACTAGCACTATCGAACCCATAGGTTCATGGCCGCGCAATCATAAGCTCTCCATATATCCATATCCTGAGCTAATGTTTTCCAACCATCCCCTGTATAATCTACTTCCCTCAAATCATAGTTAATGTTCTTCCATCACACTCTTCGTCTACCAACTGGCCGTTTTCCCTCTGGTTTTCCTACAAGAAGCTTCCATGCACGTCTTTCATTCCCCATTCGTGCCACATGTCCTGCCCATCTCAGTCTACGAGACTTAACTGTTCTTATTATATCTGGTTTCTTATAAAGACCATGAAATTCACTGTTATTCAGTCTTTTCCATTCACCTGTCTGTTCATCTCTCTTTGGTCCAAAAATTTTCCTAAGAACTTGATTCTCAAATACTCGTAATCTCCTTTCCTCCCTTAAAGTAAGAGTCCATGTTTCGCATATATATAATGTAACTGGTAGAATAATAGTTTTAAATATTTTCAGTTTAACGTTTTTTGAAAGGAATTGGGACGTCAAGAGTCTCTGTAATGCATAATAACACGCATTTCCAGAATTGAGCCTATGATTAATTTCTTTGTGCATCTCATTCCTATTTGTGATTATTGTTCCTAGGTATTTGGATTCAGTCACGTCCTCAAAATTTGCCTCATTTGTCATTATCTGTCCATTTCCATTATATAATGTATTTCTATGTGAGACCATATATTTAGTTTTATCGATATTTACTTCCAGTCCCAATTTCTTAGTGTTATAATTACAGAAATTGAATAAATGACAAATACAGTTAATAAATAATAAAAGAAGCTGTGAGATGCAATTACAATGAAAATATAATGATACCATCAGCGATAATTTACAAAGTATTTTATCTGAAATACAGCCGGTATCAGCGATATAACCCACTATAAGGGCCGGTTGTACGAACTTCAGGTTAACTCCCAAGTTAGTCATCTGACGCTTAAGGCTAGCAGGAGTACAACGTCAATATGCGTTGTACCACCTGCTTTTAACCGCCAGTTGCGTATACCGGTTTTAACTTAACTTTTCAGTTATGTTGGTAATGAATTCCAATTTCCCTCCGTATTATGTTGGCTGAATTGGGTATCCGCGCATCATCTTTCTTATGTTTTCTTATTTCCCATAGCAAAAATTCGTCTGCTTTCATTATTTATCCATACTACATCAATGTTTTCAATTCTGATATAATTAATTTTATACTATATTATAGTTTATTTTCAATATTATAAATTAGTGTATATGTACGTAGTTTTAAATAAATTGGGTTAGTTTCCATTTTCGTGTTATTCATTTTAATATTATTTTTATTTCTTTGAAGTTTGTTTAATATTATAACAATTCAATGTAATTAGGCCTACACGTAGTAATAGTTTTGTGAAATATATGTACGGTATAATTCACGCACACACCAAAATTTAAAAAGTCTTAAATAAATTGGGTTGGTTTCCATTTTCGTGCTATTCATTTTAATATTATTTTTATTTCTTTGAAGTTTGTTTAATATTATAACAATTCAATGTAATTAGGCCTACACGTAGTAATAGTTTTGTGAAATATATGTACGGTATAATACACGCACACACCAAAATTTAAAAAGTAATGCGATGTTTAATTATATGAAATTCAAACTTTCTCATATTTGTTATAAATAGAGAGAGGAATTTTATAAAATTTCATGTTTTAAACTATTTGTCAGAGAGCGCTGAGGTTAAGTATCTTTACATTTTATGATATGCAGAATCAAATAAGACCAACAAAAAACTTCATATTTCATAATATTTTAACAAAATGTTCATATTTTAGTGAAAATTTCATACTCCTCCATATTTTTCAACTTTCAAATTCCGATATTTTTTTTTCAATAAAAGTTCTAGGAATTCATTAAAATATTTTTGAAATGAATGTATTTGTGTAATTTTTGACAATGTAATGTGGTAGACAAGTGAAAATTTATCAGTATCTTTATAAAAGCAAATAATTGGATGATGAGTCACAGAGTGTCAAGTTCGATGGAGTTTTTTGTCCCCCAGAACAAGATCATGAGCCTAAATGAATAAGTAGAATAACAATATTGGAATTTTCTGTAGTCAGGTAGCTGTCAGTTCGTTCTTGCTACCTGAGGACAGTCTTTACTCTGTGAACAGATTACAGAATTGAAATGTAAGAAACTTGAAGCAGTGCTTTGTGAAATTAGTAACGTTGATGTAGGTTAGGCCAGCATTTTTCTCACTTACATCAAAGTATCAAATATAGCATGATACGAGTATCCTCCCATAACATCATGTGATGTTGAGCATAATTTTTCATTCTGCAAAACAATTCTGACAGATAGGCTGTATAGTTTACTATCACAAAATATTAAAAAAAAATCCTATCTATGTGTTATGAACAAAATTAATAATTGACAATTTGATTGTTCATAGCACAAGTAGACCAAGACTAGACACTATGCAAGACCTATTTCATATATACAAAAAAACTAACGTTAAAATAATTCTAACTACATTTCACCATGTTTATAGTTCAATATTAAATGTAACTGTAATTGCAAAGAGTTCTGAAACAATCCCTAGATTCAATTATGGACTAATAACTTTTAACATCTTGTCTCTCCAAATATGACATACTGGAATGGTTTACTTGTATTCTAAATCGTCCAATTTAATGTTATTGTTACATTTGCATCTACATGAATTTAATATCTTCATGCAATGTAAAGATAGCAATAACCCAAACTATACCGGTACCTACTCTAAACTTTGTCAGTGCTATATTTCATGGAAACTTGTTAGTTTGGGTTGCAATGTTTTGTTTCTTGCATATGTTTAAATTTCATAATTAAAAATCATTCAATACATTAATTAATTGTATTATATATAAACTCTCAGATTTGATTTATGAAATAATTCCACTACAGTCTTGGGAGGCCTTTGGGGTAGTGGCATGTTGAATTTTCCATCTTTCTAGACAAAAGGCACTAGATGTCTGCCGGGTTGTCAGATCTGCCTGATGGCTACATTTGTGCCCAGAACATGCATATAGTACTCACTTCCATTAGGATCTGAGTCGATCCCAGGTCTACAATGCCATCAGAAGGTCTGGTCCAGCTAAAAATCTTGACCATATCAAGACTCGAACTCACGACTTCCCTGTTTGTACCACGTTTCCTTATACAACTACGCTATGGTATGATCCATTAAAATTGTTTCAGATCATGAATATGATATTTTATATTGGGTCAAAAATAATGAAAAATTATAATCAAAATACAGTGAACATTTTGATTTCTTGTGCTATAAATAAGTTCTGTTTGTGCTGTATGTACACTTATAAGTCGTAGTGCGTCTATGCATATAAATATATGTAAAAAGTTTAGAAAATAGTAGCTTCATTATATTTTTGTGTCATAATTTTCATATTTTGTCTTTATGATTTCATATTTTCTTATAATTTTCTTCATATAATTCCTCGCTCTAGCTATAAATAGCTATTATAAGTACCAAGATTTGTTTTTTGATTAACTGAATTTTTAATTTAAGATAGTCATCAGATGACTGAAGGCAAGTAAATTGTCTTATGTTATATATAAACCTATTTGGTTATTTTGTTATTTTTTTTCTATGTAATCTATGTCTATTTTGTTGGAAATTGACCAATTATAAGAATCTCAATTTCTTTTTTTACATGTAGGCACACTAGAAATAAACTGCATAAAAATAGCCCAGTGTGAATTTCTGTTAATTTTAAGTTAGTATGTTTTTTTGTATTATTGCATTTTTTCCAAAATGAAGTTGCTTTATTAAATTTTTGTCCATTCTGTGTTGAGATCTCTTTACTGTATTATAAAATAGTGAAATTTCTGCATACAACTACTTTTTGAAACCAATCACAATTACTTGGAAAGGATTATTCCTATGACTATATATTCTGATCCTCTGTAAGATGACTCTCTCTCTCTCTTCCCAACCAACGCCGATGCTTTTGATAAGTTTATAAATGTCTTACTGCCTGTATTTGCTCATATTATGTAATAAACCTAATGAAGGCTATATTCTTGTCACTGTGTGCCAGAGGGGTAGAATAGTAGTTATTTAAATCCTGTATCCCATTGAAATCTAATAATACAACAATTGAGAATAAAAATATTAACATTTTTTTTCCTATTTAGGCAACTATGCAAGACATTTGGTTTGTAAATTCAGAATCTTTCTATGATAGCTATTGATATATGAGTTTAGTCTTCAATTTGTACATATTTAAATGATAGTTAAATTAGTAACAGCAACCTCTGCTCAAATAAATTATCTTACCTGAACTCAGTAGTATTAATGTGCTTGCAATAAATTATATTCAGATGTTGATATTTTCTTCACATCAATTTCTTTAGCATAGTTAATTTTTTTCCATAAAATGGGGAGCTGGGCCATTGTTATAATCCTCAACCTGGAGGACCAGATGATTTTTGTTCAAGGTTTCCTTCCTCTAGGCTTTGACGAACCAACATATCCTTACAAGGCAGCAGTTGCCGTATCCTAGCAAGGAGCTGTCACAAAGTACTATCATCCAGGCCAGAATGAACCCTGGTTTTTTAAAGAGGTGTTATTCCTCCATCACTCCCCATTTCTCCTGGCTTGTGACAGGCAGAGTCTAGGTTGGCTGGAAATCCCTATACTATATTGGGCATTAAGCAGAGAGCAAGCACATAAACTATAGGCGACAGATGCAATTTTGGAGGAGGATTTCTAGAAATTCAAAAAGAGACAAAATTAGAAATGCTAAAATCACAGAAGTAATGGATGTTCAAAAAGACATTCCACAAGTTATTGAAGAAGACTGAAATGGTTTGGTCACAAAGAGAATGTCAGATGACAGGATCCTATGATGATATTAAATCTTGAAGCGGAGGGCAACAGAAGAAAAGGGAGATCAAAAGAAAGTGAATTCAAGGAGTGCATAATAGGAGTATAGTGTCGAGAGGATAACAGAGTGTGATGCAGAGAATAGGGATTTATGGAGGAGTAAAATTTACAATGGGTTGTAGAAAAACTACTGTATTATAAAGAAATTCCTAATAAAGAAGAAGAATGTTAACATTTTCCAATTATGGTGTAAAGGTCCAGATTGTATTCAGGATGAGGAGATATCCCCTATTAGAAGACTGCTTTTAAAGTAAATTTTTGATGGTCGACTTAAAGACCACCACTATACGTTTTTTCATTTGTATTTTATGATTGATTTCTTTCACAATTTGAACTAACATAATGCAGATAAAACAAATTTGAACGTTTATATGTTTTTAACATAATTATATCATCTCAAATTTTCTATCATATTTTTGACAAATTTGTTATTGATAGAAACTGTAGTCCTTTGTGAAACAACCAATCATAAGACAGTAGATTTCAGATTTTCTTTAGGGACAACCTTCTGAGGAGTAATTTATTGGTACTAGTTATGTACATTTAATAAAAATATATTACTCATACATTACTTTATTATAAAAAATTATACAATGGATATTCAACATGCTTATATTATACACAATAAAAGTAAACATCACCTACGTAAAATAAAAATAGACCACATTAAACTATTTTTCTACATAATATAATGAAACCCAAAGCATGAAAGGTGCACCAGGTGGCTTTGGAACACACACATATATTATACAGATCTTCTCTTCTCTATTGTAATTTAACCTCATATCTTATAGGTTGGGAGAGAGAGAGACTTTGGATCACACATGGTTACTGAGGACCTCCAATCCAGGACCTGCCCCAAGACAACACAAATATTTAAGACAAGATGCACAATTCACTCACATTCATACTAAACCTGGCAAATATGATGATCACAGATTGTTTAGGCCTTAAAGTTTCCTAACATTTGTCGTACGGGTTCAGAGAAACCATCAATAAAACCATCATCCAGGAAATCTGTCATGACTGGGGATCAAACTCAGGCCCTCTGCAAACAAAACAGTGATGCTAGCCCGAGACCATAGCCGTGGTGTATATTACAAATAAAACTTTAAATAAACACTTTCTTTGCAGATGTATAAATACATTTCAGATAATTTATATTCATTATGTCCACCGCTGTGGTCTCGAGGTAGCGTGCTGCCTTGTCACGCAGCGGGCCCGGGTTCGATCCCCGGTCGGGGCAGTTTTTCTGGGTGAGGTTTTTATTGGGGTTTTTCCTCACCTGTAAGACAAATGTCAGGAAAACTTTAAGGTCCAAACGGTCCCCGAAATCATATAGCCATCATCATCATCCTTGTCATTACCATCATCATCACCATCATCCTTCACTGGTGTGGAAAGCAACGGGAAGCTACCACACCTACACAATTCCCTAGTAAAGCTGCAAGCATAGCATGAAAATGCTATGATTGCAGTGAAGGACCTGCCTTCGGGCAGAATTACTATAGATGGATATTCATTATAGGTGAATGAATGAATCTTTGGATTTCTGACTACAACAAGTAAGTCATGGCATAATAGTGGCTAGAAGGGAGGGTGCAGCACAGGCATGTGAGAATTTATAATGCATTTACAATATTTCTATCTGTACAGTAAAACTACACATAATTTGACCAATATCATGAGACAAACATTTAATATATAGAATTACAACCTGCCTATTAGGATTGCATTTGTGAATATTATTAATGGCAGTTACCTGGAACATATTTACTTATTTTCTCACAAGGAAATTTAATTTGCAGTCATCTTATTTTTTTTTGTGACAGAAAGCTTAAAAAAAACTTGAAGAGAAAAACATAAACTACTGAATTCTGCTTATATGATTCTAACAAAACGATTATAAAATAGTATATATCTCAATATCCGGCTTGTGATCTGGGGATTAAGTTGCTCGTCCCAAGAGTCAAGGGTTAAAATCTGGCTGGGGTCGATATATTATTAGGATGGATGAATCCTAGAAAACAAAAAGTTTTCTGGGAGAAACTTAGAGTCATGGATTCCGAGTCTGAAGATTTCAGGCTCGTAACATAATCTCAGCCTACATTGGAGCAAAATTGAATGGCCTTTCCCATCCAAGTAAAGGCTTTGTAAAGACTTAATGAAAATTAGCAGCAGAAAACATATTACAGTAATTAAGACATTTTGTCTGTACATTCTTACCTCTTTGGGTTGTATTTGTTGAACATATGTTTCAAGGCTTCTGATTACAGTCTGTAATTGCTGACGATGGGGCTCAGAAGCCTTGAAACATATATTTGACAAAAACAACCATAAGAGGTAAGAATGTACAGACAAAATGTCTTAATTATTAAACAAACTTCTTAATGATACTTCCTATTGCATTTTAAAATACTATTACAGCTTCAAAAAAATCTGTCTACATTGGTGAAAACTTAATTTGCTGATATACAAGATAATATATTAAATCAGTGGTTATGTACAGTTTATAAAATAATAATAGAAACCTTTATATGGGTTGGGGAATCAAAATTGGACGTATATATCAGGGGATCCTGGCTCTTATGGACCATAGTACTGGTAATGATGATGCTTATGATTGACTCTCTACTCCATTTATACTAAAGAACATTTACTCCTTTTCAAACTGAGTCTTCAATGCACAATTGTTAAATATTGTCTAGTCATGTGTTAGATCTTCAATCTTTTCTAAAAACCAACAAAAATGAAAAGATTGAAGACTGCAAAAAATCGGGAATTTATCAAATTAATTGTAAAGATTGTGAAAAGATATACATAGGAAAAACAAAAAGGAATCTAAATACAAGATTAAAGGAACACCTCAGAAATGTTAAAAATGGAGAAACAGAAAAATCTGCAATAGCTGTAGATGCCTGGTCAGAAAAACACAGAATAGAAACCAAAACAAAATTACTTAAACAATTGGAAAAACCGAAGGAACTCACAATTTGGGAAAAAAATTATATATGCAAGAATAAAAACACAACTATGAATTTTGAAATACCCGGTGATAAGGAGAGGGGATTGATTTGGAAGTTCGTCGGTCAGCCATCAGATGGCGCGGAGGTCAGTCTGCAGGATAGGAGGCCATTGGACATCAGTTGTGAATGTAATACAACATTGAGAATATCACAAATGAAGTGAAGAAACTCGAGTCTGCTTGGGAGTTAAGAAGTATGAGGTGAGTGAAGAAACAACTAAACAATAATATCTAAAATGTTTAACTGCACATCATACACTTTTATTCCTTGTATGTTCCTCAGTATTGTACTATCCTGGAGAACTGGTCTTTATGTGCATGCAGTCCAAGTCTTCGGTGACATTCGGGAATGAAGCGATGTAATATCCCAGCAAGCCTTCTAGAAAAAAAAAAAAGAATGTTTATGATTTTATCAGATAATCAAAAGTGACTAATATTTATTCACCATCAAATATAGACTATAGAACAAATGCATAATATTTTTAGTGGATTCTACTACTTTAATAACATTGTAATTTCTCAGACGTCATAAGCTAAGGGGCAAAATTTTTATTTTCTGCTATATTAAAAAAAGAATGTTCCAAGAAAAACATAATGTGTAGCAACAATTGATATGTTACATTACTTTATGCATTGTAATTTGATTCCCTTTCAGTTACTGGTACACATTATTTTATTCATGATTACTGTATTAACAAGTTTCATTATTCTCATTATGGATGTATTGGATTACAACTCACCTCTAATTCTCATATAATGTTTTCACAGTTCATACCAGAACATGTTATACAAATACAACATTTTGGGCAATTGCATACAAACGTTAAGTTGCTATATTTATGGCATTTCTTATTAACTCGCTTTTAATTAAATTAGAGGTTTCTTTATGGGAAGCCATATTATCTAATAAACTAATTGGTGTACGCAAACTTGCAGTGCACCATAAGGCAAAGTTGGCTATTCTGTTTGAACAGTGACTAATGCAGGTGGACTAGAGGCATAGAATCTCCAAAACTGACTTATGCTGTAATAAAGGTCACCATTTATCAAATATACAATGAAAGTTGCTTAAATCTATGATGGCTGAACTATAGTTTATGACCCACTATGCTATACCATACAACATTAATATGACACTGTTACACTATTTACTTTTTCCATTTCTACTAACATTTCCTACTGTTTTAACATTTTGTAACGATTCTTAAAACATTTTTTTTATATTTCTTATATATTTATCTATGTATATAAAATCTCTCACTCATTTCTTCTAAGTTCTACAGAGCTGTAGTGCATATGTGCATGCAAAAGGTTTTGTCAATATATGGCAAGACTAACTGTGCTATTGTATGACAATCTTTCACAATATAACTACTATTTTATTTTGTTTGGTTAAGAAGGAAAAGTTATTGTACACCAAATTAGATTATCAAATAATAAATTATTCCTTTCTTTAAAAGCATGCTTGGGAACTTATTGTGAAGATTGATTATTCCAATAGCACAGATACTCGTCATCTATCGAGTAAGTTCATAAGCTTTGAGCATCCACACAACTGTTATGTAGGAAAAATGGAAAAACTGCACTTAAACTAGCGTGAAATATTTTCAAAGTCCTATAGAACAACAGTGCGCATGCGCCAGAGTTTATAGAGCCAGCGATAACCCACAATCAAACTACATATCGATTATCATCCTCGGTTACTATCCGTCGCAATGAAATTTAAATGACCAATATTTGCAATAAATCTCCAAATCTATGTTTAAAAAATATATTAATAATATTAAAATTACCAAACGTTTATTAAAAATGGGTGTACACTCACTTATCACTCCCTCATATTGATCCAACCAGCGATAACCCAAAACAGCAATAGAAAAATTAGAGACTAGGTAATATACTCTGTGGAGAAAATAGCAGCATTACAATATTGAATAACAGTATCATAATATTGTGATTTGTATATTTAAATATATACTTCAAAATTGTCTAATAATGTTATAAAAATTGTTTGAAAAAGTTTAAAATATTAAGTAATGTTAGTAAATATAGAGGAAGAGCTATAGTTTACAATATAACTGAAAATCAAGTGCTTGTAGAAGTGCAGTTGAGCCGGAAAAACTTTAGTTTACCTTCCCTTAATTTTTGTGTCCTACAGTGAAACATGTGCATGAGCATAAGTTTATAGAGTTGTCACTAGATGGAATCACAAAGAAGTTCTACAGAAAATTTAAAGAATTGACACTAGATGGAAGAATGTAGCTGCGACCAAACTTCAATACATCCCCAAACATTTGTTAGAAATGGATATACACCAACTTTCTCCTTCCTAACTTAAAATAAATTATTTGCATATTATTTAATGAAGCATATACTAATCTGATATACACTAACCTGTCCCATCAGAACCTACAAAATGAACTGAGTGAACATCTTTTTCTGAGAATATACTTTTGAATGTTGGTCATTCCAATTTTCACAGATATCTTCACCATCTAGTATAAGTTCTTCTAGCGTTCACACATGTGCACAATGATTCTGCATACTTCAAAGAAATAATTGTGTATGGAGATAAATATTTAATAATTGTAAAAAAAATGTTATAAGTATTGTTGCAAAATGTTAGATAGATGGAAAGCTCTGTGGCCATCACTTAAGTGTTGGCGGTGAGCAATCCATTTTGATCCTCCTTAATAGGTAGAACCCCTGGTTCCTGTAAAATACAGTAGCACCAGTTTAAATTTTGAATTCAAATTTGAAGTTAATTAGCAGAGTGAAGTCGGAAGCGAAAATGTTTAAAAAAGTACAAAAGTTAGTAAAGACAGAAGGAGTACGTAAGTCCCAGGCAGACACCACACGCATGCACGACAAACGCGAAGCAGTTTACTCTATGGAATATCGCGATGCAGCCAACATTATACATGCTATTTAACAAACCTAAAAGCTAACGTAATGCAATTTAAGTACTCTAACTTATGAAAGACCAACCTAAAAGCTAACCTAACATAATTTAAGCACTCTAACCTGTGAAAGAATGCAACACCCAAAAATAAATAGTAAGTTCTCAAATTCTGAAGTACATAACCTATGTTGGCTGCACTGTTGTTGCATAGAATATTCCTTAAAATCAATATGGTTGCCACGTCTTCATGTTACGTATATAGTTAAATATCATAGAAAAATGTGTTCAAGTAATCGTTAGAAAAAATGTAAAATTTGTTGTAAATGGTGGGAAATAATTTGAAAATAAAACCTTGTTGGCGCATGCGCGTTGTGTCTGTCTCGGGCTTAGGAAAAATTCTCACTGCACTTAATGGAAACTTGAGCCAAAATAAGTATACGTGGTCTCTTGGCATACAATAGCCAGTGCATTTTAATAATAATGTGTCAATGTAATAACAGCTTGAAAAATTGGAAATTAAGTATAAGTTTAGAGGTCCATGGTAGTACAACATAATCAACCTTGCATATTGAACATTCATACCATAATCACTACTGTAACTTAAGTTTTAAGGTTATGGCACTGTAATATAATCTCAAAATTAACACTTCAATGTTCTTTTGTTACATTTTTGTGGGTATGTAACATATAGCCTAAGAAATTACACTTGGATAGAAGACTATTTTTTATTAATTTTTTTACTAAATATAAAATATTTTACCTTTCTGTTGTAATCGATGTATGATCAGATCCACATTGAACGTAATTGCTTCGTTTCAAAAGCGAAACCAGACGAAACAATCTTCCATACCTTCTTCAAGATGAACTGGTCTCCTTGAGATTTTTCTGTAGAATGTTGAAAAAATTATGGTTATGTTACTGATAATATCCTGATTAATAATAATAATAATAATAATAACAATTTATCAATTTTATGATAGTTTAGAAAAAAGGTTATGGCACACGACATAATACACATTTTTTATTTAAAGTCAATGGCATAACCAACGTTGTAATTAAGATTTTAATTTAATGGCATTATAATATAACCTCAAAATTTGCACTTCAATGTTTTGTTAAATTATAGTGTGTAAAATAAAAGCAATTATACTTTGAAAAGCACACTTTCATAGAAGATTATTTTTTAAACTCCTACCCCTATTATAAAATGCATTGTATTATACAGTATTATCTAATGAAGCTACAGGTTCAAGTACGAGTATTAATGCTAATTCATGCTCATACCTCTTTAAATAAAAATGTTTAAATAATCACCTACAAATATTAAACAATGATTGTGGAAATAATAAAATACAAACGAAAAATGTTAAAATCTTACCTTTTCGTTTTATGTTCTAATCGATGTCTGATGAGATCAAGGCGAAAGCGGACGAAAAATTCTTCATCATTGTAATTTTCAATATGATCCGGTCTTCCCCTGATTTGTCTGAGTTTCCGGGTCTTTAGAAACATATCGTATAATACTTCGTCGTCACTATCAGAATCCAGAAATAAATTTCTAGACATGTTTCTGGCTGCCATTTTGGAAAGTTAACTCGAGTATTTCACAATAATCGGCTTCGAATGACCGTAGAAAGTCTACCGAGTTTATGCTCCGGCTAAGGTGCAATACTGTCGTGGTACAACGCAATTTTGGCTGAATACTTGAGATAGCATGTATTCAGAACTTATACTGAGTTGGTACAACCGGCCCTAAGGGTTATTTTATGAATCTTCTTTAAGGTAGTTAACAACCTACAAAGACGATATTTATTTTTAAAAATTCGCCAAAATTTTATATATATAGGCTATTTGGAAATAATGTACTTAAAAATAAACATATATTCTATTTAGTGTTCATGCAATGATTTATGTTAATGTGCTTTTGAGTGTGTGAGAGCCCGGGCTCTATGTAAAAAAGGAATGCAAAACCTACTAGTTCATTGTCTAAGTGCTTAAAGACAGTTTGTTGTGGACATTCTTAGTTAATTTCTGCAAAGTAGCTGATATGGACCAAGAAGTGATGTAGCATCAAGAAATGGAAACTAACAATATGTACAGGATCAAGAGACTGTAATAACAGAACACCATGGGGTAAGTGATGTTTTTTTCTTACCTATTTATTTTACTCATTAGTCATTGCAAATTAATTTTGAACTAATGAGATGCTGAGAAACTAAGTGTACCTCAGACTACATAGAGATGCTATTTCTAGTACCTGTAGACCATATGGTGCACTGTTTATAGTTTCATGTTCACCCTGAGAGAGGGTATGATACATTTCTAAAGAACTATCCTGATAGTTATAATTTAATATACAAAAATAATTTCATTTCACAAATTAGTAAAGAAATGGCAGATATTCAGAGGAGGCCAGTGAAATCTCCCCTCTCCAATAACACACATCCACAATCCCAAAACAATAATTGGATAATTAAAAATTAAGATTAGGTAGATTAATATTTTATTTCATGATCTTTAACACTGAGGCCATGAGTATTACAATTCAAATTTGGATATGAAAAGATCAGACATTTTCCTTAGAGGCATCTTGTTTCAGTTTTGAGGTTCTTTTATTTGTCATAAATATACAATTGGGACCCATGGCTTTACTTCTCTTTCAAAGGAAGCCATGTTCAGGAATTTTACACCCTTAAAAAATGAATTGATCCTGGACTATGTTTGAATCTGTGAACTCTTGAACTTAAGGTGGGCATAAATTTGATGAAAAATATTGAAATAGGGTGATAACTTTTTGAACTTTTGTGAAATAAAATATTTCCTGTGCAATGATGAACTTTTACTCAAAACCATTGAAAAAGGCCTTCATTTCACTGAGCTTCAAGGAAAGGTCACACCTAATTATATTTAGACTATATATCAAAATTTAATATTGATTTGGGGGTGTCTTTTTCTTGAGCTCAGTGAAATGAAGGCCTTTTTCAATGGTTTTAAATAAACATTCACCCATTCATTGTATAGGAAATATTTTATTTCAACAAACAGTCCAAAAAGTTAAAGCCTAACCCTCTAGGGTTATAGGCTAACTTTTTGGACTTTTGTGAAATAAAATGTTTCCTGTGCAATGAATAGGTGTAAAGTTTTTCCTGTGCAATTAGTGGGTGAACTTTTACTTAAAACCACTGAAAAAGGCCTTCATTTCACTGAGCTTCAAGAAAAGGTCACCCCCAAATCAATATTAAATATTAATATATAAATATATTTGGGGGTGACATTTTCTTGAAGCTCATTAAAATGAAGGTCTTTTTCAGTGGTTTTAAGTAAAAGTTCATCCATCCATTGCACAGGAAATATTTTATTTCACAAAAGGTCAAAAAGTTATGACCCTAGTGTTGCAATTTAAAGTAATAGAATTCCTAATACTAGAATAATAACAAAACAAAATCTCTACCTGTGATCTGTGTGCTTGATAGTAAAAATAATAAACAAATAGTACTGCAGACTAAGGAGTAGGCAGGATAAATGAATTCCTCCTTGGTTACCATGGCATTAGGAGTTCAACATGTAGGCTTAAGGAAGGTAGTTTGCTCCCTTCTGTGTAGAAGCCTGATAAAAAAGACCATCTAATTGAAACCTACCCAGTTCTCTCATCAAATTCTTATTGTTATGGACAGAAATCAGGACATCAAATAAAGTATTAAAATAAATTTTGATGTTACTCTTAAATTAAAGGGGGGGGGGGTGATGGGTGAAATATTGACCATTTAAGATCAAAATTGGCATGCTTTGTTTTTTGTACTAAAAAATAGCCTGTACTCTAATGTATATGTTGGCAAAGTTTCAGAGGCCTATGACGCTTCTAAGTGCCCTAAAGTGCTGATTAGGCCTGTATTTAAACTGCATGCAAATCTTTAAACTTGTTTTTCCACATTTTTATTTTCACTGCATTTTTGTACATTCAAAATTCAATGGAATTCACAAATTTTATCCTAGAAGGTTGCAATTTTTACTTCATGTCCTAAAAGTAATGAGTAACAAATTAGTGCATGGGTTTTATGTTTGAAGTAGTATTTTAAGAAATAAAAAATAAAAATGTATGCAATTATTAATTTTTTTGTAATTCCACGCATGAGGTACAACATTATTTTTTTCTCCCTTTGTATTCACATTATAATAATTCTAATGCATGATGTTTTTCTAAATATTTAAGGGATCTTGTAAAAAAAATCAGACATTTTTACTAAAAAATTGTGGAACCCATTTAATTATAACATATGCAAATTTTTTAAAATATAATATTTAATAACTCATAAAATACATGTCTCACAAGAATGAAACTTAAACACATCATTATGTATCATGCAGTGAATGTTTGTACAGAAAATCAAGTCTCTTCTTCTTCTTCTTCCTTCCAAGTATTAGGCCAAGGCCTGTTATGATCCTATAGAAAATTTTCCCTCCAGCGTTTCATAGGACGGCCCAGTGATCTTCGTCCTCTTGGTATATAATTATAAACAGCTTTGGGGATCCGATTTGAACTCATTCTTTCAAGATGGTGTTTCCAATTTAGTTGGTACTGTTTAATATATTCCAAAATTGGCGTAGTCTTCAATTCTTTTTAAGATATCGGTGCTCCTTTTCCGATCCCATCTGGTGTAACCCGCTGTTCTGCGCATGAATCTCATTTCACAAGCCGTTATTCTGCTTTCATGTTGTTTTTTTAGTGTCCATGCTTCACTACCATAGGTCAACACTGGTCTAGCCAAAGTGTTATATAAACGTAATCTGGTGTTTTTTTGTACAAGGGATGGTTTCATAACTTGATTAATAATTCCTAAACTTTTATTATAACTAGTAACTTTTTCAGGGATATCCTTTTCATCCCAGATAGAGAGATAATATCCAAGATATTTAAATTGATTAGATCTCTCTTAGCTCAAAAAATGTGAAAAATAGAAATTTCACCCATCACTCGTCTTAACATTTTTCAGAATTGGATTTAGTTTTATTTTAGAAAGAAAAATTAATGCTTGGACCGGGATTTGAACCCCAGATCTCTGACCCTGCACGTCAGTATGATACCAATTACACCATCCAAACTCTGATATGAACGTTAACAATTATTTCATTTATATAATTCTCTTTCATCAGAAGACCGGTAACAGTCGCTACCAACACCATCTGACAACTTCTACTTGAATTATTTTATTGAGAATTTATATATTACTTTTAAGCAGCAAGGCTTCATACTTTGATGTTATTTTTAAATTAACACCTGGTAGGTGCCATTGCCCTCAACTAGGTTAAAATTTTCTTTTTTAAGGACTGTGGTCCTTTCAGAAACTGGCTTCCATCTTCAGCAGTAGGGTATGAGCTGAAGATGGAAGCAGTTTCTGAAAAGCCTACAGTTCTTAAAAAATAAAATTTTAATCTAATTGAGGATGACGACACCTGCCAGGTATTTATTTTAACATTTTTAACTTGTGACTATTCTCTTCAACTGAATTTTATTAAATATTGAATCAGGAAATTGTTGATCCTTTGTTGGAGGTTCCCCTTTTTACATCATCATCATCATCCAGTATCATGGCAGCTGCAGCCGTCTTCCGGAAACCAAACGCCATTCCTCTCTGTCCATCCATTGATCTTCCTCCAATCCTCTGATATTCATAGCCGCTTGTACACCTTCTATCCAAGTTTTCTTCGGCCTTCCTCTCTTTCTCCTTTCCATTGGGATCCATTCCATGACAATTTTAGGCAATCTTTGCTCTGGGATTCTTTTGACATGGCCATATGCTGTAATCTTTTCTTTTTTATGATGTCTATGTTGTCCAGCTCCTCTTGCACACCCATAATTTTCCTTATTTCTTTATTTTGTATTCTATCTATTCTGGATTTTCCAGCTGATCTTCTTAAAACATCCATTTCTGTACTTAAAATTCTTTTCATTTCCCTGGTAGGAATTTGCCAGACTTCAGCACCATACGTTAAAGTGCTCTGAATTAGGTTTGATATATTTGTAATTTTCTATTTTTTTGTGATATTTTTGCTCCACCAAACAGAGTTTAAAGCATTTATTGCTTGTTTTGTTTGTGCGATTCTATTTTTAATTTCCAGTGTGTTATCGCCTGAATGGTCTAATTTTGTTCCTAAATAAGTGCATTCAAAATAGTAGGTTTTTAGTTTTTCTCCATTGTTGAAATTTATATTTTCCATTTCTTCTCCTGTACACAGGTATTTAGATTTCTCTATATTTATATAAAGTCCCTATTTTTCATATTCTTCTTTTAGTTTTTTTTTGCCATATATTCTATGCCCCTTTTTACAATGAAATAATATTGAGAGAAGAATTATTTTTGTTTCTGTGAATTTTTATCTTCATCATCAACATCATAGATGCTATATCATGTTATAGTCCTTGACTCCTAATTCTCTGCGTCCATTTTCTTCTATCTTCTGCATTCTTTCTCCAACTATTCATTTCTCTTGAAAATACAGTTGGAAGTATCATTATGATGTTTTACTTAATAATAAGTTTGGTCTGTTTAATCCTTACCTCATATCGTTGTTTCTGTTAGACATATGTTTCAAGGAATGTTAGCCTCATCTTTGGTAGTTACAGACTTGAAATTTTTGTTTAATAGAAACAATGGTATGAGGTAAGAATTAAACTTATTATTCACTTCCTTCCCTAAGGTCTTGTTCTACATTATCCATCCAATTGATGGCCATGCACACATAAACTCTTCATATATTCCTATCTTGTTTTCCAGTCATTTCTTGTATAATTTATCAATCTTAAATCACCCCATTCTTCAGCTACCTACTGGCTTTCCTAGCATTTTCACTCTGCTTTTCTATAAGAAGTTTCTATGCCCTTCTTCCATTTCCCATTGGTGACACATGCCCTATTTCCTAGAGTTATAAAAGGATTGTCCAATGCTGTGGTCTCGAGGTAGCGTGCTGCCTTGTCACGCAACGGGCCCAGGTTCGATCCCCGGTCGGGGCAGTTTTTCTGGGTGAGGTTTTCATCGGGGTTTTTCCTCACTTGTAAGACAAATGTCAGGAAAACTTTAAGGCCCAAATGGTTCCCAAAATCATATGGCCATCATCATCACCCTTATCAACATCATTATCCTTCGCCGGTGTGGAAAGCAACGGGAAGCTACCACATCTGCATTTCCCTAGTAAAGCTGCAAGCATAGCATGAAGGACCTGCCTTTGGACAGAATTACTATGGATGGATAGAAGGATTGAGATGAAATAATTGTTTTATTCTTATGACTATTCGAAAGATCGCCCCATTAATATTAATTTCATATACAATCAATTTTAATGGGTTTATTGTACTAATTATCCATACCTCGGTCATTGTAGGGGCTGTTGGGGGATATAAAGCAGATTTCAATTCGTAAAATCTTAACCTATTCATTAATTAACCATTTAGGATGAATAATTACAGTCATACTTTTAGGCGAAAACATGTGATTGGTTTATTTTGTTATCTATTCATTTTTAACTCTAACGATCATCCTAATCATACATTCCCTCCAAGTTTCATTAATTAACCAAATCTTTTTAATTAATAACGAGAAATAAATGATAAAAAATCTTGTTATTCTTGTCTCTTCTCTCTTACCCATCACAGTCTAAGAAACTTACCTGTTCTTATTTTGTCATCTGATTTTCCTTAAATATCAAGTATGTCACTATTATGTAGTATTCTCCATTCAACTGTCTCTTTATCTCTCTTTGGTTCAAAAAATAAGCTCTTGATATATCCCTATCCCGAGCTAATGCTTTCCAATCATCCCCTGCATAATCTACATCCCTCAAATCATAGTTAATGTTATTCTCCCACCTCATTCTTGGTCTACCAACTGGGCATTTGCCCTCTGGTTTTCCTACAAGAAGCTTCCATGCAAGTCTTTCATTCCCCATTTGTGCCACATGTCCTACTCACAGCAGTCTATGAGACTTAACTGTACTCATTATATCTGGCTTCCTATAAAGACCATGCAATTCACTCATATGCAGTCTTCTCCATTCACCTGTCTGTTCATCTCTCTTTGGTCCAAAAATTTTCCTAAGAACTTTATTCTCAAATACTCGTAATCTCCTTTCCTCCCTTAAAGTAAGAGTCCATATTTTGCATCCATATAATATAACTGGTAGGATAATAGTTTTATGTATTTTCAGTTTAACGTTTTTTGAAAGGAGTTGGGATAACAAGAGTCACTGTAATGCATAATAGCATTGTCAAGAATTGAAAAGACAGCTCAAAACTGCCATGTTGAATAAAATATAAGGCTGTTTGAGCCAAGTCTAGTCAGCACAAAACTTCAATTTTCACACACAAACAGGCAATAACTATCAACAGTAATCTAACAAGAGGTTGTGTTTTTCTGAAAAAGTCACGAGCGATGAAGTCGTGAGTGATTTTGTCTAATACTACTCAACCTCGCGTTGGATTTGGAGTGACTAATTAGCAAATAATACGACATCAGAAGCTAAAAATAATTATAATGTTTAATTATGTTTTTATTATTCATTTAACATTTCTCAATGAAAGATAAATTATATTTGAAGAGAAAAATTTTTTTCGCCTAGACCGGGACTCGAACCCGGGACCCTTGGCTTTCCGGGCCAAGTGCTCTACCAACTGAGCTACCGAGGCGAGTTACGATCTAGACGCAAATTTTTCTCTTATATATGTTGTAATTCCCTATCGCCAAATGCTTTTGAAACCATTGCTTCTATCTTTGCAAATGGCGGCTTCTTAGTTAAGAAGACATTTATTGGGAATTTAACATTACTTTATAAAGCTAGTAAAACTCGCCTCGGTAGCTCAATTGGTAGAGCACTTGGCCCGGAAAGCCAAGGGTCCCGGGTTCGAGTCCCGGTCTAGGCGAAAATTTTTCTCTTCAAATATAATAATGTTTAATATTTACCAAATGTAGATTATGTATTCTGATCTTACTTCCGGGTGATTTGTAAGCCATCTGTATAGTTATAAATAGCATATCTTTACTGATAAATCTCTTTGGGCTTAGGAAAAGTCAATAACAGATGATTGTATGAGAAATAACTATTAACAATAATGCAGATTCATTATACAATATTTAATATATTTTTTAGAGCAACAGAACCAACCACTTTTTTTTTTGGCAATTTTTGAAGTTGTTTTCTTTTGACATTTCTTGCTGTACCATATTGATCGTACATTGTTGAATCGGTATCCTTGTCAAAGAAGTTAATTTGCAGAGATATATCTTATTACAAACAGGAAGAGGTACAATTATCAACAGGAAGAGGTACAATTGTCGGTCTATGAGTTAAATAGTCACATATAAATAATTTTCTTTGATTGCATGTGGTATGAGTAACAGCCTGGAATTTCTTGGCACAAGCCATTATTTTCTCAGATAAGAGCTTCCAATAATTCTAGCCTAATCCACATACATTGTTATTTATGAATTCTAAAATAATTGTGAAAAAAGAAAAATTATTTTTAACTTGTTTATATTTTAATGTCTTCAGGCACAATGCTTATAAACTAAATATTCTACATTTATATAAATTACAACATTATTTTATGTGCAATGTATATCTTAAGAGCTTTTAATACCAGCTTCATTGACCTTATTTAATAAACTCACATTAATTTAAACAGTTTTGGTCGTCGTAAAGTAATAATTTTGGTTCAAGTAATGAATTGGTTATCAGTGGAACAAGAATATTAATCTATTAATATTTAATAGTGTGAGAATTTTGAGAATGAACATTTAAATCAGTTCTGAAATTCTCAAAAATATAAAAATAAGATCTATATTCATTAAAATTAAAATTAAATTATTTTTATCTTGGCTCATATCGTATCTTCCAATTAGGCCGGTTTCAAAACCTAGCTGGTTTCATCATCAGTAATATTACAATCAATGTTCTGTCGTCCAGGAGAACTGCTTCTTACTCCATCTGAACATGTCTCTGGTTCTGTACACCAGTGCTATGTCCACTAAGCTACCAGGTATTCCAATTCAAATGCATATTATTTGGGACATCGGGTTTAAATCCCAATTCAGGCATATATTTTTTCTATGTTTTTGTTATTCATTTCATACATCTCAATGATGGATAAATCATATTTGAAGAGAAAAATTATATGCTCAGACTGGGGCTTGAACCCAGGTCCTGGATTCAAGCCCCAGTCAGAGCGTATAATTTTCATCTTCAAATATGATATATTTTCTCTTTAAATAATATATTAAATGCTAGTTTAATAAAACAAATAGAAAACCTAAGGAGCTCACTGTTTGGGAAAAAATCCACAAAAGAAAGAAAAATGAATGATTTTTTTTTAAAATTCCTGGAGAAGTTGATTTGATAGGGAAGTTCATTGATCCATCAACAGATGGAGTAAGCAGCAGTACTCCTGGATGACAGAACATTAGTCATAAAATTACTGAAGATGAAACTGCCTAGTTTTTAAAACCGATCTAATTGGAAGATGGGATATTAGGCGAGCGGAAAAAAAAAAATTAATTTTTAAAATTAAATCTCATAGTAATATTTTTTATAAAAGTTCTATATTCATGTTGTATACATGATTTTTTTTGCTTTGTTTTCATTTACTGTAATTATAAATACTTGTAATTCACATTTTCTCCACAAAGCCAAAGAGAAAATACAGTAAAGTTAATAAATAACCTTAAAAATCGGATTACCATAGGTAATGGACAAAAAAGTAGTCTTTTTTGTACTCTGTATTGTAAAAATAAATTTTAGTATTTAATAAATTACAACATTCTGAGGTTCTTCTTAATAAATAAGGTGAATCTGATCATCTTACTTCATAAATACTTATTGTTTCATTTTACATGTTTCGATAGTTGTCTGTACCATCGTCAGCTTGTTCAGACTTTATGAGGTAAGATGACCAGATTCACCTAATATATTTAATATTTAAAACAAAAAATCATGTAGTTGTCAAAAAGTAAACATTTTCTTTTTTAAATAAACATACATTTTTATCAAGATAATTGAAAAAAATTAGAAACCTAGAATAATAATAATGTATTATATCATTTTTGGTCTGGACATCTTACCTCAATATTAATGTTGATTTGTTCTTGGACATGTTTCAAAACAATTCTGTTTTATTGTCCAAGAACAAATCAACATTAATATTGAGGTAAGATGTCCAGACCAAAAATAATATAATTAAAATAACCTCAAAATATAACTTCCTAAAATTAAATATTAATAATAATGTATATTGAAAATTATTCTAGATATCTTGGTATTTTAAAAATTAAATACGTAACATTATTTTTTAAACATGAGTTTGCTGTGGTGAAGGATTTGGAAAATTTGCTTCAGATCAGCAGCCATAAGATTTAACTGTCTTCATCTTCATCTGTACAAATCTTAGGACTAAAGTCCTGTTGCAACCTCACTGACAAATTATCTATCCAGCACTTAATAATAATTAAATGAATCGTGATTTCTTCTTACCTCATACTTCTATGTTTTTTTAAACATAGCACTGCAGTATCGGTGAAACGTTGTCGCCATCATCAGCTGTTTTCACGACTGTCAATTTTTTTCCCTTTTGCCGGTAATTCTCTAGACTGCCATCTGGTGTTCTTTTGAAGGAATTACTCTTCAAACTGCCATCTGGTGTTATTTTGAATGAATCATTTTCTAAACTGCTATCTGTTGTATTTTTTAAGAACTTTGTAATCAAGCTTGGTTCGTCCGGAATCTCAAAGTTCATAGTTCTAGTATGGTTTTTTTGAATATATATTTTTTCCCAAATTGTTAAATCCAAAGGTTTAGATAGATTAAATTTGAAGAGAAAAATTTAATTTATCTTTCATTGAGAAATGTTAAATTAATAATAAAAACATCGTTTAGATAGATGTTTTAAAAGTTTTGCTTCTTTTTCAATCCTATGATGCTCTAATATTAGAGCTTCTTTTTCAATCCTATGATGCTCTAATATTAGAGCTCTAATATTAGAGCATCATAGGATAGAAAAAGAAGCAAAACTTTTAAAACATCTATCTAAACCTTTGAATTTAACAGTTTGGGAAAAAATATATATTCAAAAAAACCATACTAGAACTATGAACTTTGAGATTCCGGACGAACCAAGCTTGATTACAAAGTTCTTAAAAAATACAACAGATAGCAGTTTAGAAAATGATTCATTCAAAATAACACCAGATGGCAGTTTGAAGAGTAATTCCTTCAAAAGAACACCAGATGGCAGTCTAGAGAATTATCGGCAAAAGGGAAAAAATTGACAGTCGTGAAAACAGCTGATGATGGCGACAACGTGTCGCCGATACTGCAGTGCTGTGTTTAAAAAACATAGAAGTATGAGGTAAGAAGAAATCACGATTCATTTAATTATTATTAATTGAACCTCATAATGTTAAAAATTCCCAAATTTAATATATAAATATCCAGCACTTCCTTGGATGGCCCAAAGATCTCTTCCCTGTTGGACAATGACGGAGCATGGGTTCGGAACTCTATCTCAACTCATTTGTCGCAAATGATTCATCCAATTATTCTGGTATTCTTGAAATTTATGTACAATAATGACCGGTTCTAAATGTAGTTCCTTCAAGACATCATCACTGTGTTTGTTCCCTGCTGTATATCTCATTTAACTAGAAGTTATCCTGCTCTGCTCTCCTCTCTGTTCCTCAAAGTCCATGCCTCACTGATATAGCAAAGTGCAGGACATGCTAAGGTTTTGTGTAACCGTACTCTGGTATCTCTTTGGACTAGTGAAGATTACATCATCATCATCATCGACAATCACGGATTAAGCCCATGTGGCTTGCTCCAGTCTCATAGATTCTCATTAAAAAAGTTGACTCCATCTCTTTTTCAGTCTACCAACATTACCATCTCCTTTTGGTTTGTAATTAAGTATAATTTTTGGTATGTGTTCATCTTTCATTCTTTGAACATTTTCTTTCCAGTTTTTTCTAGAGTCTTTAATTTCATCTAAAAGTTTAAAAATATTTAACTCATTTCTAATGTCTTCACTTCTTCTTTTATCTAGAAGTTTGCAGCCAGCCACACTTCTCAGAAATCTCATTTCAGCTGCTTCTATAATCTTCATTACTGAATTTATTATTCCCATGGTTTTGTTAAGATTAATAATTTTATTTGATATGTCTACTTTGTCCAAATATGTTAATGTATATCCAAAAAAAAACTCCTGGCGCGACAGGCCTACAAGGCCCTTAGCCTACCAGCCGGCCGCTGGCCTCACATCCACATGTGTCAATCACAGAGGTAGATGATAATCAGCCAGTGTAGGGGTGACATGTGGTCAGCATGTCGAGTCCCCCAGCCGTTATAGCTGGTTTCCTCAACCTGGAGCCGCTACTTATTGTAGCTACCCAAATGCATCACGATGCTGGGTGGGCACCGGTCCCATACTGGCCGAAATACCATGAGAAAATTTTTTCCCCCATGGAGACTCGAACCAGCGCAAGTCCCGTAGCTCTGCGCCACTCGGCCACGGCGTGGGACAATGAATATCCAAGATAGGTAAATTAATTGACTCTTTCCAGTATTTTTAAATCTATTCAAATTTTGCTACATGTACGGTATTTTCCATGAAAAGCCATAATTTTTATTTCCTCTGTATTGATTTTCGTATTATATTTGATGCTATTTTGTTAAAATTATGAGGGGTGGAACTATAATAGTGGCAACACTGCTGTGGAGAAGCCATGCGACAGAAGCTAATGATGTCGCTGAAAGCACAAGTCAGTTACATACCTACCTTACCTCAGAACATATGAACTCTCACTTTCCATTCATACATATGAACTGGCCAGAGGAACAGAGCCTTATATTAGCCAGTGGTATAATGTAGTGTTGCCACGATATTTTCGAAACAGGAACATGGAGTTGGATAAAGATTGAATGTGCCAGAGATTGTATAGCAGTGTCATCAAAGTCTTCAAGAGGCTTGCAGGGAATATGCATTGCTTTACCTACCGTGCCGCTATTCTGTAACGCAATGCAGATTCCTCGCAAGCCTATTGAAGACCTTGATGGCGTTGTCGTGCCAACTTAGACACATTTCTTTCAAATCTTTCTGTAAAGATATTTTCATTCATTCTTCATTACATGTATCCAGCCGTAGCTGATGACACGAGTCCATTGTATACTTATGTTACAAGTTGCAATAGGGTTGCATTTGGACATGCAGCTTATGTGGGCATTCAAGATGAGTGTCCACGAGGTTAAAAGAAAGAGATATAGGAAAGACAGAAATGAACCCTTCGGCCTCGAATACTCTAATACCATCAGAGTCAAAGAAAACAAGAGATCAGACAAGGGAGACTGGATAGGAAAGTAAAAAGAGGGATCTGGTACTAGAAAAGAATGGAATACCAGATCAGTTGAAGATAAAAGTAAGGAGCAAAATACAAGCAAGTGGAAGCAATGTTTTGCTCAGCTTAGTAACAAAAAGCTGTGGTCAGCCAGCCTGATGAAAATTTCCCACAGTCATTTTCATACTATATTTATTTTTCATAAATAATTTTTAATTATAAAATATCATATTTTATTCATTGTTTGAATGATAAATAATAAATTCAGATATCTGATAAGACTGGAAATAGATTAGTTGTATGTGTTTTCATTTTGCCATAAATTATATGGACTTATTGAGTAGTTATTGTATTTCGTGGCTGGGTGAGAGTCAAGAAGAATTTATTCTTGCAACCACGCCATTGCTACATTGAAGAGGTGCCATAATATGCAGAACTTGTGTTTCCTGTGTCCTGCGACTCCAATGAATCTTTGTTTCTCGAATCTGTCCTGTAACATGAAATAATGTAATATTAGTTCTAACTAATTTGCCTCAATTGGTACATTAACATGACAGCTATTCTTTCCGAGCATTTATGACAGAATAAAATGCAAGCACATTAAAATTCATCAGAGAACATTTTGTTTAAACAACTCACCTCATAGGATTCATGCTTACATGATACCGCGGTTTCAAACACAGTCGTGTTCATCTTCAGCCATAATTCCAACTGACGACATTCTTCGGCCGTCAACTGTTCTATTGTCGCCATCTTCAGTGCTGCCATCCATGGTTGAATTTATGAACTTCAAAATCAAAGTAATTTTGTATATTTTTTCCCAAACTGTCAATTCCAAAGGCTTCTCTACTTGTTTTAAAAGTTTAGCTTCTCTTCGAATTTTATGATGTTCTAATAAATTATGTGCAGCAATTGTAGATTTTTCAATTTCACAATTTTTAATATTTCCGAAATGTTCTTTTGTCCAAATTTCCAAATTCCTTTTTGTTTTTCCTATATAAACTTTATTGCAATCTTCACAACATATTTGATAAATTCCAGACAAAATGTTCTCCGGTGAATTTTAATGATTATACCTCATAATGTTTACTTCCCAACATTAATTTAATGTAAACACATTGTTCCAAATTAACTCATTTCCTCACTGGTCATGGAAAATTTGGCCAATATCTCAGAGATACAACATCAGAATGAATACAATTTGTAATTGTGGTATTAGCAGCCAAAATGTTGAATATATTATCTTTGATTGTCCTTTGTTCTCGAATAAAAGATTCAAAATCACCTGTCTGCTAAATAACATCACCTGTTTAAGTGATCAACACTTTTGAAATTCATATTAAAGCACCGTTGAGGTTATAATAAGATATTAAACACAAAATTGGTACCTGGTAAATCAGTCGTCTTCTATTAAATTATTGAACTTCATCAATTAGTTCCAATATGGAGGCCTTTCAAAAACAATGTTTCATCTTCTGCATTTTAACTGGTACCAATGTTGTTCTATAAGCTGTACAACAGATTTATGTTCTCATACATAGGAAAAGAACAAGACATTTCAACACAAGATTTTCTGAATATTTCAAAAATTTTATTAACAATGAAGAAAAATCAAGTTTTGCCAAACACATACTAGTTTAATAAAATCGATAACTCTATGTCAGTACAACCCAGAGAATACAATAACAACAAGATCAGTATCCTTGAAGACATAGACATTCTAAAAGAAGCAAAGAATACAGACCTATTCAATGAGAACATACCCGCAGACATAAACACATTGTACAACCTGTACAACAACATCAATACCAATTAAAATGCAGAAGATGAAACATTGATTTTGAAAGGCCTCCTTATTGGAATAATTTGATGAAGTTAATAATTTGGTTGAAGACGACTGACTTACCAGGTGACAATTTTATAATTAATATCTGTTTATTATGCTAATGCTTTTGACAGAAAAGACCTACCAGCTTTTTAATGCCTTTAAAAATAAGATTCATAAAAAACTTTGGTTTTAGATAAAATTATATAATGTATTACAAGTTTGACACAAACCATAACCCTCGTGTACCTTAGTTGAAATAGGATTTAAAATTTAGGTAATAAACGGTCATCATCATCATCATAGTACATTCACGAATTTAGGCCATTTGTTGACCTGTTTCGGCCTCAAGAGAAACACCATCCAGAAGTCTTTTGAGTGGACGTCCTGGTCTTCTTCTTCCTGCAGGTTGATATCTTAACATTAGTTTGGGTATTCTGTGATCTTCCATTCGATGAACATGTTGTATCCATCTTGACTTATAATCAGAAATTTTGTTTTCTAAAGATTCCATGTGTAATTCTTCTAAGATGTCTTCATTTTTTTGTGATCTAGTAGTGTGTATCCTGCAGTCCTCCGAAGATATCTCATTTCAGCAGATCTAAGTCTCTGTATATCCTTCTGTTTCAACGTCCATACTTCGCTACCATACAAAAGAGTTGGAAGAGCCAGTGTTTTATACACTTTCAGTCTTGAATGCTTTTGGACTAACTGTGGCTTGAAGATAGAATTTATTAACCCTAAAATTCTTTAAAATTTAGATATTTTTGCATTTACATCCTTTTCTTCTTCATATGAGATATTGCATCCTAGATATGTAAAATTATTCACCTGCTCCAGAATTTTATTGTCCAGTACAATTTTACTGTAATAAACAGTAATAATATTAATTCAAAGTAATTGTACACCAGTTAAGTAACCCTGACATTAATGGAAATTAATTAATTTTATTTCATCTTATGTCTAGATTATTTAAAATCAAGGTCATATTGCAAATTAGGATCTTTAAGTGTAATCAATAGTCTGTGTGTTTCTAATCTGTATCTTTAAGTGTAATCAATAGTCTGTGTGTTTCTAATCTGTATCTTTAAGTGTAATCAATAGTCTGTGTGTTTCTAATCTGTATCTTTAAGTGTAATCAATAGTCTGTGTGTTTCTAATCTGTATCTTTAAGTGTAATCAATAGTCTGTGTGTTTCTAATCTGTATCTTTAAGTGTAATCAATAGTCTGGTGTTTCTAATCTGTATCTTTAAGTGTAATCAATAGTCTGGTGTTTCTAATCTGTATCTTTAAGTGTAATCAATAGTCTGGTGTTTCTAATCTGTATCTTTAAGTGTAATCAATAGTCTGTGTGTTTCTAATCTGTATCTTTAAGTGTAATCAATAGTCTGTGTGTTTCTAATCTGTATCTTTAAGTGTAATCAATAGTCTGGTGTTTCTAATCTGTATCTTTAAGTGTAATCAATAGTCTGTGTGTTTCTAATCTGTATCTTTAAGTGTAATCAATAGTCTGTGTGTTTCTAATCTGTATCTTTAAGTGTAATCAATAGTCTGTGTGTTTCTAATCTGTATCTTTAAGTGTAATCAATAGTCTGTGTGTTTCTAATCTGTATCTTTAAGTGTAATCAATAGTCTGTGTGTTTCTAATGTGTATTTGCATTTTTTAAAATGTGAATATGAAATGTATGATTATGATGGCCAAGAAGACTACTGGTATCTGGATCTTAAAATTTCTTGAAATTTATCTTCATCTTTATCTTTGGCGCTATAACACTGAATGGATTTTGGATGCTTTCACAGCATCTCTCCATTTTTGTCTAATTCCAACTTGTTTGAGCCTCTCATCATCATCTTAATTGGCTCGACAGCCCCATGTGGGCCTTGGCCGCCTTCAGAAGCTTATGCCAGACTTCCCTGTTCTGCGCTTCATTCTTCCAGTTTTTTATTTTTAGAATCTTAATGTCTTGAATTATACTATCCTCCATCTTAATTTAGGTCTTCCAACTTTTCTGGCCAATAGTGGTTGTTCATTGTATATTCTTTTTGTAATCCTTTTGTTGTCCATGCGAATAATGTGTCCAGCCCATGCCAATCTATTAACTTTAACAAAATTCAGAATATCTGGCTGATTGTACAGTTTATACAATTCATTATTGTATTTCTTTCTTCATGCATTATTTTCTTTCACGGCACCAAAAATGGACCGCAGTACCTTCCTTTCAAAACGCCCTAATAATTCCTCATCAGATTTCAACATGGTCCAAGTTTCTGATGCATATGTTAACACTTGTTCGAGCCTCTGGCTCTCATTATTTCAAGATCCTTAGCTACTTCCTTTCCTTCTCCTATTGCAAATCTTTCCTTAATTCAGGTGTTCCAGCCACCTTATACTTTGGACTTTAACAAATTTCACTATGCCCTATTTACCAATTAAATTATCATCATCATCATCCTTTCAAGTATTAGGCCCAGTGGCCCGTTACGGTCTCCCGCCATCTCCGAAAGGGTCGACCCACAGATCTTCTGCCTCGAGGAATGTAGTGAAGAATTTGTTTTGGTATTCTGTGACGATCCATGCGCTGAATATGGGCTAGCCAATTGTTTCTATATTCTTGGAGGTATTCAGATATAGGTACGATGTTTAACTCTCTGGCTATTGTTGAATTTCTTTGGTGGTCTAGAAGGCTATAACCTGCAGTTCGTCGCAGAAATTTCATCTCCGTGGCTGTAATATGACGATCATCCTGAGTTCCGATGGTCCAAGCTTCACTGCCATAACAGATTATGGGTCTAGCGAGAATTTTATAGATTTTCATTCTTGTGTGTCTCTGCACTTTTGATGGTTTAAAAACTTGGTTGATAATTCTTAAAGCTTTATTATAGTTTTGTATTTTAAAGGATATATCACATTCCTCATTATAAGTTAGATTATATCCTAAGTATTTAAATGAATTAACTTGCTATAATATTGAATTCTGAATACAAATTTTACTTCTTACTGGGAATTTCCCTTGAAAGGCCATAACTTTAGATTTTGTTGTTGATATTTCCATGTTAAATCGTTGGGCTATTATAATTAAATTATACAGCTCAGAATTAGCATATAATCATCAATTTTTGTCATACCTTTTCCTTTCTTTTTTGTTTCTGATAATGCACAAATTTTTATGTATTTTTCTTTTATTTCTTGTACTATTTCTTCTTTCCTTTTAAACCAGGACATAACATTCCAACTAAAAAAATACAATATGGAAATTAACATGAATAAGATAAAATACTTAACAATATCAAAAGAACCAGTAAGATGCAAATTAGAAGGGAAAGAAAAATTATAGAACAAGTATCAGAATTTAATTTATTAGGTGTATTAATAACAAACACTAAAAATTTAATAAAAGAAGTAAAGAAACAAGCTGATAAAGCAGCACAAATATCAGGATATATGAAAGATTTAATTTGGCGCAACAAACATATGTCAACAGAAAGCAAAACCCGTATATATAAAATGATAGTTCGATCAGTTATCGTATATGGAGCAGAAACTATGGCTGATACAACAAAAACTAAACAAATAATAAGCACATGTGAAATGAAAATATTAAGAACTCTTCAAGGGAAAATATAATTTGATAAAATACACAACACAGAAATTTGGGACAAATGTCATATTCAACACATAACCAAATTTATTATAGATAGACAAAAATATTGGAAGAGTCATATAGAAAGAATAGAAGAAAACTGACTTGCAAAAAGAGCTAAAGTAGACAGACAATAGACGGGAGAAGAACAAAAGGAAGACCAGCCAAGAGATGGATAGACAGTGCATGCACATGCAATATGTCTTCCTCCAAGGAGTGATTTTGGAAATAAACAGGATGAAAATCCTACAAATTGTGTTTAAGAAGAAGAAGAGTTAGCATGTATTATTTCATCCTTGATGATCTCTTATGGGCCCAAATATTCTACAGAGAATCATACGCTCAAGTTGTCTGAAAATATTCTCTGTTTCTTTAGTAAGGATCCATATCTTACAGGTGAAAAGAAAAAAAAAAAAATCTGAGGAAATCTCACTCAGGAAACTTATCCCAACAAGAAATGCAATCTGGCAATCTGGACATTTTGCATCTCTGGCAATGATAGAATTTTATTAATTTATATTTTATGGACTGTACTGAACATTGGTATTCCATCCATGGTAATTCTGCCCGAAGGCAGGTCCTTCACTGCAATCATAGCATTTTCATGCTATGCTGCAGCTTTACTAGGGAATTGTAGGTGTGGTAGCTTCCCGTTGCTTTCCACACCGGTGAAGGATGATGATGATAATGATAAGGATGATGATGATGTTGATGGCCATATGATTTCGGGAACCGTTTGGGCCTTAAAGTTTTCCTGACATTTGTCTTACAGGTGAGGAAAAACCTCACCCAGAAAAACTGCTCCGACCGGGGATCGAACCCGGGTCCGCTGCGTGACAAGGCAGCACGCTACCTCGAGACCACAGCGGTGGACACACTGGTATTAAAGAAGTGTAAATTAATTTTATCTTGGAATGATTATATGAAAATCAATAGACACCAAAGGGATTTATTTAATATTTTCAAAATATATTTTAACAAATTTTTCTTCTTCCTCTTTATCGACTTCTTGTTGCCATCAAAGTGTCAAGGAAGTCGGAAGGAATTCCCTTCATTTGTTTCTATACACAATAATAACCTTCAACTGTTGAGGAGTATTTCTTGTTGTTTTAACAAATCCTTCTTAGAAATTAATTATACAAGGGATGATTGCTAAATTTTAAACTGCCACTCAATAGGCAAACCTTGCAATAAGCCAGTAACATATAAAAATAAAATGTTTTGTTTATAAACAGGTTTACAATGTAATAAAACATCTTCCTGTACCCAAAGCTTTTCAAATTTATATCTTCTTTCTCCACTCTTCTCTATCTTCCCCCAATTCTTCCAGACCTAGCTCCCTCATACCTCTTCTTACATCATCCATCCATTTAAATCTAGGTCGACATCTCATTCCTTTCCCAGGTGGGATCCATTCCAAAGTTTGTCTGGGTAATCTTTTCTCTGGTGTCCTAAGTACAGCTTGAGACCAGGCTCTGTGTGTTTGCGGGGAGAAGTGTGGGGAGTGGGAAGAGGTACAGTTCTATGCTTCTCTAGTACTAACAGCTGAGTCAGCAAATTCCTTTCAGACACACGGAGCTGGGTCCCGAGCAGTATATGACCATGCCATTCTAGTCTTCTGTATGTCACAAAATCTAGTTTTGAATTTTGGACTTTTATTTGTTGTCTGATGATTGTATTTCTGGTTTTGCAATTTAGAAAAAAAATGTATAGTACTTATTTTTCGGGGGATAAAAAATTCTCACCTCGATATTTATCAGATCTAGATCTTCCCAGATCTGATTGACTGTTTTGTTTTGTCGGCCTCAATTCTAAACTCTTTTTGTCTTTCCTTCTGAAGCAGCAACACTGACATATTATGCTCTGGAAATATACTCGGAATCTGAAATAGAAGAAAGAAAAAATAGAAAAACTACAGTAAGAAATAACATTAAAAGACTCTAGCGGGATTGTGTGTAATCACATTGGCCAACATGACAAGCAGTCACTTGTTCTCCGATCGAATATTCACAGGTTGAACGGTGGCACAGAACAGCCCAAACTAACTTGTCTTAATAGTATATTACGATGCGAGACTGGAAAATGGGTTTTACAGAAGAGAGGAAAATGTTTAAAAACCTCGCTATCGATCGGTTTTTAATTTCCGATATTCTGTAAAACACTTTACAAACGTGCGTTGTACATTATTTTTTATGCGATGGCGTTTTCAAAATAATAAATAATAGTAAAATAATAATATTAATATCGAAGGTGATAAGCCAGACGAAAAAAGGTCCTTGGTCGAAAGAGTGACGATTTTTCACCGTAAAAATACAACCGTCAAGAAATGCGGACATGGGTTCAACTGGGGTAAAATTTTCCGGAGGTCAAATAGTCCCCCATTCGGATCTCCGGGCGGGGACTACTTCAGGGAACCCATGCCAAAGCCAGAGGGAAAACGCCCAGTTGGTAGACCAAGAATGAGGTGGGAGAAAATAGCATTAACTATGATTTGAGGGAAGTAGATTATACAGGGAATGATTGGAAAGCATTAGCTCAGGATATGGATGTATGGAGAGCTTATGTCCGCGCGGCCATGAACCTACGGGTTCGATAGTGCCAGTGAGTAAGTAAGTAAGTAAGTAAGTAAGTAAGTAAGTAAGTAAGTAAGTAAGTAAGTAAGTAAGAAATAATAATATCTTTGTTGGAAATATTTGCGTTCATTATAAACAAGTGACTAACGTTAACAGTGTGGCCAATGTTTATTATTTGAAACAACAGGAGGCCGTGAGACCAATTTAGTGATACAATGCCGGCAAGTACGTATTTATTGTTTTATATTGTTTCAAATAAAGTTGAGTTCATTTAAAATACAGTGATTTGTTTCGTATAATGTATATTAACACTACCGTTTGGATATTTTCTGTATATACATTGTATGTAGTATGCATAAGGGCTAGTGGTTTAACTTCCCACACGTGGTTTGTAATATGTAATATTACAGTATAGTTATTTTATTACAATATAACTATTTAGGTTGGCAACCCCGAAATGTAGGAAGTTGAACTTTCAATCATGGTCGCCATTGCTGTAAGTACGACAGAACGCACTATAGTGCAAAAAGTGATATTATAATCAAACAAACTCTTTTTATAGCAAATGATAGTCTTGGATTACTTGACACATTTTTTTTTTTTAAATGGACAAGACAATTTTGAAAATTAACTGCTAAAACCTATTGTCGGCCGCGGTGGACTAGATGTTATGCTCCTGCCTCTGGTTCCGAGCGTCGCGTGTTCAAATCCGGCCGGATCGATGGATTTTTAAAACTGAACCAAACTCCGTAGCGCGACAGGCCTAGAAGACTCTTGGTCTACCAGCCGGCTGCTGACCTCACATCCACATGTATTAATCAATCACAGGGGTAGATAATCATCCAGCCAGTGTAGGGGTGACATGTGGTCAGCATGTCGGGTCCCTCAGCCGTTATAGCTGGTTTTCTCAACCTGGAGCCGCTACTTATTGTAGCTACCCAAATGCCTCAAGATGCTAGGTGGGCACCGGTTCCATACAGTACGAAACTTCATGAGAAAATTTCTTCCCCCATGGAGACCCGAACCAGCGCAAGTTCCGTAGCTCTGCGCCAAGACATGTTGCCTTAACTACTCGGCTATGGCGGGGGACCGATGGATTTTTAGGATGGAAAAATGTAAGGAACAAGTCCTCCGGGAGTGACTTCAAACTGTAGATCCCGAATCTGAATATTTTCAGAGTCTTACAATATCAGTAAGACTGAATAAAGAGGCCACTGAGCAATATTTACCGTCCTTCTTCATCCTAGTAATACCTTAGTTGCCCACTAGATGTCTCATTGGGTCGGTATGTTGATCGCGTACCATTCATCACATCTTCGGGGAAATTAAATTACAGTAAAACCTGTCTAAGTCGGAACCTTTATAAAAAAGAATCCTTCTTGTGTTGCCATTGTATTGCGGGGATACTCTTGCTTAAGTGTGACAGAGGGGAATCCCTCGCTTTTCCTTGCCTGCTTATGTAACCTGCGAAGGAGTAGGGGAACTCTTTAGTCTTACTATAGTTGAGTACCTTCTCGCTTTTGTGTAATAAAGTTGTTTTGTATTGCAAACTGAGCTGCGTTACATACACTATTTTGTCTGTATTTCAGTCAATACGTTATGTCTTTAAAGATTGCATGTAAAACCCTTACATTGCGTGAGAAAATTCATGCTTGTAATTTGGGAACCCTTTATAAGAAGGAAAACTGCCAAGACGGAAATATATTTAAGGAACCATCATGTTCATTCATAGACAAGTTTTACTGTAAAATCCTAACAAATGAGAGCCTAAGGCCGAACATTGAGCTATTACGCAATTGCATATAGAATATAGACTAAACCTATTGTACAGGGTGGACCGCTCGAATGGACCTAATTTCAATTGCTTGTTACTGGCAACCGGTTGAAGATAGAAACTTAAAACAACGTTCATATTACAGAAAAACTCACCAAGTTTTGATATCCAGATCACCACATCTCTATATGAGCCCCAGCAGTCACTGTGACGATATCAAAGCGATGAACAATTTCTTGCCAAGTACGTTGGAGTATGTCTTCTGGAATGTTCTCAATAGCCTCTATGATGCGCTCACGAAGATCACGAAGGTCTTTGACTGGGGTGGTGTAAACTTTATCTTTGACATAGCCCCAGAGAAAGAAATCCAGTGGTGTTAAATCGGGAGATCTCGGGGGCCACGCGATTGGTCCTCCCCTACCAATCCAACGGCCAGGGAAAATGTTGTCCAAAGTCGTACGAACTTCATTGGACCAGTGGGGAGGAGCACCATCTTGCTGGAAAACGATGTTAGGCTGCAGTTGTTCAATTTGTGGAAAGAAGAACTGCTCCAGCATGTCAAGATATGTGGTACCACGAACAGTTTTCTCGGCGAAGAAAAACGGTCCAATGACCTTATTATGTGACAAACTGCACCAAACATTCATCTTCGGACTATCACGAACATGCTCTTGAATAGCGTGAGGATTCTCCGATCCCCAGATCCGCACATTATGCCGGTTTACCTTGCCTGACAAATGGAAAGTGGCTTCGTCCGAGAAGAAAATCTTGGTCATGAAGTCAGGATCAGCGCCGAGACGGTCCAGCATCGTATTGGCGAATTCCACTCGTTTCGGCATGTCATTCGGCTCCAGACGTTGCACTAACTGCACTTTATATGCGTGCAGTTTGAGGCGTTTGTGGACAATCCGTTGTAATGTCGATTTTGGTATTTGAAGTTCCCGCGAAGCTCTTCTTAATGACTTCCGGGGGCTTCGCTCAAATGCGGCTTGAACATTTGCTACCATTTCATCGGATGCTCTGCGACCACCACCATGCTTCTTCAACACAGATCCTGTAGCTAATAATGTATCACGCCACTTCTTTATGCTTCTAGCAGTTGGAGCATCACGGTTAAACACACGCCGGAACTCCCTTTGAACTCTTTGAACTCTAATGATTGATTTAAACTCCGCATACCACAAAACAGCTTGCGCTTTCATCTGCGGAGTCGCCATTTTCACAAACAATTAAATCTAAGAATGAGAAACGTATCTTTGTGCCATCTACCGACAGGATTCGAAACTTGGTGAGTTTTTCTGTACTATGAACGTTGTTTTAAGTTTCTATCTTCAACCGTTTGCCAGTAACAAGCAATTGAAATTAGGTCCATTCGAGCGGTCCACCCTGTATTTTACAATAATTCATTCTTTGCATAGTTATAAGAAGATTTTCTCGACATACAGAGAGAGAGAGAAATTTATTTTGATGGTATTTTATGTATTTTTTCTAGTATGTGAAATAAGAGAAAGAATTCGTAGAAAAGGTAAGAAGAGAGAATCTAGGAGAACAACCTGAAAAGCAATTTTATGTCATACAGCATTACGAGGAGAAGCAAATAGCTAGTTGAACTTGAAACCTTTCAGATTCACAGCCGATCTATTGAGTAAATTACTTCGTAATAGTGTCTTGGTTGGTTGCATTTTCTCCAGAAACTTTTATAACATATCTATCACGTGACATTTTATTAAATGCTTTGAAGCAAACCGTCTTTGTAATGTAAGGCACGAGTACCTTTGTAACGTGAGGCACGAGTACCTTTGTAATGTGAGGCACGAGTACCTTTATAGCTGTATTTTTTGTAACAAAGCCGATATTAGAATTATTTCTCAGGGCTTCTTGTGGTTTTCTCTTCCTCCAATTTAATTTAAACAACACAAAGAGTCTTAATTTTAATTAGGAATGATTGTAGATGTAAAGAGATCAAAAATGTAATGCGTGTCGTTTCACAAATGTCTTATCACTAAGGGCAAGTGGCTGCAGAAAGTTGTAGAAAGCAGTGGCGGCTCGTGACTATGAAGTTTGTGATGGAGCAGTCTAACTAACTCACTGGCACTATCGAACCCGTAGGTTCATGGCCGCGCGGACATAAGCTCTCCATAATCCCTATCCTGAGCTACTGTTTTCCAATCATCTACTGTATAATCTACTTCCCTCAAATCATGGCTAATGTTATTCTCCCACCTCATTCTTGGTCTACCAACTGAGCGTTTTCCCTCTGGTTTTCCTACAAGAAGCTTCCATGCACCTATTTCATTCCTCATTCGTGCCACTTGTCCTGCCGTTCGCAGTCTACGAGACTTAACTGTTCTTATTATATCTGACTTCCTATAAAGAAATGTAGCTCATTGTTATGATCTTCTCCATTCACCTGTCTGTTCATCTCTCTTTGGTCCAAAAATGTTCCTAAGAACTTTATTCTCAAATACTCGAAATCTTTTCTCCTCCCTTAAAGTAAGAGTCCATGTTTCGCATTCATACAATATAACTGGGAAAAATAACAGTTTTATATTTTCAGTTTAACGTTTTTTTGAGAGGAGTTGGGACGACAGGAATCCCTGTTATGCATAATAGCATGCATTTCCAGAATTGAGCCTATGTTTAATTTCTTTGTTCATCTCATTTCTATTTGTAATTATTGTTCTTTCATAAACTTGATAGAATTAGAAATGAAGATAAAATTAAACATCCTCAACTCGTGTCCAACTCAGGGGTCAGGTCGAGGGATGAGATGAGATGAGCCACCTATATAGAGGTCTGTGAATGACAAGGGTGCCGGCCGACCACGCCTGACGCACCATCACGGGGGGCGGTTGTATGAAATGAAACGAACTGGATGAGTGTGGAGAAATGGTGAAATGAAATTGTGGCGGAGAAAACGGGAATAACCCCGAGAAAAACCTGCCTAAGCTCCGTTTCGTCTACCACGAAACCCACATGGAGTGACCGGGACCCCAGCGGTGAGAGAGCAGCGTATAACCGCTTGTGCCACGGAGCCGCCTAGAAATGAAGATATAAAAAAAAATAAAAGTATGACGTTTGTTGGATAAAGTCACGAATTGTAGACATAAGTGGATTGAGCACATGAATGGAATGAGCTGCTAGCAAGAAATTATCAAACAAGAGGAAGACGTGATGTCGGAAGACCTAGAAAACTTTATGATGATGCATTATGAAGTCGGAACGGGCAATTGCGTAATCCTGGGAGTGATGATAATGGATTACACTGAGCAACAAAAAATAAACCTTTTTTTGTCTCAGAAAGAAAAATATGTGAATCTGGTAGTATTTTTTCTCCTGAATTCAAATATGATATCGGGTTTTCTCCATCACGCAAGGTTTCCGAGAGACAGGAATTTATAATTTCAAACACTTTAATATTTTCTACATTCGTAACTACACAATATTCGAACATTTGGACTCACCTAGAAAGTAAGAAATTACGATTTTCTGCTATATTTCGCCTGTGGAGCATCCCTCTTGATGGTACAACAATAATCGGCCGGCATATTAGGATTCCATTTACCTTGATATCTCTATTCCACAGCTGAAATCTCCTGAGTTAGCTCATCTGGTTTTATTTTACAATGGACAAATGGACGAAAAAACGTTTATAAAAACATAATTATTTAAATAGATTAATTGAAATTGAAATAAAGAAAACTGTGGGTGATGGAGAAATTCCGAATACATATTTGAAAACACAATAAAAAAACTGCATTAAGTACAACTATTGGTACTCATGAGACAAAAATCATGTTGACCAGTGATAATGTTCCTAGATATTTGAATTCAGCCACTTCTTCAAAATTTCCCTCATTTCTCATTAACTATCCATTTCTATTATATAACGTATTTCTAATTGTGATATAAATTAAGTTTTATTGTTGTTTACTTCCAGTCCCAATATCTTTAGTGTTTTTATTTAGTAGGTCCAGCTATAGTTACCTGTTATTCATCCAGTAGTAGATGAGAGGGTTTACCATGGCGTTGGACATAGCGAGCCAATAGAAAGACAGATACATGTGCTGGACATAATTGCTCGCTGTGATTGAATTGTTGTGATAGGCATAGATAAAGTAGCCGTGGTAGGGTAACCAGCAGAACGCGAAGATGGAAAACACGATGATAAACATTCTCACAACCTGCAAAAAATAAAAAAAAGTAATGAAAATGGTGCAAATAGGCAATAGTATATTAGGATGCGAGGTTTGGGAAGTGGTTTTTACAGATAGCTCGGTTTTTAAATATTTTCCTCGAGTCTGCAAAGCGTTGTACATTTTTTTGCGCGACGGTGTTTTCAAAGTAATAAATAATAGTAAAATAATAACATATTTGTTGGAAATATTTGCGTTCATTATAAACAACTGACTAACTTTAATAGTGTGGGACACTGTTTATTAGTTGAAATTACAGCAGGCCGTGATATCAAATGGCGGCAAGTAGGCCTACGTATTTATTGTTTTACATTGTTTCAAATAAAGTTCAGTTCATTTAAAATGCAGTGATTTGTTTCGTATAATGTATATTAACACTACCTTTTGGATATTTTTTGTATATACGGTATGTAGTATACATAGAGGGCAGTGGTTTTACTTCCCACACGCGTTTTGTAACATGCAATATTACAGTATAGTTATTTTATTACAGTATAGTAAATGCGGCCGTAACGCAGGGTTGATAACCCGGCTGACATCGAGTGCCGATTTTTATATTTCTTAAAATTTTAAAACAGGCAAGGGGAAGCGTAGTTCTGGCATGTTACGGCGAAGTACGGAAACATGTCAAAGAGATTGCGGGAGGGAATAAATGCAGTCACATTCTATACTTATTCCGAGCTAAGTTTCAGTTGTACTGTAAACAAACTTACATAATATGTTATGACTCCGTCTATTGGAGACATTTTCGCCCGCGATATGACTGAATTGTGTACGCTAGAAACATTGTTCTTAGTCAACATCGTATTTTACGGGAAATAAGACTGAATAAAAGGTTAGATGGTACCAATAATTAGGAACTTTAATTTTTTTATTTATTTAAGACAAAAATTATATATATGCTATGCCTACCTAATCAGACGTTTTCGCTTTTTCCACGATGTGGGTAGATATCCTTTATTTGCAATTTTATTAAGAGCAGAATATATGCTCCATGCTGACTCACCTGTAAATTCCGCTGTTATTTTCACCACTTCGTCATTGGCTAAACTATTTGGAAACATTCAAGATTATTTGTTTCTCTCCGCTTTTCAAATATTTTCCTTTGCAATGTCTTAATGTTATACAGAAACGGCCATTTTAAAACAACTGAAATTCCAACGTATTTTACATTGCTCATGCTTAAGATTAAAACAATACTTAATTGTAATTATATTTTGTAAGAATCTCCTATATAACTTATATAGACATGTGCTAGATAATACATATTTTTATTATTTTTTGTTTTCTTTATTTCGAGTGTTAGAGAGGGGAACTACATTTCCTTGCACCCTCAAAGGTAAAATCGTTATTCGACCAATTAAAATGCAGTAATACGTCTAGTTTGTTACATTACAACTGGAAATTAGCTCGGAAGAGGTATAGTAACGATTCTTTATTGAAGTGTACCCCATGCAACAGTGATGCCAGGCACCAGGTCTACTCTCTGCTTGGTTAGGTTATACAAATCCAGCATTTGCCTCGACAACTAAGGAAAAAAGTGTGGTTCTACAGTTCGGGGTATGAACCCGAGACTCGAACGGTATCATCTAAGCCAACTCACTTAGTAATATCTAGTTTACTAACTCATTTCTCTGTAATTATTTCAATAATTATTTTTTAGCACTTACTTTTCTTTTCGATTTGATGGATTCTGCCTGGCGTTGAGTAAGTTCACCTATAGTTCGGCTACCCCACAGCTCTCGTCCCATGAGTGTATAGCATATGGCCATGGCTGTTACAGGCACCAGGTATGTGACACACAGGAATATCAGGTTATACCTAAAAATTGAAGTAAAAATTATCTATAATAAATATAAATATCGAAGTTTTATATGATTTTTTTGATATTAGAGTCAACACTTTATGTAATAAAAGATAAGATTGCAATACAGACAGTATATATTATTCAACTGTTAGTGTGCGAAACCAAGATAAAAGACAGACAGAAATCTAACTTCTCATAATACTACTCAACTGTTTGTATGTGAAACCAAAACAAAAGACAGTCATAAGTATAACTTCTCATTTTACTATGTTGCAATCTTACCTTTTTTTACATATATAAAAACGAATGTCTGTCTGTCTGTTTGTCCTTTATGCGCTGCCATACCGTTCATCCGATTGTGATGGGGCTTTTTGCAAAATATTCAGGAGTTTCCCGGGAAGGTTTAGGCTAAAAGAGAGTTGTTATACTCAACCCCTTCACCCTTAAAAATTACCCTTTGTAGTGAAAAAAGGTGAAAAAAGTAGCTTTTTTTGACGCCTAAATGGTTTACGCTGCCTAAATCATTACAAATATATCAAATTAATGTAAAGTCTTTGAAACAATTGATGGCGCAGAGATAATTATTCTCAGAATGAAACCACTGCGCATGATCAGAAGTCAGTTACTGGTATTTGGTTCACAAGTATACAACTATTTGAGAAACTAATATCCGTTCTCTTTCGTTGTGTGTCGTGCAATGGAAAATAATTTCACGTAAATAAGTAGTGCATTAAATGCTGTAAATAAAACAAAGCATAACAATAAACAAATCAAAGGAAATTAATTGAAATAAGGACAAGAGAGAGAGAGAGAGAGAGAGAGAGAGAAAGAGAGAGAGAGAGAAAAAAAGAAATAAGCATGACAGCGGGATCGAACACGCGATCCCATCCATGTGAAACAGAAGCTCCCTCCACTAGGCCACGACCATCCCTGCTAGAAACTGTCTGTATGAAGCGATGCAATATTCCAGGACTTACTTGTGTAATGAAATTAGATATTAACTTGTCCTAATTTAAATACATCAGACGCGTTTGGCATTAATAGTGGTTATTAGTCATTCAAAATATCTCTGCAGGCGGAAGAATTACGAAGCTCGAGCTTGTTGCTACACGTGACGTCATGTAAGACAGGTATACTGTCAGCGTCCCACGTCCCATTCCCCTCAGCACTCATAGATAGCAGTGTCACGTGGTCAATTCCTGCATAAACACGACTGCAGTGCCCTCCGTCAACAACTGCACTTACTCCTTGAACGGGTAATAATACACAATCTTGTTCTGCATGGTGTTTTGTAAACAAAGTAATGAGACGTTACAATCGTTACTTGTTTTTTATATACATGACTTGCTTCCTTTAATTAATGTATCTCCATATATATATATATATATATATATATAAATTGGAAGAGAAAATGTTCAAGCATGGGAATTCCTATTTCAAACAACAAAACTTTATATAACTTACATTTTGCAGATGATCAATTGTTAATTGCACAAGATTATGAAGATTTAGAATATATGACTAGAAAATTAATAGAAGAATATGAAAAATTGGGATTAAATTTGAACATGAAAAAAACAAAATATTTATCAATTGGTGAACCAGAACAAAATTTAATTTTGGAGACTGGAGAAACAATAAAATTTTGTAGTGAAATCACATATTTAGGAATTAAAATAAATAAAAATGAGAGTTATGAAGAGGAAATAAGAAATAGAAATAATAAAGGAAAATTTGCAATTGCTTGCCCCAATGGAATATTGTGGGATAAAAATATAAGTAATAAAAATAAAAACATCATTACTTATGGAGCAGAACTTTGGCCATTAACAACAAAAACAAATAAGTACCTTTTGGCAACGGAAATGGATTTTATACGAAGGGCAGCAAGAATTTCAAGAAGAGAACAATTAGGAACTCAGTTATAAGGGAGAAAATGAAGATTGAAGACACTATTTTAGATTATATTAAAACTCAGCAATTAAGATGGTACGGACATGTCCAGCGAATGGAAGAGTATCGACTACCAAAATCTGTTTTGGAATGGAAACCTGAGGGAAGACGAAGCAGAGGAAGACCTAAAACCTCCTGGAGTCAGGGAATATGTTTATATATGAAGGAGAAACATCTACAACCAGGAGATTGAATGGACCGACAAAAATGTCTATTAGTAATCGGACGATGTCAAAGACATTAATCAACCGATGATCTATCTATCTATCTATTATTATTATTATTATTATTATTATTATTATTATTACCACTATTATTATTATTATTATTATTATTATTATTATATATATATATATATATATATATATATATAAAACGAAGTATGGTAAAGTGTAGGTATTATGAAAATTAACGACATTATTAAAAAGAAAACATTTCCTTACCACGATCGAACCTGGACCTGCGTCGTCGCGAGACTGCTCTACTGAAGCGAACGATACGGATACTGCATGAAGAAAGACTTACGCCGCCGTATTTGACCTCAAAGGAGACAGCACACGTTACAAGTTACTAGTGTGAATCGCTCTGCAAAACTTTAACTTTCCACCTTCAAGAGTTTTGCTATCATTTTTTAGAGTTGTAAATAAAATTTACTCCGACAGCACTAAATGCGTGTTTAGAATTTACATCAATGTATTTACATGAGAAATTGTTAAGAGAGTTATAAATTATGAGATTTCCTTTCATGTACCAATGAATAAAATATCAGATAATAGTTCATCAGTATGAAATAACATAGGTTCATGTTATTTTTGCACCTCGAATTTTACCTTTCAACGAAATTGGAGATAATTATGAACTAAACATTCTGCTTCATTATCAGGGACCACACAAGTTGTTAAACAAACTTACATAACTATTATATTTTTTCTCCATTTTGAATATAGTTTTCATTTTTTGCAACTGCAATCATGTAGAAAACATATTTCTGGACGAACAAGAACCGAATAATTTAAAAGCTGTATCAATTTTTTTCGCTAACCCTAATCTGTTGCATAAGACTAATGTTGTACACTTGTGCTGGCGTATTTTATTTTACTTATGACTAAAAGTGCATTTTTATGTTTAGCCTTAATTACTTTAACTTTTAATCGTTCACTATTGAATTTCTATTTGTTTTGTTATCAAACTTAGGTAATTTCAATAGTTAGGCCGACATTAAACAGTCGGCAATTCTTTCAATTACAAAAACACTGTTTTCATTTTCTCAATAATTAACGTTACAATCACTTATAATTATTTTTTTAGACTTCAATGTTGTACACATCAGTGATACAACCTTAGTCATAACTGAGTTTCGCCTTTATATGTATAAGCCAGATATTGAAAGTTTCAGATCCGGCGTACAGCGCGCGCTACATCCAGTCTTCGAACCTTGGAGAGGAATCGTCTTCTCCAAATCGAGATTGTTCGTCTTCTAGAAATCGTGATTGTTGGTCTTCTAGAAATCGAGATTGTTCGTCTTCTCGAATTCGAGTTTGTTCGTCTTCTCGAATTCCAGTTTGTTCGTCTACTCGAATTTGAGTTTGTTAGCCTTCTCGAATTCTTGTCTTCTCGAATTTGAGTTTGTACGTCTTCTCGAATTCGAGTTTCTTCGTTTTCTGGAATTCGAGTTTGTTCGTCTACTCGAATTCGAGTTTGTTCGTCTTCTCGAATTCGAGTTTGTTCGTCTTCTCGAATTCCAGTTTGTTCGTCTACTCGAATTCGAGTTTTGTTCGTATTTTCGAATTCGAGTTTGTAGCTCTTCTCGAATTCGAGATTGTTCGTCTTCTCGAATTCGAGTTTGTCCGTCTTCTCGAATTCGAGTTTGTTCGTCTTCTCGAATTCGAGTTTGTTCGTCTTCTCGAATTCGAGTTTGTTCGTCTTCTCGAATTCGAGTTTGTTCGTCTTCTCGAATTCCAGTTTGTTCGTCTACTCGAATTTGAGTTTGTTAGCCTTCTCGAATTCTTGTCTTCTCGAATTTGAGTTTGTACGTCTTCTCGAATTCGAGATTGTTAGCCTTCTCGAATTCTTATCTTCTCGAATTTGAGTTTGTTCGTCTTCTCGAATTCGAGTTTGTTCGCCTTCTCGAATTCGAGTTTGTTCGTCTTCTCGAATTCGAGTTTGTTCGTCTTCTCGAATTTGAGTTTGTTCGTCTTCTCGAATTCGAGATTGTTCGTCTTCTCGAATTCGAGTTTGTTCGTCTTCTCGAATTCGAGTTTGTTCGTCTTCTCGAATTCGAGTTTGTTCGTCTACTCGAATTTGAGTTTGTTAGCCTTCTCGAATTCTTGTCTTCTCGAATTTGAGTTTGTACGTCTTCTCGAATTCGAGATTGTTCGTCTTCTCGAATTCGAGTTTGTTCGTCTTCTCGAATTTGAGTTTGTTCGTCTTCTCGAATTCGAGATTGTTCGTCTTCTCGAATTCGAGTTTGTTCGTCTTCTCAAATTCGAGTTTGTTCGTCTTCTCGAATTCGAGTTTGTTCGTCTACTCGAATTTGAGTTTGTTAGCCTTCTCGAATTCTTGTCTTCTCGAATTTGAGTTTGTACGTCTTCTCGAATTCGAGTTTGTTAGCCTTCTCGAATTCTTGTCTTCTCGAATTTGAGTTTGTTCGTCTTCTCGAATTCGAGATTGTTCGTCTTCTCGAATTCGAGTTTGTTCGTCTTCTCGAATTCGAGTTTGTTCGTCTTCTCGAATTGGAGTTTGTTCGTCTACTCGAATTTGAGTTTGTTAGCCTTCTCGAATTCTTGTCTTCTCGAATTTGCGTTTGTACGTCTTCTCGAATTCGAGTTTCTTCGTTTTCTGGAATTCGAGTTTGTTCGTCTACTCGAATTCGAGTTTGTTCGTCTTCTCGAATTCGAGTTTGTTCGTCTACTCGAATTCGAGTTTGTTCGTCTTCTCGAATTCGAGATTGTTCGTCTTCTCGAATTCGAGTTTGTCCGTCTTCTCGAAATCAAGATTTTGTGGAACTGAAGTCTGCTGTGGGCTTACGCGAACATCTGCTTCGAGAATCGGATTAGCAGTGTGGAACATTTCTTCTCCTCGCTTACTCCTCATGGCTAATAACCCGTCGATCCAGGTTTACCATCATGGCCTTCACTCCAAGCTAGACGTTAGATTCGATTGTTTATCCTCTTCACCACACGGTATAGGCCGTCCCAGGAATACTGCAGATTGGGTGACTTCCCTTTTATCCGGGTCGGGCGATACACTTGCACCCAGTTGTCTTCATAGAGAGCAGTTGAGATGGATAGTCGGTCCTTTATCGTATAACTGGATGTGACCACATACAGTACACCTCGGATATACGTCCTACAGCACGGCTCCTTCCATCCTATCCGTCACCTAAGTCTCGCAGTTCAAACTTCCGATCCATATAACATTATACTTTCTGGTATGGATTTATAAATTAGTTGTTTTGTTCTGTTAATGATGTTTTTACTCTATAGTATAGAGTTTAACACATAATAATAATAATAATAATAATAATAATAATAATAATAATAATAATAATAATAATAATAATAATAATAATAATAATAATATTTAATAATAATAATAATATTATTATTATTATTATTACTTACTTACTTACTTACTTACTCACTGGCACTATGGAACCCGTAGGTTCATGGCCGCGCGGGCATAACCTCTCCATACATCCCTATCCTGAGCTAATGCTTTCCAATCATTCCCTGTATAATCTACTTCCCTCAAATCATAGTTAATGTTATTCTCCCACCTCATTCTTGGTCTACCAACTGGACGTTTTCCCTCTGGCTTTCCTACAAGAAGCTTCCATGCAAGTCTTTCATTCCCCATACGTGCAACGTGTCCTGCTCATCGCAGTCTACGACACTTAACTGTTCTTACTATATCTGGCTTCCTATAAAGACCATATAGTTCGTTGTTATATAGTCTTCTCCATTCACGTGTCTGTTCATCTCTCATTGGTCCAAAAATTTTCCTAAGTACTATTATTATTATTATTATTATTATTATTATTATTATTATTATTATTATTATTATTATGGCAATTCTGGAGAAATGAAGGAAACAATAATAGGTAGAACCTCGAAACTCGCCATTACGGAAATGTTTTGGCGAACCCCGGATGGTTCGCGAACCACAGGTTGGGAAACGATGTTTTAGAACAAACCACAAACACAAACAAGTAGTTCTATTTTTGTTGTATAAAGAAAAGTAAGTAAATTGAAATGAATGAGTTAATATAGTTGCATTTTGGGAAATGCTTGTTGAATGGCATTTAGTTCCTGAGCTGTCATCATGATGAAGATGTACCGTTTTTCATCTGCTTGTACCTGCACGCGTTTCTTTTGTTTATGGAAGATACATTCACGTACTTTATCTAGTTAGTTGACTCAAGCAGTATGTGGGAGATCCCAGATTAAATTCCTGCTACGGACCAATTTATATATATATATATATATATATATATATATATATATATATATATTTGTGTGTGTGTGTGTGTACTTACACTGGATAATAATGAAGTCGAGTTTAGAGCAAATATAAATTTAGATTTCTTTTAAAAGATGCCAATGTCCGGCAGCCCCTTATTTCTTGTGGTAGGGAATTCCAGTTGCGAGAAGTGGAGATGGTATATGACATGGAGTGATGTGATGTCCTATGTTGCGGTGTATTAAGCAAGAGACCACTCGTATGTTGTGAGCGCTTAAGGGAAGAGAAAAGATTACGAGTTTTTGAGAATAAAGTTCTTAGGAAATATTTTGGAACAAAGAGAGATGAACAGACAGGTGAATGGAGAAGACTTACATAACAGTGAGCTACATGACCCTTATAGAAATACCAGATATAGGTAATAAAACAGTCAAGTCTCGTAGACTGCGATGGTCAGGACATGTGGCATTTATGACAATGACGATGGCGATTTGGCTTGATCTCTGAGGGAAACCAGGAAAAAATGTTAGGTGTATCGGTACCGGGATTTGATCCCGTGACCTAAAAAGCTACCACTTGAACCAACTCGTCCTGTAACGCTAGTTATGAAAGCTTGTTTAGATAAAATACGTTTGATGTGGGATTTAGAGGTCTGACAAGCAATGCGAAAACACAAGTGTATTTGATGCTCACCACAATGTGTTGCGTAACATATCATTTAATCCTAAATATAGGTTACATGTCAAGTTGTAGAGTGTAACTTTATTTATTATTGTGATACATGATTTAAGTAGGAAATACGAGCTGTTCCATATGGGACTATAAAATGTTGACAGTGATTATAGTGTCATACACAATGCCACAGATATGTGGACGTGCAGCTTAGAGAGTGTTAAAATTCAAATCGTTTATCCATTGGAGAGTCTTTGGCATCGTACAATCTACATAAATCCAATTTAAAATACAGAAAAATACACAATTTATTAAAATATATATACAGTCAATATGCCCATTTCACCAATTAATGTTTAAAAAGGTCAACAAGTTTCCACAGCCAAGCTGTCATTCTCAAGACCAGATATTGACTGAAGACAAAATTGATAATAAATAATAAACAAATTCAGTTAAAAACAAACTACGTCGTAGTTTGTTTTTAACTGAATTTGTTTATTATTTATTATCAATTTTGTCTTCAGTCAATATCTGGTCTTGAGAATGACAGCTTGGCTGTCGTAGTTTGTTTTTAACTGAATTTGTTTATTATTTATTATCAATTTTGTCTTCAGTCAATATCTGGTCTTGAGAATGACAGCTTGGCTGTCGTAGTTTGTTTTTAACTGAATTTGTTTATTATTTATTATCAATTTTGTCTTCAGTCAATATCTGGTCTTGAGAATGACAGCTTGGCTGTGGAAACTTGTTGACCTTTTTAAACATTAATTGGTGAAATGGGCATATTGACTGTATATATATTTTAATATTTGATCACCAAGAAGATCACTTGTGTAATAAACACAATTTATTGTTGTTGTTCTTCTAAAGTAAAGTGATCCCACAACAGGCCCGGAGGTCCATGGGGTAGTAGGAGGTTAAGGCTCCCACTTTTTTCTAGACAATCGGCACTTTATGTCAGCCGGGTTGTCAGCCCTGCGTGACGGCCGCCTTTACCCCCAGAACAAGCATCTGGTACTCATTTCTGTTAGAGGCTGAGTCGACCCCAGGGCCATAGTGCCGCCAGAGGGTTTGGGTCAGTTTAAAAATCCTGACCCAAACGGGGCTTGAACCCTCGACCCTCCGGCTTGTAGCCCAGTGCCTTAACCACTACGCTACGGCGTGCCCCCAGTAAAGTGATCCCACAACAGGCCCGGAGGCCCTTGGGGTAGTAGGAGGTTAAGACAATCGGCACTTTATGTAAGCCGGGTTGTCAGCCCTGCGTGACGGCCGCCTTTACCCCCAGAACAAGCGTCCGGTACTCATTTCCGTTAGAGGCTGAGTCGACCCCAGGGCCATAGTGCCGCCAGAGGGTTTGGGTCAGTTTAAAAATCCTGACCCCATCGGGACTTGAACCCTCGACCCTCCGACTTGTAGCTCAGTACCTTAACCACTACGCTACGGCGTGGTTGTTCTTCTTCTTAATCATAATTTGTAGGATTTTCATCCTCTTTTTATTTCCAAAATCACTCCTTGGAGGAAGACGTATTGGATGTGCATTCACTGTCTATCCATCTCTTGTTGCAGTATTTTATTGGTTTGTACTTTTAGAAGTTTAAGTTTATTTTCTTTTTATCTGTTTTTTGAGAGAAGATTACTGTGACTATTTAACTCATGCCCCAAATGGGACTCAATGGCCAATCACGTTTCAATGATTTCTGTTTTACAACCAATCAGAGTCGTGTTTCACGAAATATTTATCAGTGTTATAATTACCATATTAAAGAAAGCTCCTCCTTTTTAATATTCTGAACAGGTCTGACCATTATTTTGCAGTGACTGAGCCTGTGAGAAATACGGCTACCAGATTGTATATATAGTGCATGAATGTTAACACATGCCGCATGCGGGAGTTAATATAAAAACATTTGTAGCAATTGATTATACCACCAAAAAAAGAAACCACTGTTTGCACTTTCTTAAATGTATTTTTTCCCAGGTAACAATCCAGAAAAATATAATTGTCATATTTACATCATACGACATCAGAAATGAATTAATATACAGTTTGATGCGTTTCATTTTTTCCCACTAGAGAGCATTCTTACAATATTGCGTTCCTTTGGCAATAAATAATATGATCTGGTTGCAGTGATAAACAAAAGAAGCAGATGAAGCGTACCTATCGCTTCTCATTTGTTATCAAACATCGCCGTTTACATTAAATATATAAATATTTTAAAATAACTATAGTTAAATAATGATTTGTGAGTAAACAGCTTGATTTTATTCGTTAAATAGTCCTAACAAATGCCACTCTTTATTTCCAAATTCTCTAGATAAATTCACTCCTCACTTCGTGAGTCGTGAATTTATCGATAATTTGGAAATCACTCGTGGCATTACTTATGATGATGTAGTACTACTGGCCGATAGCGAGGAGATACTAAAGGCCAACACGCACACACTATTGAGTAACACTAAGAAATTAGGACTGGAAGTAAATATCAGTAAAACTAAATATATGGTCACACGTAGAAATACATTATATAATGGAAATGGACAGCTAATGACAAATGAGGGAAATTTTGAGGAATTGGCTGAATTCAAATACCTAGGAACAATAATCACAAATAGGAATGAGATGCACAAAGAAATTAAACATAGGCTCAATTCTGGAAATGCATGCTATTATGCATTGCAGAGACTTTTGATGTCCCAACTCCTTTCAAGAAACGTTAAGCTAAAAATATATAAAACTATTATTCTACCAGTTATATTATATGGTTGCGAAACATGGACTCTTACTTTAAGGGAGGAAAGGAGATTACGAGTATTTGAGAATAAAGTTCTTAGGAAAATTTTTGGACCAAAGAGAGGTGAACAGACAGGTGAATGGAGAATACTACATAACAATGAACTACATGGTCTTTATAGGAAGCCAGATATAATAAGAACAGTTAAGTCCCGTAGACTGCGATGGGCAGGACATGTTGCGCGTATGGGGAATGAAAGACGTGCATGGAAACTTCTTGTAGGAAAGCCAGAAGGAAAACGCCCAGTTTGTGGCATTACTTATGAATAATATTGTCTGACCAACGGATCTGTGCCCCTGTAAGATATGCGAACTAAATCTACTTCCTTTTCTGCCTCGGTAAATCATTTCCCTCCCAGCATTCCTATCTCTCACTTTTCTATCTTTCTACTGCACTTGCACTCCAGCGCACAACCCTGGGGGAAGTTTGGCAACATCCCTACTCGATGGCTGCTGTTTGACGTAGTGGGGGGGGGGAGTGCTGTGAAATGGTGTGAGTATAGACGTGTACTTTTCTAAGAACGATGTCAGCGCTGTAGGGGCACAGATCCGTTGGTCCGAGTATAACTAACTAACTAACTAACTAACTCACTGGTAGCCTACTTTCGAACTCGTAGATTCATGGCCTCGCGGACATAAGCTCTCCACACATCCCTATCCTGAGCTCATGTTTACCCTGTATAATCTATTTCCCTCAAACCATGATTAATATTATTCTCGCACCTCATTCTTGGTCTGCCTACCGGGAGTTTTCCCTATGGTTTTCCTACAAGAAGTTTCCGTGTCCCTCTTTCATTCCTCATTCGTACCACATGTCCTGCCCAACCACAAACTACGAGACTTAACTGTTCTTATTATGTCTGGTACTATAAATATAATGTAGCTCACTGTTATGTAGTCTTCTCCATTCCCTGTCTGTTTATCCCTTTTTTGGTAAAAAAATAACTTTTCCTAAGAACTTTATTCTCAAATACTCGTAATTTTGTTCTCCTATCTTAAAGTAAGAGTCCATATTTCGCACCCATATAATATAACTCGGGGAAATAATAGTTTTATATATTTTCAGTTTAACGTTTTTTGAAAGGAGTTGGGATGACAAGAGTCCCTGTAATGCATAATTGCAAGCATTTCCAGAATTGAGCCTATGTTTAATTTCTTTGTGCATGTCATTCCTACTTGTAATCATTGTTCCTAGTTATTTGAATTCAGCCACTTCTTCAAAATTTCTCTCATTTGTCATTAGCTGTCCACTTCCATTATATAATGTAGTACTTGTATGTGGCCATATAAATATTTTAATTGATATTTACTTCCAGTCCCAATTTCTTAATGTTTCTCACAAGTGTGTGCGTGTTGGTCCTTAGTATCTCCTCGCTATCTCTCAACAGTACTACATCATCAGCATAAACTAACAGCTTATTAATACCATTGAGTTGTAAGCCTTCTTCATCCTCTAAAGATTTTATGACAAAATTAAAATAATAGAGGAGATAGTGCATCTCCTTGCTTGAACCTATTGTGAATTTCAAAAAGTATCCGAAAACTGTTTGCCCACACGCACCCTACTCTTTGTGCCATTTAGACACATTCGTATAAGTCTAACAGCTATTTAGGAATTCCGAACTCCAGCAGAATACTATGTAACTTCTCCCTCTCAATTGAATCGTATGCCTTTTTTCGAAGTGTACGTACAGTTGTACTGAATTTCAAGTTTGTATCATTACTTACAAGTAATCTGTCATGGACGTCGGGTATCTTCCATCTGGCCACTGCATGTAGCAGACTATTCTCGTTTGTGCATTAGCGTACCTGCAAACAATAAAGATTCCCATAAGTTTTATATTATTCTCTTCGTGATATAATTAAGCATTCCAAAATTATTTGAAAGCGAAAATGTAGCGTCAACCTTACGACTACTACTACAACAGTTCAATGTTGGGCCTCATTTGTTTTCAAACATCGCCGTTTACATTAAATATATAAATATTTTAAAATAACTATAATTAAATAATGATTTGCGAGTAAACAGCTTAATTTTATTCGCTAAACAGTCCTAACAAATGCCACTCTTGATTTACAAATTCTCATAAGTAATGCCACGAGTGATTTCTAATTTATCTAGAGAATTTGGAAATCAAGAGTGGCATTTTTTAGGACTATTTAACGAATAAACTTAAGCTGTTTACTCACAGATCATTGTTTAACTGTAGTTACTTTAAAATATTTATATATTTAATGTAAACGGCGATGTTTGAAAACAAATCAGAAATGTGAGGTTATGTTCATTCACTGCTGCTTGATCATATTATTTATTGCCAAATACAATCGCAATATTGTAAGAGTGCATCCAAGTGGAGGAATAATAAAACACATCAAACTATATATCATAATCAACATTACGGGTTATTCATTTATTTTTTTAGTAAACAACTCAGTAAAATCAAGGAATATTTTCATTATTTGCTATATTCAATGTATTTGTTGGAGAAAAATAATGCTTTGACCTGTTCAGAACATTAAAAAGGAGGAGCTTTCTTGATCACAAAAGCAGGAGCTGATAAAGAGAAATCGATAAAGAGCGAGTGAAACACGACTGTCATTGGTTGTAAAAACAACATTCATTGAAACGTGATTGGTCATTGACTAGCATTTGTGGCATGAGTTAAATAGTCATAAGTAATGCCACGAGTGATTTCCAAATTATCGATAAATTCACGACTCACGAAGTGAGGAGTGAATTTATCTAGAGAATTTGGAAATCAAGAGTGGCATTTGTTAGGACTATTTAACGAATAAAATTAAGCTGTTTACTCACAAATCATTATTTAATTATAGTTATTTTAAAATATTTATATATTTAATGTAAACGGCGATGTTTGAAAACAAATGAGAAACGATAGGTACGCTTCTACTGCTTCTTTTGTTTATCACTGCAACCAGATCATACTATTTATTGCCAAAGGAACGCAATATTGTAAGGAGGAGCTTTCTTTAATATGGTAATTATAACACTGATAAATATTTGGTGAAACACGACTCTGATTGGTTGTAAAAGAGAAATCATTGAAACGTGATTGGTCATTGACTCCCATTTGGGGCATGAGTTAAATAGTCTAGATAAATTCACTCCTCATTTCGTGAGTCGTGAATTTATCGATAATTTGGAAATCACTCGTGGCATTACTTATAATCATATTAGTATCTACGAGTATTTCAAGTTGCTTTTTAAGAGCACAAATCATTAGCTTCATAAATTTAAATCTTGGCGTGAAAAGACCTACATATTTCATTCAGAGATCTCTTATTACAGAGTTGATGCTCTAATTATGTGATGTAAATCTAAAATGGAACCAACGTCTTTTACTTCCCATCCTAAAGAAAAAAAAAAATTCTCATTATTTTTACGCCCCTAATATCCATCGAATACTCTCATCTCTCCAGTAGTCAATTTATTATTGTAAGCCCTTGTGTCTTTCAACGAGACTTAGGCGTTGTCCTCCTACTGGAGAGAAATTCAACCATACTAATTTAGTTACTCTTGTTTTCGGATAGATGTCATTGACATCTAAAAAGAGGGAATATTTGAGAGAGAAGATTAATGATCTTGAAATGAATGCAAAAAATAGGAACCTTAGAGAATTATATCAGGGAATTAGTATAGAGAAGAAAGGGTTTCAGGCTAGAACAAACATAATTCGAAATGAAAATGGGGACATGATTGCAGATTCCAGGAGTATATTTAAATAGATGGAAAAGTTACTTTAATCTGCTATTAAATGTACATACAGAACAGGACATCGAGGAGGATAATTTACAAACAGCAGAAATGCTAGTCGCAGAACCAAGTGCATTAGAGGTTGAAATGTGCCGTGAATCTACGGGTTCGATAGTGGCAGTGAGTAAGTAAGTAAGTCATTGACATCTTCGTCAAGTGGTTAAAACTATGAAGGAATTTCGGAATCATGTTCCATCTTCTGTATTTCATTTGAGTACCAATAACTTGATGAAGTTATTTTTAAAGAGAAATTCAATTTAGTTGAGGACGACTGATTTTAATATTTTAACATTTTGTTACATAACCTCAACAGTGCTTTACAATTAGTTTTAGAAATATTATGTATCATAACTCATAAGTAATGCTACAATTTATCTAGAGAATTTGGAAATCAAGAGTGGCATTTGTTAGGACTAATTAACGAATATAATTAAGCTGTTTGCTCAAAAGTCATTATTTAAATATAGTTATTTTATATATTTATTTAATGTAAACGGCGATGTTTGAAAACAAATCAGAAATGTGAGGTTATGCAATTCACTGCAACTTGATCATATTATTTACTGCCAAATAAGATCGCAATATTATAAAAATGCATCCTAGTGGAGAAATAATGAAACACATCGAATTGTATATTATAATATACATTATAGGTAAACAATTCAGTAAAATCAAGGAATCTTTTCATTATTTGCTATATTCAATGTATTTGTAGGAGAAAATAGTGTTCTGACCGGTTCAAAATATTAAAAATGAGAGCTTTCTTTATCACAAAAGCAGGGGCTGATAAAGAGAAATCGATAAGAGTGAGGCGAAACACGACTGTCATTGGTTGTAAAACAAAATTCATTGAAACATGATCGGCCATTGACTACCATTTAGGGCATGAGTTAAATAATGAAATAAATTAGATAGAGAAGGCCTGGGGCATGTTGTGAGAATGTAGGAGGGAAGGATTCCTAAAATGATCATGGATGCTAGGATGGAGGGAAGAAGAAGGAGAGGAAGATCGAAGAAACGATGGACAAGACGTTAGATGATTGGGTGTGAGGAACTGCAGGACAGAATGCGACGGACAGAAGCCAAGGTTTACATTGGACCGCAGTGTTATGATGATGATGATGATGATGAACATCCATAGATTTATACGGGATTTGAAACCACGAATCTTGGAACGAAGGTGAGCATGTAATCACCTGACCACCTGAACCAACTTGGAGCATATTGGAAAGGTTTCTTCGAATGCGGTGATCATAAATTATTAACTGTTATGAGACAGTTTAGAGAAGAGAATCTCCTATTAATCTCCGTAAGCAATTCATAGTCAGGTGGTAGAATCAATATATTCAGAATGGAATTACGTAATATAGCAACTGTGCAGACCTTCGGGTTCAAAGCAGAATTAATTTTCCTCGATGCTATTAGCTTTAGTTCTGGACAGATGATGCATATTTAAAAGGAATTGGAATAAGGCTTTGATACAAATGGCTCGAGTATATTATTCAACCCATCTATTTTTAATCCTTAAAAATAACTTACTAAGACGCTGGCATTATAGTAATTTCTATTAATTAATGGTTCATTTATTTTACCTGATGAAGTTAAGACCGTAAGGTCTTCTGTTCCGATTCATCAGATTTAAATTATACATATAATAACAATTAAAACTCTTAAAAACACAAGAAAAGAAACAAAAATTAAATTTTATAAAGTAATGGCTGTTCGTGTATTGATGTATGGATCAGAATGTTGGACGATGACTAAAAGACAAGAACAAAGATTGGAAGCAGCTGAGATGAGATTTTTAAGAAATATATATATACTCTGCTGGATAAGAAAAGAAATGAAGATATAAGAAAGGAACTAAATATTTTCAAACTTACAGACCGAATAATTAAATACAGGAACGACTGGAAAGAACATGTTGATAGAATGCCAGAAGGAAGATTTCCAAAATTATTGCTAAATTATAAACCGCACGGAAGGAGAAATGTTGGACGCCCACACAGAAGATGGTCTGAAAAATTTTAACAATTCTAGCTTTCATGAAACCGGAACGAGCCAACAGGCTTAATCCCTGGATGATGATGATGATGATAATGATGAATAACAATTATGATTTATCTACAACTTGATTAATAACACTGAGCAACAAAAAATACATTTTTCCAGAAAGAAAAATATGTGATTTTATAGTATTTTTTCTCCTGGATTCAAATATGATATCGGTTTTTCTCCATCACGCAAGGTTTCCAAAAGACAGACATTTATAATTTCAAACACTTTAATATTTTCTACATTCGTAACTACACAATATTCGAACATTAAGAACTCACCTAGAAAGTAAGAAATTACAAATTTCTGCTATATTTCGCCTTTGGAGCATCCCTCTTGATGGTCCAACAATAATCGGCCAGCATATTAGGATTCCATTAGCCTTGATATCTCTTTTCCATAGAGTTAGCTCATTTGGTTTTATTTTACAATGGGCAAATGGAAAAAAAAAAGTTTATTAAAAATAATTATTTAAATCCATTAATTGAAATTTAAATAAAAAACTGTGGGTGATGGAGAAATTCCGAGTACATATTTGAAAACACGATAAAAAACTGCATTAAGTACAACTATTGGTACTTGTGAGACAAAAATCATGTTGACCAGTATAATAGACCCTACATAATAGGTATCATCATGATGTCGGTGCTACACCCCACTGTAGGCCTTGACCGCACAACTATGTGCCTCCATCCATTTCCATCTTGTACCTTCCTTCTCTATTCCTGGACTCCCATAACCTTCAGATCCTGTTCCACGCTGTCTAGCCATCTGTTAAGAGGTCTTCCAACTTTTCTTTTTCCCTCTATTTAAGATAATGTAACTCTACGGGCAACGTCTGCTTCTTCCAGTCGATGTAGATGACCCAGACAAGTCAACTTTGAAGATTTTGTTATTCTGACTATATCAGTATCACCAATATAATTCGTATCATATATTATTATATCTACTGCGCCATTTACAATTTTCATTTATCGGTCCGTAGATTTTCTTTAGAATCTTTCTTTTAAATACTTTTAATTTATTTTCATCATTTTTAGTTAATGATCAAGTTTCACTTCCATACAGGATTCATTCATAGTGTTCTGCCCAAGAGAAGGTCTTTCACTGCAAACTCAGCATTCTCCACTCTTTCCTTAATTTGACTGCACGATGTCTCCTTCCGCAGTATCCCCCTCCCACACATCCGAATGGGGGGATAATTTACGTGCGGAGTCTTTTACCGTGGAAAGACTCATCATGCCATGTTTGCAGCTTTACTACGGATATATAGGTGTGGTAGCTTCCCGTTTCTTTCCACACCCCACTCTCTCTTTTGTATCTTAAAATCTTAAAATATCTTAAGAAGGTCCCGAGGGGTCCCAACTACAAGGTGAGGAGAGAGGATTTGGCCAAGTTAGACTCTCCGGACTTCACCGAAATTCGCCCCAGAGGTTAAATATCAGTTCCATTAGGGTTTTTGACCAGATCAAAGATCCGGAAATCCCAATTAGCCTCAGCCCCCCCCCATAGGATATCAGGACATAATTAGGCATAGGCTACGCAATATGCAGATGACAAGGATAGGACGAAAAATATTAAAACAACAACAACAACAATAATAATAATAATAATAATAATAATAATAATAATAATAATAATAATAATAATAATAATAATAATAATACTTACTCACTGGCACTATCGAACCCGTAGGTTCATAGCCACGCGGACATAAGCTCTCCATACATCCCTATCCTGAGCTAATGCTTTCCAATCATTCCCTGTATAATCTACTTCCCTCAAATCATAGTTAATGTTGTTCTCCCATCTCATTCTTGGTCTACCAACTGGGCGTTTTCCCTCTGGCTTTCCTACAAGAAGCTTCCATGCACGTCTTTCATTCCCCATACGTGCAACATGTCCTGCCCATCGCAGTCTACGAGACTTGACTGTTCTAATAATAATAATAATAATAATAATAATAATAATAATAATAATAATAATAATAATACTTTTATATGCAGATTTTCAATGTTTACACATCTTTCTGTACCTAAAGTTTTATTTTCCTTCTCCACTCGTCTCTATCCATCCACTCGATTTCCTCCAGTCCTCTTGTTCTCATTCCAGTTCTTATTTCTTACATCCACGAGTTTCAAGGTCTTCCTTTCCTTCTTCTTCCAGGTGGACACCATTCCAATGTTTTTCTGGGTAACCTTTCTTCTTGCATTCGTCTTACGTGCCCATACCAATTTAATTGCTTAATATCTTATATAATCTACTATTGAATATATAGTATTCATTTTTTTCTCGTATGACAGTATTTCTTTTTTTTTTTATAATTTTGAACATCTTGTTGATCTCCTCAAGAAATCCATTTGCATCGACATAAGTTTCAATAATAATAATAATAATAATAATAATAATAATAATAATAATAATAATAATAATAATAATAATAATAATAATAATAATAATAATAATAATAATAATAATAATAATAATAATAATAATAATAATAATAATAATAATAATAATAATAATAATAATAATAATAATAATAATAATTTTAAAGCGAAGGAAGACACTTGCGGATTACCTTCTTGTCATGGTGGTAGAATAGAGTAGACAAGGCACTGCTAGAATTCCACTTGCTAGCCAGATGATGACTAGCGCTACTCGGGCTCGACGCCGGGACATTCTGTGTTGGAGTGGACGTACTATTGCCATATACCTGTCAATCAAGTAAAACCGTTAATCATTTCTACACATTTTATCGAATTTTAAAAGAGTGCAGGTACCATTGATGCAACAATGAAAATATTTTTGAACATATTTTCAAATCTTCACCGACCCTTCTTACTAGAATAAAAAATGCGATAAAAAACTTACATATAGATATTCTATTAGCCGTAATTTTGTCCTTTTTTCGCAACGAAACTGGGATTTACATTTTATATAAAACAAAAAGATATTCATAAGTAATGCCACGAGTAATTTCCAAATTATCGATAAATTCACGAGTCATAAAGTGATTCGTGAATTTATCTAGAGGATTTGGAAATCAAGAGTGGCATTTGTTAGGACTATTTAACGAATAAAATTAAGCTGTTTACTCACAAACCATTGTTTAACTATAATTATTTTAAAATATTTATACATTTAATGTAAACGCCGATGTTTGAAAACAAATGAGAAACGATTGGTACACCACATCTGCTTCTTTTGTTTATCACTGCAATCAGATCATACTATTTATTGCCAAAGGAACGCAATATTGTAAGAATGCTTTCTAGTGGAGAAAAAATTAAACACATCAAATTGTATATTTAATTCATTTCTGATGTCGTATGATGTAAATATGACAATTATATTTTTCTGGATTATTACCTGGGAAAAAATAAATTTAAGAAAGTGCAAACAATGGTTTCTTTTTTTGGTGGTATAATAAATTGCTACAAATGTTTTTATATTAACTCCTGCAAGCGCTATGTGTTGACATCCATGCACTATATATACAATCTGGTAGCTGTATTTCTTACAGAGTCAGTCACTGCAAAATAATGGTCAGACCTGTTCAGAATATTAAAATGGAGGAGCTTTCTTTAATATGGTAGATTTAACACTGATAAATATTTCGTGAAACGCGACTCTGATTGGTTGTAAAACAGAAATCATTGAAACGTGATTGGTCATTGACTCCCATTTGTGGCATGAGTTAAATAGTCTCTGAAAATACTCGGAAACAGACTATTAGGAGTAGAATTTTAGGTGAAAACTGAAATTTTAAAAAATCGGTCGAGTGATCCCCCCTTTTTTATTTTATTTTTTTTTGCAAAGAAACTCTGCACGTAACATTTGAATAAGAAAAATAGGATCGAGTATATTAATCTTAGGAGTGGGGGTTATCCAGAAAGCCTATTATTCACCTGTTGTCCTAGGTATTATATTCACAACTTTTGGGTGTAGGTAAGAGGTGCAATTTGAACCTATCAATAATAAAATATAGGCCTACTTGATTTGTAATTGTAAGCCCATGTTTTCCCTTTACAGAGATTTAAGCGCTCTCCCCCTACTTGGAAGAATTTGAACCATATTAATTTAGTTACACTTGTTTTCGTATAGATGTCATTTTCTGAGTGGTCCGTGGTCAGCGTTCCGCCTCATACTGACCAAGGTAGTACTAGGACGGGAAAATTCGGTAAATTTTGCTTAGAGGCCATTTCATTCAGGCTTAGGGATTTTTTATGAGCCTGAAAGTCTTCAGACTCGGGACCCTCGGCTTAAAGTCCTTCCCGGAGGACTTGCTCCTTGGATTTTTCCGTCCTAAAAAATCCATCGACCCCGGCCGGGTTTGAACCCGCGACCCTCGGAACCAGAGGCAAGGAGCATAACCACTAGTCCACCGAGGCCTACTTGATACATTTCCAAATATTATCACCATCGTCCACCGCTGCGGTCTCGGGGTAGCGTGCTGCCTTGTCACGCAGCGTGTCCAGGTTCGATCCCCGGTCGGGTCAGTTTTTATGGGTGAGGTTTTTATCGGGGTTTTTCCTCACCTGTAAGACAAATGTCAGGAAAACTTTAAGGCCCAAACGGTCCCCGAACATCATATGGCCATCGCAATCATCATCATCATTCATATTCATCTTAGGTTAAGCTTAGGATTAGGGACTCTCCTGGCGCACCATTATCATCATTACGCATCATATCATCGGGGCAATGTAACCCCGCCTTCCAGGCGCCCCAACCTCAGAAGAGATACCAGGAATGTCGAAAGACAAACCTGGGGCATTTGAAAAAAAATATTATCACCATCTTACAATAATAAATAAATATATAAACATTTTACTCTCTATATACATCTTTGAAACACTTTTCAATCTTGCATTTGGATTGCCTTTACAATTTTTAATTTTATCATGTTATTATGCATTATACGGACGCTTGTCGTCCTAATTTCTGTCAAAAATGTTAAATTGCATGTATATAAAACTGTTATTCTCCCAGTTATATTATGTGGATGAGAAACATGGGCTCTTACTTTAAGGGAGGAAAGGAGATTACAAGTATTTGAGAATAAAGTTCTTAGGAACATTTAGGACCAAAGAGAGATGGACAGACAGACGAATGGAGAAGACTACATAAGAGCGAGTTACATGATCTTTATAGGAAACCAATTATAATAAGAAAAGTTAAGTCTCTTAGACTGCGATGAGTAGGGCATTTGGCACGGGTGAAGAATGAAAAAGAGGCATGGAAACATCTTGTAGAAAAACTAGAGGGAAAACGCCCAGATGGTAGACCAAGAATGGGATGGAAGAATAACATTAACCATGATTTGAGAGAAGTAGATTATACAGGTCTATTTCTATAGTGTTTTGCCCTATGGCAGGTCCTTCACTGCAATCATAGCATTTTCATGCTATGCTTTGCAGCTTTATTAGGGAATTATTGGTGTAGTAGCTTCACGTTGCTTTCGACAGGTAATGATTGCAAAACTTAGCTGAAGATAAGGGTGTATGGAGAGCTTATATCCGCGCGGCCATGAATCTTCGGTTTGGGTAGTACTAGTGAGTTAGCTATCAGTGTTGAGCACTAGTAATTGTTAGAATAAAAATTGAAAAGTATTTTAGTGTACTTTATGTCACTGTTGATAGTGTTAGTGGTGATTGTGGCAACGGATAAATGCTGTAACTTTGAAGATATTACTGTCTTCTCTTTCTTAATCTTCATTTTATTGATCCAGATCATTTTATTCTCACGTTCCTTGGTAGAGATAACTGTTCTGAAACTTGGCACCATCTCCTTTTCATTTAACTACAGATTACGCTCCCAGGTGTTTCCATAGAAATGCCTTATTCAGCCCTCTACATTGATCCAAGCTTATTAATTACTGTTTGAGGAATGAATGACATTAAACATGTCAAGAAATTTAGATATCTAGGATCAATCTTACAACAAGAAGTTTCATCAGAATTAGAAATAGAAGAAAGAATAGCAGAAGGACATAGCATAACAGTGAACTACATGGTCTTTATAGGAAGCCAGATATAATGAGAACAGTTTGGTTTCGTAGACTGCGATGGGCAGAACATGTGGCACGTATGGGGGATGAAAGAGGCACATGGAAGCTTCTTGTAGGAAAACCAGACGGAAAGCGCCCAGTTGGTAATAATAATAATAATAATAATAATAATAATAATAATAATAATAATAATAATAATAATAATAATAATAATAATAATAATAATAATAATAATAATGCTTTATTTATTCTGGCAGAGTTAAGGCCATAAGGCCCTCTCTTCCACTCAACCAGCACAAATACAAATAAATATTTGACAAATATAGATATACACTATACTAATTATAAACAGTTAAAGATACATTAAATGTAGCAATATAAATGTCATGTACAAACAACATTTTATAGGGTAATAACAATAATGATACGATAATAATAATAATAATAATAATAATAATAATAATAATAATTATAATAATAATATAAATATGATACATTATACGAGAAACACCAATTAATATATATACCTTACACTGGATAATAATGAAGTCCAGTTTAGAGCAAATATAAATTTAGATTTATTTTAAAAGATGCCAAGAATGAGGTGGGAGAATAACATTAACTATGATTTGAGGGAATTATATTATACAGGGGATGATTGGAAGGCATTAGCTCAGGATATGGATGTGTGGAGAGCTTATGTCCGCGCGGCCATGAACCTACGGATTCGATTGTGCCAGTGAGTTAGTTAGTTATATCTACAAATGTCCACTGCTATTGTCTTGGTTAGCGCGGAGGGCCCGGGTTCGATCCTCGGTCGCGAAAGTTTCCTGGATTATGGCTTTTTCTTACCTGTAAGATAAATATCACGAAATGTTAAGCCCAAACGGTCCTCGAACTTGATCTGGTCACCATTATCATATTCGCCATGTTTAGTGTGAATGGTGTGTTTCGTCGTAATGTTGTGTTGTCACCATCCATCAGCCAATGAGAAGAATAGATTATTTTTACATGCTTTATATTAGCTTGACCTGTATCTATGTAATGGAATCTTTGAACACGATTTTCACTCACTTAAAAGCATTGGATCGACTTGAAACTTCGTATAGCTACTTGTAGAGGGCCAATGACAGTACAATAATTTTTTTTTCTAAAATCCTAGCCAGAATCATCAGAAAAAAATAAATAAAAAACCGGTATAATAGGTCGCGGATTTATCGAGTTTTTAGTCAATCGTTGTAAGAGCTCAGTTGGTAGAACGGTGGCCTGTAGTGGTATATAGTTTCAGTAATCCTTAGGTCGCTGGTTCAAATCCGGCCCGGAGGATTTTTTAGAAGAGTATGAAGCAATTAAATTTTCATGAGATTCCGGTTTATGACAATCAATTAAACTAAATATAAAACAAAATAATTGTTTAAAAAACTAAAACAACACGCTTTATTAGAAAACTAAAGTAAAAAAATGAAATATAATTTTTATTTCCAACACGCTTGGGATAAAATTAAAGTGGTCAACAAAAAAATCATCTCTAACACATCTAGAATAAAACTAGAGTTATCTACAAATAAATAATAATTCTACCATCAAAAGCGTGTGGTGCTTTTTATGGTTTTTTACGTTTTCTTCTTAGAGACTTTACTTTTACCAATATCTGTTTATTATCAAATATATTAATTGATATAGAGCACTCCACGCTTTTGATGGTAAAATATATTTTCTGTAGATAACTCTAGTTTTATTCTAGATGAATTGGAGATGATTTTTTTTGTTGACCACTTTAATTTTATCCCAAGCGTGTTGGAAATTAAAATTATTTTTCATATTTTAGTTCGGTTTTCTAATAAAGCGTGTTGTTTTAGTTTTTTTTAACTATTATTTATTTTGCTTACTTTTATTTATCAATTTTATTTCTTACAAAGAAACTGTCAACCATTGCAAGCCGTAACCGACCTTGAATATTCTTCCAGACAAGCATTATGGTGTACAAAGTCATGTACAAAAAATTATATGACCTTTTTTTACTGCAAGGCACAGAAATCGAAGCCAGAATCCAGCATTTGCAACTCACTGTGCTTAGCAGATTAATAATAATAATAATAATAATAATAATAATAACAATAATAATAATTATAATAATAATGAGTAAAGCGGAATGTAGTGTGCGTGCGGACATATTATCAGGGTTATCCATTTCACCAAATCAGGAATTGTATTACTTATCTGTAGTTTAAAATGAGTACTGTGGAACGGGGTTTAGTGGGGGGGGGTCTTGCAGTTAAAAAAGGCACATACTTTTTTGGGCACTGTCTTGATACATCACAACGGTTCTCTGGGAGAAATTTCAAGGTTTGTTTCGACATGCAATGGTAGACAGTTCCCTTGTTAGTTTTGTTACTTCACTTCCCTCTGGAGTATCACAATTATCATAGACTGAGGAAATCTACAAATTCATTAGAGCCTGGGTTTTCCTCTATACACTTGTGTCATGTGTATTTTTCTTGACTGTTTAACTCATGGCCCAAATGGGAGTCAGTGACCAATCACGTTTCAATGAATTTTGTTTTACAAGCAATGACAGTCGTGTTTCACCTCGTTATTTATCGAATTCTGTTTACCACAATAAATAAAGCTCCTCCTTTTTAATATTCTGAACTGGTCAGAGCATTATTTTTCAGTGACTGACTCTCCAACAAACACGTTGAATATAGCAAATAATGAACAGATTCCTTCGATCTACACATTTGATAATTGTGTGTTCAATAATTGTGTTTTTAAATCATGATTTTACTGATTTGTTTACTTAAAAATTAATTAATGACATATAATATTGGTGAATATACAGTTTGACGTGTTTCATTTTTTCTCCACTAGGATGCATTCTTACAATATTGTGATTTTATTTGGGAATGAATAATATGAAGTTGCAATGGATCAACAAATGAAACATAACATTTATATTTGTTTTCAAAATCGCCGTAAACATTAAATATATAAATATTTTAAAATAACTATAGTTAAATAATGATTTGTGAGTAAATAGCTTAATTTCATTCGTTAAATAGTCCTAACAAATGCCACTCTTGATTTCCAAATCCTCTAGATAAATTGAAGATCACTCGTGGCATTACTTATGATAATTTTGATTCGATCTGTTTGAAAAATAGCAGTAATAATGAGATTTTCAGTAATCGGAAGTTTGTTATCGCTCTTGGAAAATACCCCTTTAAACTCTTTAATGTTCTTTGTCCATGTTGAAATTGAAAAATAATAACCTCCAGAATAACAACAGAGTTACAAAACATTCTCTGTGTGTTTCCAGTGGGCGAACTTAATGCGCGAACTTATCGATATGAATAGAGTATTTTGTTACCGAAGGTATACTGTATTTAAACAGCTCTTTTTATTTACGACTCTTGTATTATTTTTCACACAATAAAAAATCAGTTTTTTAAAAATATTTCTATTATTAAACATCGCTACACAGCTCATACATGATTCAAACGTTGTACAATTTCGAACAATTAATGAAAAAGTGGTGTTTTTTTCTTTTTTTTAACTGAATGAGAGGTGCAGTGGTGATTGTATTTAAACCGTTATTGCCTGCAGGGTTCTGCTCTATTTTATTGTCAACAGTTTTGCATTTAGTATTTAACCCATTATTGCCTACAGGGTTTTGTTCTATTTTATTTCGATATCACTGAGTAACAAAAAAGAAACTTTGTTTTTGTCTCAGAAAGAAAAATATGTGATTCTGATAGTATGTCTTCTTCTGAATCCAAGTATGATATCGGGTTTTCTCCATCACGCAAGGTTTCCGAGAGACAGGAATTTATAATTTCAAACACTTTATTATTTTCTACATTCGTAACTACACAATAGTCGAACATTCGGAATCACATAGAAAGTAAGAAATGACGATTTTCTGCTATATTTCGCCTGTGGAGCATCCCTCTTCATGGTCCAACAATAATCGGCCAGCATATTAGGATTCCATTTGCCTTGATATTTCTTTTCCATAGCTGAAATCTCCTGAGTTAGCTCATTTGGATTTAGTATCCAACAATAATCGGCCAGCATATTAGGATTCCATTTGCCTTGATATCTCTTTTCCATAGCTGAAATCTCCTGAGTTAGCTCATTTGGTTTTATTTTACAATGGACAAATAGACGAAAAAACGTTTATTAAAAAATAATTATTTAAATCCATTAATTGAAATTGAAATAAAAAAAACTGTGGGTGATGGAGAAATTCCGAATACATATTTGAAAACACGATAAATCTGCATTAAGTAAAACTATTGGTACTCATGAGACAAAAATCATGTTGACCAGTGTATTTAATATTAAATTTATCACTTTTCACTCAATGACACATTTAATTTGAAGAGAAAAATAAGCCTAAATCGGGATTTGAACCCAATATCTCTGGTTCTGTACATTAGTGCTTTAACGATTTAAGCTACTAGGCATCACAATTTAAACATAGATTTTTCTCATATACTAATACGATTTCCATGCGCCAGGTAGCAGTGAAATTTTGTTCCACTAACGCCATCTAGCGGTCACTTAAATAAGAGCACTTTTTTAAAAATGGAAATCAACACATTACATTTCTAGCAAGTAAAGCTGATATTTGATAAAAAAAATTAATATTAAATTTATCACTTCTCACTCAATGACAAATTCAATTTGATCTTCAAATCTATTCTATTGTCAACAGTTTTGTATTTAGACATGAATATACAGGGTGTAACTAAATTCTCTTTACAGAGTTTGAGGACTTGTAGTGGGTACCAAGACGGTTATGTTTACCATAGGAACTCATGTTCGGAAACATACCTTTTCCCGCTACACGCGAAATACCACAACACACATTGCTCTCTCTGATGCCTGCTGCTGGTCGTCTGGGTCCAAAAAGAAGGGCTCACTCCTTGAGATAGTTAAACTAATTCATTTTAATTTGTAGTCTACTTACTAGATTTATCTTAAAATAAGTTAAAATGTCCACCGCTGTGGTCTCGAGGTAGCGTGCTGCCTTGTCACGCAGCGGGCCCGGGTTCGATCCCCGGTCGGGGCAGTTTTTCTGGGTGAGGTTTTTATCGGGGTTTTTCCTCACCTGTAAGACAAATGTCAGGAAACTTTAAGGCCCAAATGGTCCCCGAAATCATATGGCCATCATCCTTATCATTATAATTATCATCATCATCCTTCACCGGTGTGGAAAGCAACGGGAAGCTACCACACCTACACAATTCCCTAGTAAAGCTGGAAGCATAGCATGAAAATGCTATGATTGCAGTGAAGGACCTGCCTTCGGGCAGAATTACTATGGATAAGTTAAAATATACCTTCTTAGGTAAGATCCGTCGTCCTTAACTTATAAAATATGTATTATTTATGCCTGTAGGCCTTTCAGAATATCCGTTCCATCTTCAGCAGGTCCCTCTTCGCTACAACATCTAGTCTGATGGTTGGTGCTGCTGGTCCTAATGTGGTGTTGTCATGTTAGAACCAGCAGGATCAACCATCAGACTGGATGTTGTAGCGAAGAGGGTCCTGCTGAAGATGGAACGGATGTTCTGAAAGGCCTACAGGCATGAAGAATACATATTTTATAAGTTGAGGACGACGGATCTTACTTAAGAAGGTATATTTTAACTTATTTTATTTTATGACTCTCCACCTCAACGGTTTTAACAATGAATTTTATTAGAATAGATTTATCTTTACCCAAATAAATCACACATTAGCAATAGGCATAAGTCTCCTAATTCAAACTACCTTTATTTCAATTCTTGTAACGAGCACTTATGGTAACACAGATACAGTACCTCCACACTAAAGGTTATCCGATCTTAAAGTGATCCCCGTCAAAACAAAACCATGTGACCTGCTCGCTTTTCATTGGTTATGGACACCGACGTATGCTGTAAAAGCAATAAGTACGCGAAAAAATAGTTTTCTTCATTAAATAAAAAAATATGTCCTCTTACTATACTTAATCTTTGTGAATGAAAAAAAAAATATTCAGAACTTAGAAAATATTCTAAAATAAATGTAATCAATAATTAGAACTTAAAAATAGTTTATTACATATGGATGACGCATTTGTCATGTTTCAGTCGATTCTGATGCAACAAAATGGCTGAAATGTGTAGAGTCTTCTGTTGTTGTGTCGCCATCTAAATTTTTGAAGCACAAGTCTGGCAAACATTTGACTAGCTAGTGGTAAAAAAAACAGCTATTTTAAATGTGTTTCACAAGTTCAGTAAAAAATCTCACCAGCTTTCTTGTAATCACCCAATTCAACGATCACATGTCTTATATACTTCACACGTGTCACTGTGAATGTGCCAGCAATTGTGACGCGAATGGCGGAAGGATACAATTGGCGTTTGTTTATGTTAGGATCACTCTAAGAGCGGATAAGGTATATAATAACAACAATAATAATAATAATAATAATAATAATAATAATAATAATAATAATAATAATAATAATAATAATAATAATAATAAATAATAAATCCCTGAAAAAGTTACTAGTTATAATAAAAGTTTAGGAATTATTAATGAAGTTATGAAACCATCCCTTGTACAAAAAAACACCAGATTACGTTTATATAACACTTTGGCTAGACCAGTATTGACCTATGGTAGTGAAGCATGGACACTAAAAAAACAACATGAAAGCAGAATAACGGCTTGTGAAATGAGATTCATGCGTAGAACAGCGGGTTACACCAGATGGAATCGGAAAAGGAACACCGATATCTTAAAAGAATTGAAGACTACGCCAATTTTGGAATATATTAAACAGTACCAACTAAATTGGAAACACCATCTTGAAAGAATGAGTTCAAATCGGATCCCCAAAGCTGTTTATAATTATATACCAAGAGGACGAAGATCACTGGGCCGTCCTATGAAACGCTGGAGGGAAAATTTTCTATAGGATCGTAACAGGCCTTGGCCTAATACTTGGAGGGAATAATAATAATAATAATAATAATAATAATAATAATAATAATAATAATAATAATAATAATAATAATAATAATAATAAATAGCTTTATTTTACCTGGCAGAGTTAAGGCCTTGTCTGCCACACACCCAGGTTTTTAAAAAAAATACAAAATACAAAAAAATAGTCTCACAACTACATAAACAATTAAATATTATAAAAACAATACAACACAATTAATATTTATAATCTATTGTGATTTACTCTAAATTTAACGAATTAAATATATAATATGTACAAGGTATAAAAAACGATAAAAAATTATTAATGACAGTATTAATTTAAATAAATAAAGAGAAATTAATTATTGGACAACAGGTAACTGTTATAAGACGATCAAACCTTGGTCTTGAAACATCCGCCACACACAGCCTTTGAATTTATGTAGATGACATGGTGGTATAGAATCCCCAAGGCCTTAATCCTAAACTTAATGTCCATAGTAATTCCATAGTAATTCTGCCCGAAGGCAGGTCCTTCACTGCAATCATAGCATTTTCATGCTATGCTTCCAGCTTTACTAGGGAATTGTGTAGGTGTGGTAGCTTCCCGTTGCTTTCCACACCGGTGAAGGATGATGGTGATGATGATAATGATGAGGATGATGATGATGAAGATGATGGCCATATGATTTCGGGGACCGTTTGGGCCTTAAAGTTTTCCTGACATTTGTCTTACACGTGAGGAAAAACCCCGATAAAAACCTCACCCAGAAAAACTGCCCCGACCGGGGATCGAACCCGGGCCCGCTGCGTGACAAGGCAGCACGCTACCTCGAGACCACAGCGGTGGACTATATATATATATATATATATATATATATATATAATGTCGCAACACGTTCAATGTGATTTGTTTTATCATTCCAGTAGTAATTACCATAGTTTCTATGAATCACGAAGTTAGATAGCCCTCTGTATAGCGTGATTTTATTGTTCGTTGCGTTGGTTTTCGTTTTCTAGACGGCGAATATCAATTAAGTGAATGCTTCGCTAGTGCGCATGACTGGATTAATGATAATAATGATACTACTTTTTTTTCGTTGCATGTCAGGCAGTATTAAAACTGCTCTACTAAGATTTCCCGAGAGACGCTTTCTTGGGTGTCATTTTTCAGAAACTTAGCAAAATACGCAGCATCACTGGATGCTTTTCTGTATTAAACTCAATATTCTAATGCATTTTATTAAAGTTTGAAGGGAAGCGCGTTAGATTGGTAACTTTGCTTCTGTGTGAAGCATTCAACACAACCACATTTTTAAAAATATGTTAAATAGTATATAATATACTTATTCAATGGAAATGGACAGCTAATGAACAAATGAGGAAAATTTTGAAGAAGTGTCTGAATTCAAATACCTAGGAACAATAATTACAAAAAGGAATGAGATGCACAAATAAATGAAATATAGGCTCAAATTTTGGAAATGCATGCTATTATGCATTATACAGGGACTCTGGTCATCCCAACTTCTCTAAAAAAAAGCGGTAAACTGAAAATATATAAAACTGTTATTCTCACAGTTATATGGAAGCGAAACATGGACTCTTACTTTAAGGGAGAAAAAAAGATTACGAGTATTTAAGAATAATGATTTTAGGAAACTTTTTGGACAAAAGAGAGATGAACAGACAGGTGAATGGAGAAGACTACTTAACAGTTAGCTACATGATCTTTATCATCATCATCATCATCACTCCAAGGATTAGGCAATTGCCCGTTCCGACTTCATATTGCATCAGCCCAACGTCTTCTAGGTCTTCCAACATCACGCCTTCCTCTTGCTTGATAATTTCTGGCTAACAATGGATATCTCTCCTTGCTCATTCCATCCATGTGATCAATCCATTTCTGTCTGTAATTCGTGACTTTATCCAATAAAGGCTGTACTTTCAATTCTTCTCTTATATCCTCATTTCTTATTCTATCAAGTCTTGTACATCCTTTTACTTGTCTTAGGAACCGCATCTCTGCCGTCTGTATTCTATCCTTCTGTCTTTTCACTGGAGCCCAAGTTTCACATCCATACAATATTGTGGGAACCGCCATAACATTATACATTTTATCTTGGTTTCTTTTCTAATTTTATTTTTGAATGTTCTCTGTATTGTTCCACACACCGTCTGAAATTTATTTATTTTGGAGTCAATATCTCTTTCCACATTGTAGCCAACATCACAGCCCAAATATTTGAAACTAGACACCTGTTCTATACTTTGATTTTCTAAAATAATTTTGGTTCTCACTGGATCTCTTCCTCTAAAAGCCATGGTCTTCGTTTTCCTTACAGAAATTTTTAGATCGTATAATTTACATATTTCATTTAATGCATGCATTGATTTCTGTAAGTCGTCTTCATTTTTCTGTATTATGATTACATCGTCAGCAAATAAAAGATTATTTATGCACATTTTATTATCCATTCTTATTCCTGGATTTACTAAAACTTTCCATTTATTAAAAATATCGTCTATATATATATTAAACAAAGTGGGTGATAAACTACATCCTTGTCGTAATCCAGTATTTGTTTTGATTGCATCTGTTCTTTTGAATCCGGTATCTATAATTATATTTGTGTCTTCATATAATGTCTTTATTGTTTCTACAAGGCACAGCGGGTATCCTTTCATTCGTAATATTTCCCATAATTTTTGTCTGTTTACTCGATCGAAGGCCTTATCCAAATCTATAAATCCTATGTGAGTTTCTAAGTTATGTTCTCTTCTCTTTTCTATGAGTTGTTTCAGTGTAAAGACATTGTCTATACATGACCTTCCCTTTCTGAATCCACTTTGATTTTCACTTATTATTACTTCTGTTATGTTTCTCAATCTATTATTTATTATTTTCGTATATATTTTGTAGCCAGTATTCATTAAGCTAATCCCTCTGTAATTCTCGCAATTTCTCCGGTCTCCTCTTTTGAATATATTCTTGACAATTGCTGTTTTCCAAGTGGTTGGAATCCCATAGGTCTGCCAACATATATTAATTAGATGAAGTATTCGTAGTTTACACAATATTCCACTATATTTGATTAATTCCATATTTATATTATCTAATCCTGTTGCTTTCCTATTCTTAGTGGTTTTCAAAGCCATTTCTAATTCATTTATGTCTATTACATCAATATTTTCCACTTTTATTTCTTCCTCATTGTTCTCTTTTCCTTCAATTTCCTCCTTTTTCCAAAGTTTTTCATAATGCTGGATCCATTCTTGTTCTGGGATTATATTCAATCTGGCAGAATCTTTCTCAGTCTGATTTAGATGTTTCACTAATTTATAACCTATTTCTTGTCTTCCATACATATCATGTTCTACTGAGCTTATAAATTTATCCCATGACTCCTGATGGGATTTTCTTATAATGCTTTTAGCAATTCTCCTTTTCATTTTATATTCTTCATAAGATTCTTCTGTTTTCAGTCGTAAGTATGTATGATATGCTTTTTGTTTTTCATTCACTGCATTTTGTATATTCGCATTCCAAGTTCTCAAGCCCTTCCTATTCCTTATTCTATTTTTCTTTCCTAATATCTCATTTGCTGTTTTATGTATTACATTTGATATATTTTCCCATTCAATATTTATATCTTCTGACGTCGCTATCTCTGATATATATTTATTCATTCTGCTTTCATAATGTTGTCTAATACTTTGATCTTGTAATAAATATATTTTATATTACTTCTTCTTGGTTTCTTTTGTTCTTTATGTTATTTTTCCGCCATTTAGCTATTATGTTTATTTTGCTTATCACGAGATAGTGATCAGAGTATATATCGCTGCCTCTATGTACTCTCACATCTTTTACCAAGGCTCCTAGCTTGTTGTTTTACGATTAAATAGTCAATTATTGATCTTGAGTTATATCCACTTCTTGTATATTTATGTATGTCCTTTTTTCGGAAATAGGTATTCATTATTTTTAATTGATTATAGGCTGAAAACTGTCTCAAATCCTGTCCATTTTCATTTATTGTTATTTCTCCATTATTTCCTATTACATTAGGTATAGGGACATTGCCTACTCTGGCATTTAAGTCTCCACTTATTATTAAATGATGATCTTTTTGTATATTTATCAACTAATGTTTGTAATGTTTTATAAAATGTTTTTGTTTCTTCTTTCTTGCCTTCCTCTGGGGCATACACAGCAATTATCATCATATATCCTCTTTCAATTTTAAATCTGGCTATCAGGATTCTTTCATTTATAAACTCATAGCTATTCAATTTGTTCTTCCATTTTTCATCTATTAAAATTGCCTACTCCACACTGCGCTCTTGTTGTCTGTTCTACTCCGCTATACAACATAGTATAGTGTTGTAAGTCCTTTGTTCCTTTTAGTTTCTTTTTTGTTTCTGTTATTGTTGCTATATTTATTTCTTTTTTCTTTAATTCTCTTTCTAATTCTTCTTCTTTTGTATTTTATTCCCCTTACGTTCCAATTTCCTAATTTCAAAATGTCCTTTATTCCAAATCGTATCCTTTTATCTTGCTTGGGTCGGTTCCTTTTATGACAATCCGGCTGATTTCCATGAAGCTTCTCAGTAAGATAAATGTCTCCTGGAAGCGTTACGAGCGCTTCGCAGGACAAGGATGGTGGAAGGGCTGCTTCCTCTGAGCCTCCAAACATGCTCCTCTGGGTATCCACCCCCCAAGAGAGGGCTGCTTCTTCCGCTCTTCAAGCCCTACAAGTTTAGCTGTGCTATTCCTTGTCGCCCTGTTGACCGTTGAAGACTTGACTTGACGAAGATGTGGCCGCCCAATATGGATACAGACGCCATTCCTTCGTCGTGAGCTATACTTAGTTCCCCTCGCCTCTTACCCACCAGCAAGATTAACCTAAGTCAATCTTCCCCAGTAGAGTCGTCTGGTTCATCGGGTACTAAGCCCCCCCACCACGTCAAGGTGATAGCTCCTGGGGGGGATGATCTTTATAGAAAACCAAATATAATAAGAAGAGTTAAGTCTCGTAGACTGCGATGGGCAGGACATGTGGCACGAATGGGAATGCAAAATGTACATGGAAGTTTCTTGTAAGAAAACCAGAAGAAAAACGCCCAGTTGGACCAAGAATGAGGTGGGAGAATGACATTAACCATGATTCGAGGAAGTAGATTATACAGAGGGGCACGCCGTAGCGTAGTGGTTGAGGCACTGAGCTACGAGCCGGAGGGTCGAGGATTCAAGTCCCGTTGGGGTCAGGATTTTTAAACTGACCCAAACCCTCTGGCGGCACTATGACCTTGGGATCGACTCAGCCTCTAACGGAAATTAGTACCAGGCGCTTGTTCTGGGGTAAAGGCGGCCGTCACGCAGGGCTGACAACTCAGCTGACATAAAGTGCCGATTGTCTAGAAAAAGTGGGAGCCTTAATCCCCTACTACCCCAAGGGCCTCCGGGCCTGTTGTGGGATCACTTTTACTTACTTACTAGATTATACAGGGGAAGATTAGAAGACATTTTTAGCTCAGGATAAGGGTACGTGGAAAGCTTATGTCCTCGATAGTGCCAGTGAGTTAGTTAGTTATGCTGTACATAGCAAAGTGATTGCTCTAGTTTCCACATTGAATTATATCACTTTTTTATGAATTGGGTTTATGTATAGGCCTACAATTTTCCTGTTGCCAGGAATTTTCTCTTCCTCCCATATATTTATTAGAAGTTTGTGTATAACTTATTTCATATCCTTGTCTCCAGCCTTAATTAATTCGACTTGTGCCTTACCGATTTTTTTACAGATGGCCATTTATAATCTATGATATCAGATGGCTCATTGTACGAATTTACATTTATATTAGGTGGTAGAAATTCTTCTGCGATAACATCTACACTCTTTTGATAAAACGTCCTTAGCGAGGCCTAGAAGACCCTTTGGCCTACCAGCCGGCTGCTGACCTAACAAACAAATATGTTAATAATAGAGGTGGACAATCATCCCATCATTCCAGGGATGACATGTGGTAAGCATGTTGGGTCCCCCAGGCGTCTTAATTGCTTTTCTCAACCTGGAGTCTCTACTTATTGTAGCGACGTTGGGGTCAGGATTTTTAAACTGACCCAAACCCTCTGGCGGCACTATGGCCCTGGGGTCGACTCAGCCTCTAACGGAAATGAGTACCAGACGCTTGTTCTGGGGGTAAAGGCGGCCGTCACGCAGGGTTGACAACCCGGCTGACATAAAGTGCCGATTGTCTAGAAAAAGTGGGAGCCTTAACCTCCTACTACCCCAAGGGCCTCCGGGTCTATTGTGGGATCACTTTACTTTACTTTACTTTACCTAATTTCCTCACGATGCTGGGTTCGAACCAGTCTCATACTGACCGAAATTCCATGAGAAATTTTCTTCACCCATGGAGACTCGAACCAGCGCAAGTACTGTAGCTCTGTGCCAAGGTATTATGCCTTAAGAAATTTGGTGTTAGAGGATGGAGAAGGAAAGCATTCGACAGGAAATACCTTGTTACTGACCAGGGATAAAAATTATCTGCGGTTCTATCTATGATAATGATGATGATGATTACGGGATTGATCATTAATTTGACAATATCGTTATAACAGTTGATACACCGTGTTCTAAAATGATGGACGGGGTTTTAAGTAGTTGGTATAGCTTTACAAACGAAATTGGATGTGTGATTATTTGCTATAATGGAAGAAAAACTGTGAAAGTTTCATATCCTGTATGCAGTAATTTGTTTCTTGTCATTATTACGTCAGCGTTAAATTTGTGAAAATGGCGATTCCTGTACAGAAGTCATTCTGTGTGTTGCAATTTGCGAGGTCTGGTTTCAGGTCGTCCACGAACACCAAATGACGCGTCGATCCGCATGACATGATTCATTCCCATACCCTTCACTGTCCCCCGATCTCACACCTTGTGATTTCTTCCTGTGGGAGTATGTGAAGGACCATGTGTACGTACCACCACTTCCGGTGGACCTTACAGACTTGAGAAGAAGGATTGTTGCTGCGTTGAATACATTACTCCAAATATGCTGACCAAGTGTTGGGAGGAATTCGACTATCGGCTAGATGTTTGCCTTGTGACGAAAGGTGCTCACATCGAACACTTATAAAGTATGTTATGAAAACTCGAAGAGCTTCTCTTTAATCCCATGTACCTTTTGTTCTTATATCCATTACGTAAGGGAAATTACCTAACTTTCAAACCCCGTCCATCATTTTGGAACACTCTGTATAATCTCCATTTTATATGACTATTTATCTTACTTTACTCAAGTTCTATATATATATATATATATATATATATATATATATATATATATATATATATTTCCCCCTTCTCTGTTTCCATTTTTCACACAACGCGGTTTAAGGTGAGATACTGTGACATTTGTCCAAAGCCTGGATTGTTTCTTGTAAGGAGCAATTTTCTCTTATCTTAAATCTGAACTCGAAGTTGGCCCAGTCCTTGTTACCGACGCTTGGCAGGTTTGTCCTGAATTTGATAGCATGTTTTATAATACAGGTTGTGCCATAAGTCAGGTAACCACTGCACATGGTTGCAAGGAAAAAAATCAGATTGGTTGAAACTAGTGTTTGAAAACAGGACCTTCAGAATACAGTCTTAAACTCTACTGCTTGAGATGATCCAACAATGGAGGTCACTTTGAACAATTTTGGTAATTGTTTTTTGTATATATGTTGTAAGCTACACAAAATAATATAGGACTATTCAGAAAGAAGGAACAGACTTCAAACGTTTATTTATTCCAAATTACAACAAATAGAAACACAATTCCAACATTCCTGGAAAGAGTAGAGTTTGAAGTTCTGATCACGGGCGCATTGGCGCGGTTGCTTGTCATGTTGATTGTTTGTATTAAAATGGCGACACAAAAGGACATTGGGTTGGAAGAGGAGGAGCAAAAGATCAACTTCATTACCGGTGGCCTCCCAGGTCACCCGACTTAACACCGTGTGATTTTTATCTGTGGGGTTACGTAAAATACCGTGTTTTTATCCCCCCTGTGCGACATCGAATTGTTGAAGCTGTGAATTCGATAACTAGAGACCAGCTGATTCGTGTGTGGCAAGAAATGAGCCACCGTTTTGATATTTGTCATGTAACACATGGTGCTCATATTGAATGCATAAAATAGTACAATTTGAACTTTTCTCTTTCATTGACCGTTGGAATTTTGTTATATTTTTTTTGTAGTTTGGAAGAAATAAATGTTTGAAGTCTGTTCCTTCTTTCTGAATAGCCCTGTGTATTTGCATTTTCGGTTAACTGACTTAAGCTGCATCCTGTATTTTAACATATAGAATTGAACCCATGTTTTACCTACTGGTACATCGCGATGTATTTAATGTGTATGTTTACAATTAATGATTAGTATTTCGGGGTTCCTACTTAAATAATTATAGTGCAATAAAATAACTATACTGTAATATTACATATTACAAACCACATATGGGAAGTAAAACCACTGCCCTCTATGTGTACCACATACAATATATGTACAAAAAATACCCGAAAGGTAGTGTTAATATTCATTATCCGAAACAAAGCACTGCATTTTAAATGAGCTGAACTTTATCTGAAACAATATAAAACAATAAATACTTACTTGCTGCCATTTTATGACTACATTGGTCTCATGGTCTCCTGTTGTTTCAACTAATAAGCATTGCCCACTCTGTTAACGTTAATCAATAATTGTTTATAATGATCGCAAATATTTCCAACAAAGGTGTTATTATGTTACTATTATCTATTATTTGAAAACACCATCGTGCAAAAAATAACGTACAATACACGTTTGTGAAGTGTTTTACAGAATTGAGGATAATGTTTAAAAACCGAGCGATAGCGAGGTTTTTAATTTCCGAGATTCTGTAAAAAAACACTTACCAACGTCGCATCGTAATATTCTGTTAACGATTGGGAATATTTTGGACTTTTAGTATAAAAATGTTTAAGTGTACGGCTACATTTACATTGACTAGTTTCTAGAAAACAAGGTGCATTCGGTAGCAAGTGTCGGGCCGTTTGTGGAGGTCTCTTGGGCAATTGCAATTCAGCGAGAGCCATGAAACTTTTTGAGGCCAAAATACTTCCATCTTAACATATGGAATAGAAATCACATGGACGAACCTCAGCTACGAGACTTAAAACACCTTAGAAAAAGTGAAAGAAAGATTCCTTAAAGGAGCTTTCTCCAAATTTGCTCCATCTAGAATTGCATATGAGTTCCCTCGTGGAAGATCTACGCACAAACTTCCTGCTACCAGCTACTAAACAGGAAACTACATCGAAGGAGATAAGACAAAAGAAGAGAAAAGAAATACCGGAAGATTTTTACGCAACAGATGCAATGATCAATCGGGACTGGACTGGACCAAACAACAAGATACGCAGTGCAGTAACAAGGCTGGCAGTGCGTGAATATCACCACAAACTCTGCAAAATTTCAACCTATCATGATCCGTCAAGTTACTGCGTGTGTAAGCTCTGTGATAGACCGTGTGAAAGATACCATTTCAATGTCTGTTTAAAGAGAACAAAATCGTTGCTGGTTGCTGTACAGCAGAGACCAAATCTAATGCACATTTGTGCGCACTTCTTGATATTACTATTAATTCAGCGATAGCGTTTTTCTTCGTTTTCTAGAGATACGAATATAAAGGGATATGATTAGTCAGGAATCGTGTAAGAATGTAATTTGGACATAGAGATATGGAGAGTTTAATGGATATTGAAAGGATAAACAGTTTGGCGTGTGCAGTGTTTTCAGAATTAATGTATACATTATTCCAAATTTGAATATAATGGCCTTTTAGCATGTGTTTGCCTGTGTTCTTTGATATGGGGTTGTATGTTATGGTTAGCGGATGCAATGTTGACCGACATTCATTGCCTCGTAAACCTGCACGTCCTATAGCCCAATGAGATGAGATTCCAACACTTTAGGTTCAAAACTAATACCTTAATACTTACAATAACCATTTTATCAACTATTAATTACTTCTTGACATCTTTTTTCGATTGTACAACTAATTCAAGATGACAGTTTAATATATATCTTACAGGTAATTTGGTCGCCCGCGGTGGACTAGTGGTTATGCTCCTTGCCTCTGGTCCCAGGGTCTCGGGTTCAAACCCGGCCGGGATCGATGGATTTTTTTAGGACGGAAAAATCCAAGGAGCAAGTCCTCCGGGAGGGACTTTAAGCCGTGGGTCCCGAGTCTGAAGATTTTCAGGCTCGTAAAAAATCATTAAGCCTGAATGAAGAGGCCTCTAAGCAAAATTTACCGAATTTTCCCGTCCTAGTACTACCTTGGTTTCCTAGATGTCAGTATGAGGCGGAACGCTTTCCACGGACCACTCAAATGACATCTATACGAAAACAAGTGTAACTAAATTAGTATGGTTCAAATTCTTCCCCTGTAGGGGTAGAGCGCCTAAATCTCTGTAAAGAGAAAACATGGGCTTACAATACAATACAAATAATTTGTGTATATTTGATTGGAGAGTAATTTGAAAACAAAACGAGAAATTTTAAATACATTTTGACAAAAAATAATTATGTACACAATAATTATGTAATAGGGGACGCGCCGTAGCGCAGTGATTAAGGCACTGCGCTGCAAGCCGGAAGGTCGAGGGTTCGAGTCCCGTGGGGGTCAGGATTTTTAAATTGATCCAAACCCTCTGGCGGCACTATGGTCCTGGGGGTCGACTGAGCCTCTAACTGAAATGAGTACCAGACGCTTGTTCTGGAGGTAAAGGCGGCCGTCACGCAGGGCTGACAACCCTGATATGAAGTGCCGATTTTCTAGAAAAAGTGGGAGCCGTAACCTCCTACTACCCAAGGGCCTCCTGAGGCCTGTAGTGGGATCACTTTACTATAATTATGTAATAATTTGGGAATATTATTATAGTAAATAATAAAAAAATAGGCTGGACTTAAAAAATCCGCCCTAGTTATTAGGGGTACGCCATCCCTCCTCGTTCCCCCAACTAAAGCACAGATAATAGTTTTAGGGATAGAATGCACTCAGTTTTTTCGTTGCTATTAATGGACCTGGGTAATTAGTGATAAGACACTCTTTTTTTTTTTAAATTCCCGGGTTACTTTTCAACATGATAATAAGCAGAAAAATCGCGTTGAAAGATTCCGTTACATAGATAGATAGATAGATAGATATATAGATACAGGTCAAGCTAATATAAAGCGTGTAAAAACCGTAGGAATTCAATGCACATGCTTTGGAAAATCGGTGTGAGGCAAGTAGGTGCAAAGAATTCATAAAGGTGCCAAAACTTTTTTCTTAATTTTTGTGTTATGAAGAAAAATTAATTTGTTAAACAAAGAATATATATACCACCTAATGCTCAAAAATACAAAAAAAACGAGCCTTGAAGAAATAAGTTTACAATTTTTTCCAGAAAAAATTAGAAAGACGAAAAAGTGTAATTTTTTACAATAATTGTATTACCAGACCCCTAATCGTTGTAGATATTTTTTTCCGGGGCTTCACTTGAAGGCATGATAATGATAAGTGGACGAAGACTACTTTTTGTGAATTTGAGTTATTAGCACAAAATACAATTAGAATGCATGCTCCATCTATTGGTGTGAGAATGGTATTAAAATACTTCACACATTGCCAATAAATCAGAAGAAACTGGATGGTATTATGAAGTTTGAAAAGTTTATACCTCCAGTGTATAAGCAGTGGTATGAACTTGGTGTGGATAATGAAAAGAATGAATGTACATTAATGTGACGTTATATTCTCTAATTAATTGGTTAATTTCTTCGTAAAGCTACATAATAATATTATCTGATGCATATTATAACACAATCTACTTACTTACTCACTGACACTATCGAACCCGTAGGTTCATGGCCGCACGGACATAAGCTCTCCATACATCCCTATCCTGAGCTAATGCTTTCCAATCATTCCCTGTATAATCTACTTCCCTCAAATCATAGTTAATGTTATTCTCCCACCTCATTCTCGGTCTACCAACTGGGCGTTTTCCCTCTGGCTTTCCTACAAGAAGCCTCCATGCAAGTCTTTCATTCCCCATACGTGCAACATGTCCTGCCCATCGCAGTCTACGAGACTTAACTGTTCTTATTATATCTGGCTTCCTATAAAGACCATGTAGTTCATTGTTTAGTAGTCTTCTCCATTCACCTGTCTCTTCATCTCTCTTTGGTCCAAAAATTTTCCTAACACAATGTAAGTTACATGATTCAGATGAGTTGTGCTTCAGTTCACATATCAGTGATTTTGTGCTGGAAAAAATTCACAACTTTGATTGAGATTGAGAACTGGAACTGGATAAATCCATCGACATTTTCTGTTAATAACTCACTTTAGGCTGACTTAATATTTACTTTAATACTAAAAAATGTTGAAAGATATCGGTAACATTGCAGTGACTACAAAAAAAATTACTAAATGGTGAAATAAATTGATTAAAATAGTTTTTCTTGATTTTCTCAAAAGTAGTGAATTGGTCTTTATCCACCTATCATTCTCATGCCTTCAATTGTAACTTTTTATGGTGAAAATATTGTTCAAAAGTATTTAAATTTGCTAAAATTTAGAAATAGATGTCTCAGTAATTTACCACCAACATGGCCAAAAATGGTCCCATATAAATCATCGAAAATTACTTTTATACTTCAAGAGTTGGTCAACAACCCTATTGTAATTAAAGGTGATAAGTTAAATTAAATGACTTAAAAGTTATTCTAAACTTGGCGTTATTTCTGACTTGCATGGAGAAAGAACTCTCTTAATGGTTCGGCTGCTCGAGCGCTGAAAAGCGATCTCGCACGTTATTTGTCTGTCCAACGGATGTGTTCCCCTGTAAGATATGCGAACTAATGCTTACTTCCTTTTCTGCCTCGGCAAACCATTTCCCTCCCTGCATTCCTATCTCTTTCTCTTTTCAATATCTCTCTTGCACTTACACTCCAGTGTTGTCAACTCTCAACTCCAACCATGCATTATTCAATATTCAAGAACCATGACACTGGGGGAAGTTCGGCAACATTCCTACTCGATAAGTTACCGTGGCTGCTGTTTGACTTAGTGGAAGGGGAGTACAGTGAATTGGTGTGGGTATAGATATGTACTTTTCTAAGAACGATGTCAGCGCTATAGGGTCACAGATCCATTGGTCCGAGTATACCTCACCATTGCGGCCCTTCCCCTTCGGTGGCGCGTCGGAGTGAAGTAGTCAAGAGTTTTGAAGGATTCTTTTTGGCGGTTTTTAGTTGCTCTTTCGATTATGTGAGGGTCGTAGAACATTCTTTTAAAAACAAAAATCAATTTCAACATTTTCCACATTGGCCATGTGGATGGAATATTACGTAGATAGTTGTTTTTTTACATTTTAGTGAACTGTGCGAAAGTTTGTGAAGTTAAAAGCGACTTTTTTTTACCCGGTCTTGGTAGAATACAACGTTTCTCTGGAAAGAATTTCAAGATAGGTTTTGGCATGCAATGGTTGACAGTTCCCTTGTGTGTGTCGCTTCTTTGAGAAAGGGAATTAAAGCAGTGAGCCCGTCTCTTAGATTTACGGGATATAAGATAACTTCAAGTCAAATAGGGGGAAATGAAACACAATTTGTCGTCTTTTCACGTCCAGATTTTAATTGGAACTGTAATAACCTGAGTTGAACATATAATGGAAAAGGACAGTTAATGAAAAATAAGGGAGAATTTGAGGAAGTGGCTGAATCCAAATACCTAGGAACAATAATTACAAATAGTAAAGAGATGTACAAGGAAATTAAACATAGATTCAATTCTGGAAATGCGTGCTATTATTACAGGGACTCTTGTCCCAACTTCTCTCAAAAAACGTTAAAATGAAAATGTATAAAACTATTATTCTACCAGTTATATTATATGGGTGCAAAACATGGACTCTTACTTTAAGGGAGGAAAGGAGATTACAAGTATTTGAGAATAAAGTTCTTAGGAAAATTTTTGGACCAAAGAGAGATGAATAGACAGGTGAATGGAGAAGACTGCATAACAGTGAACTACATGGTCTTTATAATAATAATAATAATATAATAATAATAATAATAATAATAATAATAATAATAATAATAATAATAATAATAATAATAATAATAATAATAATAATAACAATAATAACAATAATTAATAATAATAATAATTATAATAATAGCTTTATTTTACCTGGCAGAGTTAAGGACTTAAGGCCTTGTCTGCCACTCAACCAGGTTTAAAAAAATACAAAAAAAAATAGTCTTACATCTAAGTTACAATATAGGCCTACATAAACAATTACATGTTATAAATACAATACAATCAATATTTATAATGTATTTTGATTTACGAATTAAATATATAATATGTACAATTTATAGGAAGCCAGATATAATAAGGGCAGTTAAGTCTCGTTTACTGCGATGGACAGGACATGTGGCACGGATGGGGAATGAAAGACGTGCGTGGAAGCTTCTTGTAGGGAAACCAGAGAGAAAACGCCCAATTGGTAGACCAAGAATGAGGTGGGCAAATAACAATAACTATGATTTGAGGGAAGTAGATTACACAGGGGATGATTTGAAAACATTAGCTCAGGATAGGGTTGTGTATGGAAAGCTTATGTCCGTGTGGCCATGAACCTATGGGTTCGATAGTGTCAGTTAGTTAGTTAGTTTTTAATGGCCCGAGTTGTTAAATAAAATGCTAACTATCCAGTTCCATTTAATCGTGTCTGATAGCACTGCTTCGCTCAGTCACTGATAAACCCCTAATGGAACCAGAGGGGAGTAACAATGGGATCTGCGAGGTGAACGATACAATGAACGAGTCGAGTGGTGTTTTAATGTGATACCGCAGACATATTGAATTTAATATCGCAATTCTAATCTTCCATATCATTACACATGTGGGACAAACTGTCATTACCTTTACGAGCAGTTGACATCCGCTAATTGAAATGAGAGCCACTTGCTTCATCGATAAATTCAGTTGCCACTACTTTTTTCATAACATTTGTGCACCAGTAAAAAAAATATATTTAGTATCTACTGCATATGTAATAATAATAATAATAATAATAATAATAATAATAATAATAATAATAATAATAAAAATAATAATAATAATAATAATAATGTTTTATTTATTCTGGCAGAGTTAAGGCCATAAGGCCTTCTCTTCCACTCAACCAGCACAAATACAAATAAATATTTGACAAATATAGATATAAAGTTTAGTAAAGTAAAGTGATCCCACAACAGGCCTCAGGAGGCCCTTGGGGTAGTAGGAGGTTAAGGCTCCCACTTTTTCTAGACAATCGGCACTTTATGTCAGCCGGGTTGTCAGCCCTGCGTGACGGCCGCCTTTACCCCCAGAACAAGCGTCTGGTACTCATTTCCGTTAGAGGCTGAGTCGACGCCAGGGCCATAGTGCCGCCAGAGGGTTTGGGTCAGTTTAAAAATCCTGACCCCAACGGGACTTGAACCCTCTACCCTCCGGCTTGTAGCCCAGTGCCTTAACTACTACGCTACGGCGTGATATACACTATACTAATTATAAACAGTTAAAGATACATTAAATGTAGCAATGTAAATTTTTATGTATACAAACAATGTTTTATACGATAATAATAATAATAATAATAATAATAATAATAATAATAATAATAATAATAATAATAATAATAATAATAATAATAATAATAATAATCATCATCATCATCACCATAGTACATTCACGAATTTAGGCCATTTGTTGACCTGTTTCGGCCTCAAGAGAAACACCATCCAAAAGTCTTTTGAGTGGACGTCCTGGTCTTCTTCTTCCTGCAGGTTGATTAATAATAATAATAATAATAATAATAATAATAATAATAATAATAATAATATAATAATGATAATAATTATAATAATAATAGTATAAATATGTACCTTGCACTGGGTAATGATGAAGTCGAGGTTAGAGCAAATATAAATTTAGATTCTTTTAAAAAGATATATTATTATTATGATTATTATTGGCATCTTATTATTAATATTATTAGATCTGAAATATTGCTTTGCATTGTTTCATCCTCCATGCATTTTATATGTTTACGTATCCACATCATTCCAATTTTTTTCGTAAGTATCATTTTTCTTTATCCTTCCTTGTTTCATCTACCCGTTCCTGGAATTTCCGCCCTTCTTATATCAAAATATTTTCCTGTTTTGAGCAGGGTTATCTTGGAACTAATTTGGTGCAAAAATGAATCAAGCCACAAGATAACTGAACTGAGGTAATAAATTAAAGTTAAATGTCAATAAAAATAATTCTCAAATAAAAATAAACATTTATTTATTACTTTTACTAACAGAATATCATAGATATTCTATTTTTTGAGAAAGATGCCAACAAAAACTTTTTTTTTTTAATTTCGAGATTTCTGCACATTTTTGTTGTCTGATTCTTTCTACAGAAAAATAAATTATATGCTTCTTTACTTGATTCATAGATGGCATAAGAATGCGGGTAGTGGGCTGGAAATTTTTCAGAGCATAGAGCGATACTCGAGGAACAATAACAGGCCTATAGCATTATCTCACATATTTCCAATTTGAGAGTTGATTCCTTTTTGCAGAGTGTGGTCCAAATATAATAAAATACTCAAGAATCCAATAAAATACATTTCTTCTCATTAAGATAAAACAAATACCTCAAGCGGTCGAGGCTGCAGGGTAGGTTGAAATACTGTGGCCGTGATATCTTATATCGTATCTTCAATCAAATATACTGTGTATGTACTATGATATAAAATTCCTAAATAACAATAATAAAATAATATAAATTAGCAAAACAAATGTGTTGTCGCAATTTATTATTATTATTATTATTATTATTATTATTATTATTATTAGTCAGTTTTCTGTAATTCTGTAAGCTAACTCTTACTAACTAACTCACTGGCACTATCGAACCAGTAGGTTCACGGTCGCGCGGACATAAGCTCTCCATACATTCCTATCCTGCGCTAATGATTTCCAATCATTCCCTGTATAATATAGCTCCCTCAAATCATAGTTAATGCTATTCTCCCACTTCATTCTTGGTCTACCAACTGGGAATTTTCCCTCTGGTTTTCCGACAAGAAGCTTCCATGAACGTCTTTTATTCCCCATTCGTGCCACACGTCCTGTCCATCGCAGTCTACGAGACTTAACTGTTCTTATTATACCTGGCTTCCTATAAAGATCGTTAAGTAGTCTTCTCCATTCACCTGTCTGTTCATCTCTTTTTGGTCCAAAAATTTTCCTAAGAACTTTATTCTCAAATATTTGTAATCTACTTTCCTTCCTTAAAGTAAGAGTCCATGTTTCGCATCCATATAATGTAACTGGTAGAATAACAGTTTTATATATTTTCAGTTTAACGTGTTTTGAAAGGAGTAGGGACGACAGGAATCCCCGTAACGCATAATAGCACGCATTTCCAGAATTGAGCCTATGTTTAATCTATTTGTGCATCTCATTCCTATTTGTGATTATTGTTCCTAAGTATTTGAATTCAGCCACTTCCTCAAAATGTCCCTCATTTGTCATTAGCTGTCCATTTCCATTATATAATATGCTAATTTTCACTAGCAGACTAACTAACTAACTCACTGGCACTATCGAACCCAGAGGTACATGGCCGCGCGGACATAAGCTCTCCATACATCCCTATCCTGAGCTAGTGTTTTCCAATCTTCCCCTGTGTATTCTACTCAAATCATAGTTAATGTTATGCTCCCACCTCATTCTTGGCCTATCAACTGGGCGTTTTCCCTCTGGTTTTGCTACAACAAGCTTCCATGCACCTCTTTCATTCCCCATACGTGCCACATGTCCTACCCATCGCAGTCTACGAGACTCAACTGTTCTTATTATGTCACTAGCAGACATAATACATTTTTAACCAATGAAAACCTTAAGCACATTCTTTCAAATATCCTGACTTATCGGTACTGAAGTATGACTAGCTATATCGCTGGCACTATCGAACCCATAGGTTCATGGTTGCACGGAGATAAGCTCTCCATACATCTCTATCCAGAACTAATGTTTTCCAATCATCTCCTGTATAATATAAATCCCTCAAATTCCGGTTAAAGTTATTCTCTCACCTCATCCTTGGTCTACCAACTGGATGTTTCCCCTCTGGTTTTCCTACAACTAGCTTTCATTCCCTTCTTCATTGTCCATTCGTGCTACATTCTTTCTTTCTTTATTTCTTTCTTAGTTGAAATTAGGTCTTCATATGACTCGAGCTATGTTTTTCAAAGTCTTCCTAGGCTTCTTCTTACTCCACTCTTAACATATCTAACAATCCTCAGAATCTTTTCCTTCTCCTTCTTGCTCATTCTTTTCCTTTCTCCATTTGGTCATCCTCCAACAGGTTAAATGCTACACTAGTTTCTAATGCCCTAAGTTTTACATGTATTTTTCTAGGAGTATTCATTTCTACTGTTTGAATTATTTGTCTTCTTTTTGTCGTCTGCGCTTTTCTTTTATGTGGGACATTCATTAAGTAATGCACATCAAAGAACGCGCCTTAGCGGCCAGAACAACAACGAACAGTATTAAAAACCTGAGTAAACTATCCCTGGAAACGGCAATGACCATCTTCCGCTTAAAAATCACACCAATCATAACCTATGGACTAGAAGTGATTTGGAAGAACCTAAATAAGGCAAACCTAGAGGAAATAGAGAAAGTCAAAGCACGCTTTTTAAAGAGAACAATAAGCGTATCAAAATACACGCCTTCACGCCTAACTCACATAGGCCTACTGATAAAGGAACCCTTCTTCATAGAAGAGCTCCTCCTGGACCTTCTGGTACCAGCAACAGATGCCTACAAAGAACTACTGAGGGCACTCAACGAGAAGAGAGAACAGATATGGTCTGAGTTCCACGCAACGGATGCGATGATATACAGGGAATGGACAGCAGCCAGATACGACCTCAGACACACCGTGACAAGATTCGCGGTCCATGGTTTACACCACCGGATATGCACAACAGTGAAACGCCATAACCCTGAAGAAAAGTGCAAGAGTATAGGAATCTCCATAACAGACTTCTATAAGACATGAAAACAATTCTTTCTACGTGGCCATTGGCTGTAATAATATATATTATTATAATTTTAGTTATCGATTGCCTTGCATTGGAAATGAACGAAACTTTAGAGAATGTATCTTAATTTCTTCCTTTAAAACGCCACGAAGCTTCATTGTTTTCAAATAGATGGCTGTGATTTATTTTAGTTTTAAAATGGCGGCTGTTCGTAAAACACGTACAAAAGAGGGAGCTGTGTTTGAAGATCAGAGGGATCTGACAGCATTGCTTTGCCTCGTTCTGCCACTAACACAACGACTGACAACACTCCTATCCACTGCTTGATCCACATAGACATTTCGTAAGCTTCTGTGAATGTTTGAAATGGTCTCCTGCTCCGCAGGGAGAAATTCAATCACAGCTCTCTGCTTTGTACATGATCCATGAGCAGCCGCCATTTTAAAACTAAAAGTATATCCTATTTTAAAAATGAAGATCTATTTAACAAAATCAAAAGAATATTTAAAAGCACAAAGAAAAGAAACAAAACTAAAATTTTATAAAGTAGTGGCGGTCCCCTTACTATTGTATGGTAGTGAATTTGGGTTTTAACTAAAAGAGAAGAGAAGATCATAGAAGCAGCTGAAATGAGATTTCTGAGAAGTGTGGCTGGCTGCAAACTTCTAGATAAGAGAAGAAGTGAAGATATTAGAAATGAGCTAAATATCTTTAAACTCTTAGATAGAATAAAAGAATCTAGAAAAAAAAATGGAAAGAATATGTTGAAAGAATGGAAGGTGATCGCATTCCCAAAATTATACTTAAATACAAACCAAGAGGAATGTTATTAGACCGAAGAAGAGATGGATCCAACTTTTAAATGAGAATCTATGAGACCGGAACAAGCCACATGGGCTTAATCCGTGATTGTTGATGATGATGATGAAGTACATCACAGCCATCTATCGAAAAACAATAAAACTTAGTGACGTTATAAAGAAAGGATTGAAGATGTGTTCAGTAAAGTTTCGTTCATCTACAATGAAAGTCAATCGAGAATTGAAGTTATATGCATTGCTAATTGAACAGCCTAAAGTAATAAACAGATATTGGTAAAAGTAAGCTCTCTAAGAAGAAAATGTAAAAATCATAAAAAGCACCCCACGCTTTTGATGGTAAAATTATTTTCTTTTTGATGATAACTAATTTTATTCTATATGTATTGAAGATGATTTTTTTGTTGACCACTTTATTTTATCCCAAGCGTATTGGAAATTAAAATAATTTTTCATTTGTTAGTTTTCTAATAAAGCGTGTTCTTTTAGTTTTTTTAAACTATTATTTATTTTTTATTTTTTAGTTTTAATATTTTACAAAATAAGATAAAAATGTAAATATCTTTAAATTCGATACTATTGTAGTATGAGCTAAAAGTAATACTCTTCTATAAAAAAACCCTCCCAGCCGGATTTGAACCAGCGACCTATGGATTACTGAAATTATATATCACTAAGAGTTCACTGCTCTACCAACTGAGCTCTAACAACGATTAACTAAAAACTCTACAAGTCCAACCTATTATACCAGTTTTCATTTTTTTTTAATTTTCGGATGATTCTGGCCAGGATGTTTTAAACAAAATATGAAATTATTGTATTGTCACGGGTCCTCTACACGTATACAAAGTTTCAAGTCGATCCAATATTTCTAAGTGGGTGAAAATCGCGTTGAAAGATTCCGTTAAATTGATACAAAAACACGTTTTTTGATTTTCTGATGATTATGGCCCGGATTTTAGAAAATAAATATGAAATTATTGTATTGTCACGGGTCCTCTACACGTATACAAAGTTTCAAGTCGATGCGATGATTTTAAGTGGGTGAAAATCGCATTGAAAAATTCCGTTACATAGATAGATAGATAGATAGATACAGGTCAAGCTAATATAAAGCGTGTAAAAATGGGACATACTACAGTTTTATATAAATATGAAGATAGTTTATATGAACAATTATATATTTTATTTGAATTGCCAAAGTAGCAGAAATACACTAAAACAAATGTTATCCTTGTAATAATTTTGTTCGCATTTCACCATTCATATTCTGTAATGTCATTTATCTGCAAGTAACATAACAGTTTTGTGGAAATTACTGTCAAGTTGGTAATTTGTAGTCAGGGCTTGTCTAGAAATTTTGTCGCCGCGTGCGATGTATGCTCCACCCTTCCGTAATTTAAAAGCCAAGGTGATTAGGAAGTTTCATCATGTATGACCATTCATTAAACAGTTTTATACACGATGATGCCAAATAATGCTATCAGCCCTAGCGGCTGCCCTTATTCATATTTTGTAGCTTAAATAACACATGCAAATATGCATAAAACAGTTACGTACATTAAAAACAACTAACTAACTAACTAACTAACTCACTGGCACTATCGAACCCGTAGATTGATGGCCGCGCGGACAAAAGCTCTCCATACATCTCTATCCTGAGGTAATGTTTTGCAATCATTTCCTGTGATCAAATTAACTCCTTTAAGTACCTAGGCACAATACTAAACTATAATAATACTATATTTAATTAATGTTGGGAAGTAAACATTATGAGGTATAATCATTAAAATTCATCGGAGAACATATTGTTTAAACAACTCACCCTCATAGGATTCATGTTTCCATGATATCGCGATTTCAAACATAGTCATGTTCATCGTCAGCCATAACTCCGACTGACGATGAACATGACTATGTTTGAAATCGCGATATCATGGAAGCATGAATCCTATGAGGTGAGTTGTTTAAACAATATGTTCTCCGATGAATTTTATAATAATACTGTTGAAGAAGAAATCAAAACAAGAATATCGCAAGGGAATAAAGCATATTTTGCTAATTTTGAAATATTCAAAAGCAAATTTATATAAAAAATGTTAAATTCAAATTATATACAGCAATAATAAGACCAATCATATGTTATGGAGCTGAAACCTGGGTACTAAAAGAAGCAGATAAATTAAGACTAATAACGTTTGAGAGGAAAATATTTAGAAGAGTGCTAGGTCCAGTAAAGGAAAATGGAATTTGGAGGTTAAGAAGGAATAATGAATTATACCTCAAGAATAATAAAGAAAATATAGTTAGTTTCATCAAATCCAAAAGATTACAATGGTTTGGACATACACTAAGAATGCCAAAAGGAAGATTGCCGAATGATATTTTGAATTGGAAGCCACAGGGAACAAGACCAAGAGGAAGACCCAAAGATCGATGGGGAGATGACGTAATTGAAGATTTGAGAGAGATGGGGATTTTTGATTTCAAATTACTGCACAAGATAGGAAGAAATGGCGTAAACTAATTGAGAAGGCCAAGACATTCCACTGGAAGTCGTAGAGCCTGTCCAAGAAGAAGAATCATTTCCTGTATAATCTACTTCCCTCAAATCCTAGATAATGCTATTCTCCCACCTCATTCTGGATCTACAAACTGGGCGTTTTCCCTCTGGTTTTCCTACAAGAAACTTCCACACACGTCTTTCATTCCCCATTCGTGCCATATGTCCTGCCCATCAAAGTATCAATTGGATGGGGAAAGGCTGATAAAATATTGCTCAGAGATTCTAATTTAGGCTTGAATTTCTTTTACAAGCCTATAAATCTACAGACTTGGGATCGATGATTTAAAGTTCCTCCAGAGGAGTGCATTTTCCCTTGAATAATTTCATCCTAAAATCTATCGATTCTGACAAGTTTGTAGGCTTGAGGCAAGGAATTTAAACTCTAAACCACACAGGCCTATAATGGAATTATTACAGCATGAAATTTCGGAAACTTGCAAACAAACAGCGTTGTTTGACTTGGTTATAGTCTCTCTTCGTTACTTAATATGTGTATTTAGTATGGAAAAAACTACGAAATTTACATCACCACACAATCCGCTCCTACTATACCTCTTCCGAGCTATGTTCCAGTTGTAATGTAAAGAAATGTATGACTGCATTTTCATTGGTGGAATAATGGGTTTATCTTTAAGCCTGTATGACAATGCAGTTCGCTTTCTAACATTCAAAATAAATAAAAAAAATAATAATTATTATCATCATCATATATTTAACAAATAGAGGTGTAAGACAAGGGTGTAGTTTATCACCTACTCTTTTTAATTTATATATTAACGACATCATCCAAAATTGGAAAAGTAATGTTAATGTAGGTATAAGAATGGATCGTTTTAAAATATTAAACGTTTTAATGTATGCTGACGATGTGGTTATTATTCAAGAAAATGAAAATAATTTGCAGTACTCTTTACATCAATTAAATCAGTTACGCCAAAAATATAATTTTTAAATATCAAAAGAAAAAAAATGGCATTTTGGGGAAACAATCATATAAGATCAAAAATCGTAATAGACATCAAACCTCTGGAACAAGTAACAAATTTTAATTCTTTGGGTTGTAATTTTACTATAAACACAAAAACTGAAACAGACATAAATATGAAACTGTCGAAATTTCAAATGAAATGCGGAACTACACATAAAACATTAAAGGATAAAACAAGAAGAGATACTTGATTGAAGTTTTGTAAAACATTGGTATTTTCTGCATTACTTTATGGGAGCGAAACTTGGGTAATGACCAAAAAATTGCAAAGTAGAATTCAATTCTTGAGAAATACAGTAAAACTTTCTCAAAGTGGAATCACATGTGACCAGTTTTTTTTCCACATTAGACAAAATTCCGCATTATAAAAAAATAAAATTTATTAATGATCTTAGATTATAGGGTACCGTATATGTCTTTTAGCGGGATTAATTGTAGTTCCGCTGCCAATGAACAATGAAGTATAGTATGTACGAGAAACTTCGACAGTAACGTGCGAAAAAAAGTCCCGTTTGTTCAGCGATTAAAATGTTTCTTAGGCGCATATCATGACATTAAAGTATGCAGTTTCGGTTTTCGCTCACTAACTACAATTTAGGTCCACATCCTTTGATTCCTCGCAAATTTCATCCCACACTACATTGTGTCGTCTTTTAAAACTGTCCACAGTCAACCTGAAGATGCCTTGAAATCGTTATTCCCTAGGGATTTAGCAACAGCTAGAACTTGACTTTGGATCATCGGTCCGGAAATTTGGAGATTTATCTTCAATCACTTTCACTTTTTAGTTTAATGACAATGATACATACGTTTTAGCCATCTTTATTCCGTAAGTTCAGAACGCTACCTGTGAAAGATCAGTCTCAGAACTTAATCTAATTTAAGATTTTACCGTGCAATGGTTATTTGTAAGACAGGTACCTGTATTTCGCATAACGGGTGTGCAGTGAGGCCGAAAGAAAATGTCAGGTACAGGTAGAATCTCTATTTCACCCGACGGCAGGAATCATTCCTTTTTGCTTTCTTGGCCTAACGGGAATTCAATGAAGTAGAAACTAATTTTTCTCTCTGTCTTTCCGCTTTATACAATTTTTTCTTGAATTGCATACGTTTTATTTGTGGTATACGTAGAGTTGATCACGTTACACCATCCCTGGAACAATTGTCATGGCTTCGTCTACAAGATCGTAGAACCATCCATTCCCTATGCCTTTTCTATAACATATTACACACATCATTACCTTATTATTTATCACACCGCTTCACTAGACTCTCTGATACACATAAATTAGATACCCGATCCCTTGAGCACAGTGTCCTTTATATCCCTCCTCATCACACTACCTATTATTCGAAATATTTTACAATTTCTCTTGTTAGAACATGGAATTCCCTTCCACCCCATGTCAGAGACTGCCAAACTTTACCATCTTTCAGAAACAAATTGAAAATAAAATTACTAACAGAAACAACTCACTAATATTACTTTTTAAAAATGAATAATGTGTTTTTTCATTATTTAATAAAAGTAGACTTAAGATTTGTTAATATATTTACCTAATGCCTTGTATAAAAAGCATAGATTAATTCGTTGTAGTTTATTACTTTCTTTGTATTTTTTTTTCTTTCTTTTATTTTTATGTATAGTAGATTCGAGCTGTTATTCCTTTCTGTATTCATTCTATCATTAATTTAATTTTAATTGTATTTAATTTCATTGTATTATTAGACATTATTTTCATTATTATTCAATTTATGTAACATATGTTTGTCCTGGTGAGTGGAAGAGAAGGCCACATAGCCTTAACTCCACCAGGCTAAATAAATATATTCTAAATAAATCTATGCTATATAATCTAAATATCCTTCTGTTTCCGCGTTGTACAGTTTCCGTTTTATGCAAAGTAAATACACGTAAAATTACTATTGTTTTGCCGGGACCAATACATTTGTTCACATTGGACAGATTTCCGCATTATTCACGTTCCGGATTAAACAAGTTTTACTGCATTTTTAAAACTCATGTACACCACCGTTCAGGTAATTGATTAAACATAAAAATTATAAAATCCGTACAATGCTGTATCAGTCTCCTCACTAAAATAACCTTCTTTATGGGAAACTAGACAGGACATGTGGCACGAATGGAGAGTGAAAGAGAAGCATGTAAACTCCTTGGAGCAAAACCAGAAGGAGAGCGCCCAGTAGATAAGCCAATAATGAGGTGGGAAAATAACATTAACCATGATTTGAGGAAAGTAGATTATATATAATGGATGACTGGAAAACAGTTTATGATAGGTTGTATGGAGAGCTCATCCGCGCGGCCAAAAACCTACGTGTTTGATGAGTGTCAGTGAATAATAATAATAATAATAATAATAATAATAATAATAATAATAATAATAATAATAATAATAATAATAATAACACTGCAATTAAACCAGAATGCCTCTATGGAGCAGAAACACTAATTTTGAACAGAAAAAAGATATCGAAAATATAGTGAAAAAATAATGCAAAATTAAAAGAAAAGTTTTAGGTCCACAAGTCATAGGTGAAGCATTTACACTCAGAAGTAAAAAGGAAATGAATAATAGTAATAATAATAATAATAATAATAATGCTTTAGTTTAGCTGGCAGAGTTAAGGCCATAAGGCCTTCTCTTCCACTCAATATATACAGACATTCATAGTGATATTAGAAAACGAAGGTTAAAATTTTATGGCCATATTAAACGAATGAACTCAAATAGGCTTACAAAACAGATAATGGAATTCTACGAAAACAGATGTAAAGCTCCAGTGGATACTATGACGTGGATTAATGAAGCCAAAAAGGACTTAAAATTGGTAGGAATTACTAAAGACGATATCCCAAACAGAGATACATTTAGAATTAAGGTGAATAAGTGGCAAGTTGACCAAGAGGACAAACCGGAGAAAAAAAAAATGGAACAACTTGGACAGATGATAGAAAAAAAACTCATAGCAAAAGAATGAAATAAATCTGGGCTCAAAGGAAACGCCTCTAAGTACTTTGCGCAGTCCTACATGGGCTCATCCGCAATAAAAAAAATAATAATGTAACAATAATATTACTTAAGAATTTTCCACAATACAGTGTTTCTCCTTCAATGCAAAGTGATTTGTCTCCAGAGATTTCTGTCTAAAGCATCTTCTTTCCTCAAATCTCTAACTTCCATACTTCTCCTCACTCCATCTATCCAAGGGGTAGGTCTGCTCTTCCACTTCTTCCATTAGCTTTCCAATCAAGGATTTTCTTTGGTATTCTATCTTATTCTATTTTTATGAGGTGTCCGTACCATTTGAAACATTTTTCTTCATCATCCATCAGTTATTTTGCTTTCAATTTTTGTAGTTGAATTCTCATTTTTATCTAAAATAAATCCTAAATATTTCAAATTTATTTAATTTTTAACAATGATTCAATATAATTTGGTTTCTGTTCGTTATTCGTATAATATTTCATTTCAAATCCAACGAGACTTTTAATACTCAGAGGATGATGATAAATTAAATGAAATAAATAAAAACATTTCATCCAGAGAACGGCTGAGCTAATTTTGCTTCATGGATTACAATGTGCAAATGTCAGTGAAAGCGAATATCTACCAATGGACGAATTCCGCATGAATGATTAAAACTTTGTGATTTCTAATTGAAATTAAAAAAAAGTGTCTATATGAAAAAAGCAATATTGATTAGATTCTCTATCAAATATTCGAATATTGATAAAATGAATTGTCAAAGAATATTAGCCAATTCCCAGGTGACAAAAATACATTTAAGGCGCGTTTTTGACTATAAAATTTAACCCAAAAATTTCAAACAGTTAAAAAGTATAGATTGAGATAGAGACGAAAAGAAAAATAAATAAAGGTGTAACTTTACCATTTATGAAGCCACTTGATTTGTTACAAGTGATTTTTGTTAGAAAAATTATAAATATAAAAAGAAATTATTATTCACTCAACTGAATTCTCCTCGAAAGTTTATTAAGAAATCTAAATTGTATAGAATTAGAAATTAAGATAACTCATCAGCACTATCGAACCCGTAGATTCATGACCGCGCGGACATAAGATCTCCATACATCCCTATCCTGAGCTAATGTTCTCAAATCATTCCTTGTATAATCTGTCTCCCTCAAATCATAGTTAATGTTATTCTCCCACCTCATTCTTGGTCTACCAACTTGGCATTTTCCTTCTGGTTTTCCTACAAGAAGCTTCCATGCACGTCTTTCATTCCCCATTCGTGCCACATGTCCTGCACATCGCACTCTATGAGACTTAACTGTTCTTATTATATCTGGCTTCCTATAAAGACCATGTAGTTCACTGTTATGTAGTCTTCTCCATCATCTGTCTATTCATCTCTCTTTGATCCAAAATTTTTCCTAAGAACTTTATTCTCAAATACTCGTAATCTCCTTCCCTCCCTTAAAGTAAGAGTCCGTATTTCGCACCCATATAATATAACTGGTAGAATAATAGTTTCATACATTTTCAGTTTAACGTTTTTTGAAAGGCGAAATTAAGACATCAATCAAATAAATGCAGATATTTAAATAAAGATCAATGCAGTAGGAGTATGACCATTGAATGGGCGAAGAAAGAGAGCCGAAACGTTTGTTGAAGTTGGTTTCAGAGTCAAAGAAAAATAGATAACTCTTTGGAGACATCCAGATAGAAAAGCTATAGCATGTCAGAGATTTCTTAGAGAAAGCAACTGGACAGACAGCATGGAATGTAACGTAGATAACAATAAACGACCTAGTTCTCTCTAAATAAATAATAGTTTAAAAAACTAAAAAAACACGCTTTATTAGAAAACCGAACTAAACAATGAAAAATAATTTTAATTCCCAACACACTTGGGATAAAATTAAAGTGGTCAACAAAAATAAAATCATCTCCAATATATATAGATAAAAACTAGAGTTATCTACAAACAAAAATAATTTTACCATCATAAGCGTGGGGTGCTCTATACCAATTAATATATTTGATAATAAACATATATTGGTTAAAGTAAAGTCTCTAAGAAGAAAATGTAAAAATCATAAAAAGCACCTCACGCTTTTGATGGTAAAATTATTTTCTTTTTGTTGATAACTCTAGTTTTATTCTATATGTGTTGGAGATGATTTTTTTGTTGACGATTTTAATTTTATCCCAAGCGTGTTGGAAATTAAAATTATTTTTCATTTCTTAGTTCGGTTTTCTAATAAATCGAGTTGTTTTAGTTTTTTAAAACTATTATTTTTTTATTTTTTAGTTTTAATATTTTACAGAATAAGATAAAAATGTAAATATCTTTAAATTCGATATTATTGTAGTATGAGCTAAAAGTAATACTCTTCTAAAAAGATCCTTCCAGCCGGATTTGAACCAGCGACCTATGGATTACTGAAATTATATACCACTAGAGTTCACCGCTCTACCAACTGAGCTCTTATCACGATTGACTAAAAAGTCGACTAGTCCGCAACCTATTATACCGGTTTTCATTAGTTTTGATTTTCTGATGATTCTGGCCAGGATTTTAGAAACAAAATATGAAATTATTGTATTGTCACGGGTCCTTCACAAGTATACAAAGTTTCAAGTCGATCCAATGTTCGTAAGTGGATGAAAATCGTGTTCAAAGATTCCGTTACATAGACACAAAGACACTTATTTTTATTTTCTGATATTTCTGGCCAGGATTGTAGAACAAAAATATGAAAGTATTGTATTGTCACGGGTCCGTTACAAGTATACAAAGTTTCAAGTCGATCCAATGATTTCGAAGTGGGTGAAAATAGCGTTGAAAGATTCCGTTACATAGATAAAAAGATACTTTTTTTTGATTTTCTGATGATCCTGGCCAGGAATTTTGAAGAAATATGAAATTATTGTATTGTCACGGGTCCTTTACAAGCATACATAGTTTCAAGTGGATTCAATTATTTTAAGTGGGTGAAAATCGTGTTGAAAGATTCCGTTACATAATTACACAAACACTTTTTTTTTTAATTTTCTGATGATTCTGGCCAGGATTTTTGAAAAAAAAATGAAATTATTGTATTGTCATTGGTCCTTTACAAGTATACAAAGTTTCAAGTCGATCCAATGATTTTGCGTGGGTGAAAATCGTGTTGAAAGATTCCGTAACATAATTACACAAACACTTTTTTTGGATTTTCAGATGATTCTGGCCAGGATTTTAGAAAAAAAATATGAAATTATTGTATTGTCATTGGTCCTTTATAAGTATACAAAGTTTCAAGTCGATCCAATGATTTTAAGTGGGTGAAAATCGTGTTGAAAGATTCCGTTACATAATTACACAAACACTTTTTTTGGATTTTAAGATGATTCTGGCCAGGATTTTAGAAAAAAATATGAAATTATTGTATTGTCATTGGTCCTTTATAAGCATACAAAGTTTCAAGTCGATCCAATGATTTTAAGTGGGTGTAAATCGTGTTGAAAAATTCCGTTACATAATTACAAAAACACTTTTTTTTTTATTTTCTGATGATTCTGGCCAGGATTTGATAAAAAATGAAATTATTGTATTGTCATCGGTCCTTTACAAGTATACAAAGTCTCAAGTAGATCCAATGATTTTAAGTGGATGAAAATCGCGTTGAAAGATTCCGTTACATAGATAGATACAGGTCAAGCTAATATAAAGCGTGTAAAAATCGCAAGATACAATGTTGTTTTGTAAATAATTCAATGCATTTAGGAGATAGATGTTGACCTGTAAGCTACCATCCAATGCAAGTAGTCAATGTGCTGATGGAAACTTTTACAATGTAAATTTATGTCTTCAGACATGCTGTCTTTAAGCTATATTTTAATTACTTTAAAAGAAAACTCCTCTAAGTTGAACTGCTCTTTTATTCATGGAATCCATCCTGTTGGGTAGAGCGTCCAAAAATGTCCAGGGGATATCCTCCTCTTTGAAGAACGTTATCGCTTGATTGCGTATGTAATTTTTTTTATTCTGGTTTTACATACAAATTGCATACAGAGAGATCATCTGTTTTAATGACGTAGTCGCTGGTCTTAATCTGAATAATCGGACTTTCATTTTATATTGCGCTCTAAAAATAATAATTCGTGGAGGGAGGTAGGCATACTACCATAACGTCGCATGGATTTCAATCCCTGAGGACAGTAAATATGATTGGTTTTTCAGTGTTTTCTATTATTCTGAGAAAATATCGGATTTTAATTCCATTTTCATCTACTAATAAGCCAATATTTCTACCCTCTTTGTAACTTTCTTTGCTTTAATTCAACTTTCATTAGCTTTGTTTGTAAAAATGAATTATCTAAAACAAAATTCATTTTAAAAATAAATAATAGTTTTAAAAAACTAAAACAACACACTTTATTAGAAAACCGAACTAAAAAAAATGAAAAATAATTTTAATTTCCAACACACTTGGGATAAATAATTTTACCATCAAAAGCGTGGGGTGCTCTATATCAATTAATATATTTGATAATAAACATACATGGGCAAAAGTAAAGTCTCTAAGAAGAAAATGTAAAAATCATAAAGAGCACCCCACGCTTTTGATGGTAAAATTATTGGAAATTTGTTGGAAATTAAAACTATTTTTCATATTTTTTAGTTCGGTTTTCTAATAAAGCGTGTTGTTTTAGTTTTTTAAAACTACTATTTATTTTTTATTTTTTTAGTTTTAATATTTTACAGAATAAGATAAAAATGTAAATATCTTTAAATTCGATACTATTTTAGTATGAGTTGAAAGTAATACTCTTCCAAAAAAATCTTCCGAGGCGGATTTGAACCAGCGATCTATGGATTACTGAAATTATATTCCTCTAAGAGTTCACCGCTCTACCAGCTGAGCTCTTACAATGATTGACAAAAAAGTCGACAAGTCCGCAACCTATTATAACAGTTTTAATTTTTTTTTGGGTTTCTGATGATTCTGGCCAGGATTTTAGAAACAAAATATGAAATTATTGTATTTTCACGGGTCCTTTACAAGTATACAAAGTTTCAAGTCGATCCAATGTTTCTAAGTGGGTGAATATCGGGTTAAAAAATATTTTTTAGAAGAGTATTACTTTTAGCTCATACTACAATAGTATCGAATTTAGAGATATTCATATTTTATCTTATTCTGTAAAATATTAAAACTAAAAAATAAATAATAAATAATAGTTTTAAAAAAACTAAAACAACACGCTTTACTAGAAAACCAAACTAAAAAAATGAAAAATAATTTTAGTTTCCAACACGCTTGGTATAAAATTAAAGTGGTCAACAAAAAATAATCTCCAACACATATAGAATAAAACTAGAGTTATCAACAAAAAGAAAATAATTTTACCATCAAAAGCGTGCGGTGCTCTATATCAATTAATATATTTGATAATAAACTGATATTGGTAAAAGTAAAGTCTCTAAGAAGAAAACGTAAAAGCCATAAAAAGCACCCCACGCTTTTGATGGTAAAATTATTTTTTTGTAGATAACTCTAGTTTTATTCTAGATGTGTTGGAGATAATTTTTTTGTTGACCACTTTAATTTTATCCCAAGCGTGTTGGAAATTAATTTTTTTTTCATTTTTTTAGTTCGGTTTTCTAATAAAGCGTGTTGTTTTAGTTTTTAAACTATTATTTTTTTTTTAGTTTTAATATTTTACTGAATAAGATAAAAATGTAAATATCTTTAAATTCGATACTATTGTAGTATGAGCTAAAAGTAATACTCTTCTATAAAAAAACCCTCCCAGCCAGATTTGAACCACCGACGTATGGATTACTGAAATTATATACCACTAAGAGTTCACTGCTCTACCAACTGAGCTCTTACAACGATTGACTAAAAACTCGACAAGTCCGCAACCTATTATACCAGTTTTCATTTTTTTTATTTTCGGATATTGTATTGTCACGGGTCCTCTACACGTATACAAAGTTTCAAGTCGATCCAATGTTTCTATGTGGGTGAAAATTGTGTTGAAAGATTCCGTTACATTGATACAAAAACACGTTTTTTGATTTTCTGATGATTATGGCCAGGATTTTAGAAAATAAATATGAAATTATTGTATTGTCACGGGTCCTCTACACGTATACAAAGTTTCAAGTCGATCCAATGTTTCTAAGTGGGTGAAAATCGTGTTGAAAGATTCCGTTACATTGATACAAAAACACGTTTTTTGATTTTCTGATAATTATGACCAGGATTTTAGAAAATAAATATGAAATTATTGTATTGTCACGGGTCCTCTACAAGTATACAACGTTTCAAGTCGATCCAATGTTTCTAAGTGGGTGAAAATCGCGTTGAAAGATTCCGTTACATTGATACAAAAACACGTTTTTTGATTTTCTGATGATTATGGCCAGGATTTTAGAAAATAAATATGAAATTATTGTATTGTCACGGGTCCCCTACAAGTATACAACGTTTCAAGTCGATCCAATGTTTCTAAGTGGGTGAAAATCGCGTTGAAAGATTCCGTTATATTTATACAAAAACACTTTTTTTTATTTTCTGATGATTCTGGCCAGGATTTTAGAAAATAAATATGAAATTATTGTCTTGTCACCGGTCCTCTACAAGTATACAAAGTTTCAAGTTGTTTTAGTTTTTTATATCTACTATCTATTTGCTTGAGTTAGTGTAGTAATCATAGGACATTGTCTTGCTCTGTTGACTTGCAGAGCAATTGAAATGCGAGACCGTTGTTTTCACTATTCAAGACTCAAGTGTTGGAGGTTATGCAAGTTTGAGATCCGCTTCTCCTGATTAATTAACGTTTTTGTATAATTTCAATTAAGTTATTCAATTTCCACCATTCGCCTTGTGCTCTAGATAAGCATGTAGTATGCCAATGTAATTTAATTTTAGCCTTTCATTCCTCGATATAGTCTCTTCATAGAATTCTATTTAAGTTGGACAAACTTACAGAATGACAGATCATCACTTTTTCTGTTTCATGATATTAAATCTTTATAGGTCTGCAAGTTCTTTTTTTAGCAATATCATAAATAAATATTTCTAAAATTAATTACAATCACAATTGAGGTTATATAGTAGGCTATATTTTTCTAATGTTAATGCATGCATCTGATATGTCAGTCTTCCTCAAATAAAAAAAATTGTTTAAAAAACATCGTCAATTCGTTAAAAACATGTAGCCCTTTGAGAGTATCAAATGACATGCTGAAGATGAATCATGTTCTGAAAGGCCGGTATGGTTTTAAATAATTTACGAAGTTTTTAAACAAAAATCAATTTTAATTGAGGAAGACTGATATATTAAATACTTCTATCAACAGTTTAAAAAAATCATGAATAAATTGAAATTAGGACCAGTAAAGTCCTCTTCCGCTATTTTTTTCCATCTATACCAGTGGTTTTCCGAAAACGGTTCCTCTAGGTTGGAATAGAAGAGATCATTCATTCATTCATTCATTCTACTGCGCGGTAGGCTGCACTGAGGTGATGATTGCCGTAACGGTTATCTAAGGCGTTCAATATGTCCTCAGCGCGACATGCTCCTGGAAGGCTTCTGCAGCAAATCGCTGTAAGGAGGCGATTAATTGGGTAGTCTTTTCTTCCGTTGTACAACCATTTTGTGTTCAGATGGTGTTAAATTGCCGTTTAAATATGTCCTAAGATGTGGAACCGTCGAACTTGAGACTTTTAATTGCATGTCGGCTCGGGGCGTCAGTCGGTTGTCGCTATAAAATCACTTTGTAAATTTTCCACCACACGTTAATCTTCAGATGCTATAAACTGATGATTATTCTTGTCTTGTTGATCAAGTTTTTCTTCCCAATGTTCTTTCATGCGACGAAAATATCCATCAATTTTATGTAAATTATCTTCTTCTTCATTTACTCTTTGTTCAATTTTAGAAACGTATGTTTTCAATTCGTCTTTAAAATGTTCGACATTGTCCTGCAATTTTTCATTCTGGTAATTTATCTGGGTCAGCAATTCTGTTTTAGCAAGTTCATTTTGTTTCTTAATTTCTTCATTTCATGTACTGATCTGTTGTATTTTTGACTTTAATTCCTGTTTTGAATCTTCATTTTGCTTTAGAATATTTGCGTTCTCTTGTAATAATTCTTTAAGCATTTTCTGTATATCATCCATTGTTTTTATTTATTTATTTTTATTACTTACTGATGTGGTTCTACTTCTCAACGATAATGACAATTCCTCCGAAGATGCGGCGCTCTGCTCTACCGACTTCTCCGACGTTATCGGCGGGTACGTAATCCTAACTTCTGACTATCAGATGTCACTGATGGCACTGGGTTTTCCTTTAATTTATTTGGACTTAAATAAGTACACAGTTGCTATGTAAAATTTTTCTTTTCACTTTATTTTCTTCTCACAATTATCACTAAATCTTCAATCACAATTTTATCTCACAACTATTCTTCTTTTAAAGTTTATCAGATGATCATTTATCACACAGTTACAGACACAGTACTTCCTAACAGTTTCACTTACTATTTAACTCTCGCTATGTGTGTGTTTCTTTTTTTTTTTCATCACAATTTATAGGCGAACAAATGGAATTTTCCAGGTCCATGAATGAGATATTTCTACATGGAACCCTCTCGTCTTTCGATGTTTCTCGAACTATCTCGCTTATCAGCCGAGAAATTCGGTGGATCGTCGACTCGCGATTGGCTATTCGCCAATCCAGTCCACCAATGCGAGGTTTCTCTCGCCGGCCCGCGCAGTTTAAACGACGCTACTACATCGCGTCACAGTATTGTATTTGATTTAATGGAATTTTATTGCGATTTTGTAAATAATTTTTATATTTTAACAACTAAGTAACTGATTTTGTTTAAGAAGATTAATTTTTAAATCGATTTTATGTTACTCATGCCTTAAAATTGAGAAATTTTATACTTGGCTGTGAGACTGGCTCTATACTATAACATTGTATTTGATTTCTGGTTCTTGCCATTTCACTTATTATGAAGCCGGTTTTTTAAACCGCAAAACAATTTTTTTGAAATCTGTTTTAGGCTCCTGCATACTTAAATGTTTAAATATATTTTATTTACAATATGTTTGATATGCTTGAATTTTATATCATATAATTTCATAGTAATTTTTCTTTCACCCGTTGTGGCAACTAATGGTATCATGTTGCAAGTTTATAAATAATATTTTATATTTTAACAACAGCATATGGTGATATTCTGTATCAAAAGCAATTTTTAAATCGATTTTAAGTTTTTGCTTTAAAATCGATAACCTGAAACTGACACATGACATTCCAATGTTATACCAGGCTACTTCAACAGAGAATAAAGAGGCTATGCTTGCAATATATATTTATTTTTAATAATGGTTCCAAGTTGCTTTTATGACGTTTCTGGTATTCTCTCCTGGCATAGGCGGAATTACAACTCACTTCTTAATTTGGGGCGTCTGATATCTGGAGTTACATTGTAATAAATGTGATAGATAATCAATCATAAACAAGCGCCAGGATAATCCATAAATCTAAATTTAACAAAAATTCAGAGTACGTGAGGCCACAGTAATAATTCCCCTTAAGAAAAAAATACTGGTTGTCTGATCGGAAATCGAACCCGGGACTCCATGAACCGAAGTCCTCTAGCCCATGAGATTGGTCAGTCCAGTAATATAATTTTTAATTCGATTTTATGCCCTTGCTTTTATTGTAACATAACCTTGCGCTAACTCTAAAATGTCTTAAGATAAAAATTAAAATTAAAATGTACCTGTTGGCAGGTGCCGTCGTCCTCAACTTTGTTAAAATGATGTATATAAAATATTAACTGTAGGCCTTTCGCAAGTTAACTTCCATCATCAGCAAGACGAGTATGCGCTACTAGTAGTTAAGACACTCTGTATACGTTGTAGGTCCTGATGCGTCTACAGTATGATCTTCTTAGTTAAAATGTCCTGTCTTCTACTACTCTAAACTAGGTAAATTATTTTTAATTAATTTATTCTCTATACAAATTGTAGGCATAAATATAAGAGCCATGTTATATATAATATTTGATAATTACACTGCAATGTATGAAAACTATGTACATTTTATTTTATCGCGCCCGGACAAACTATACGAACATTTTCCCTGTCAGAGCGGATTAAGGCAAGGTGGTTTGCTTTACCCTTGTTATTATTGTAGACAACATAATGCCAAATCAATTTAATCGAAGATGTACAGGGATCTGAATGGCAGGCTTGAAGATCTAGAATGTGCCAACTATGTTTGTTTATTGGCAAACTGACATCAAAAGAAAATTAAGAGATCTGGAAAAGGCAGCAAGCACAGATGGACTGTGCCCGAATAAACAAAAACAATAAAAATAATAATGAGAGTAAATAATGCAACTGAAACGCGGTTACAGATCAATGGTACAGAAATAGAGGACGTAGCTGAATTTCAGTATTTAGGAAGCATCATATAAAAAAAGAGAATCAGAGGAAGGTACTAAGGTTAGAATTAGAATATAAAAAAATATATTATTGTTACGCAAATGGAGATCTAAACGAATGTCAACTAGAACTACATTACTAATTTTCAATAGAAATGTGAAAAGTTTATTGCTAAGTGGGTGTGAAGCTTGGAAAGGAACAATTCGATTATATAAAAAATTGCAAGTACATATAAATACATGATTGAGATTTATTTTGACAATCTAGAGACCAAAAATCATATCAAACGAGGAATTATGGAAGATAACATCACAGGATTAGATATGGAAGGATATTAAATATCGCAAATGGAAATAGGAAAACAGAGTCTGATGGTGTGCTTTCACAAAGCTTACAATAGAACTGAGAGGAAAACGCTGCCACTGCTACTACAATGCAGGCTGGTAAATCTCATATACTCTTGTTGCTTTAAATTAACTTTTGTATAATATTTAATTTAAATTTCCTTCCAGAATTTATTGAATCCCTACAGCTGTTCTGGACAGACCCCTAACACTGAAATTATTGTTATATACTAATATAATGTGTTTAGAAGGTATTAAAATCATGATACATATTTGCATTACAATTACTTACGTATATTGAATTTGTCCTTCAAATTTTTAAGAAAGTTTCACATATTTTGAAATGTATTTCTTATACGTGGCAATTCCTTCCAACTGGAAAATCGATTAATTACTTTCCATAGTTACCATTGCATTATTAGCAGTTAATTTGTTTATTGTGATGACAATTTTTTCCCCCCAATATTATCAGGTTGCCATGTAACATTTCTGGCTATGGTAATAGTATATTGCGATACATGTGAGGTAAGCACTTGTTACTGATCGAGAAAAAGTTTGAAAAAAACGAGGAGCTTGCGCCGAGTATTTTTAATTTTCGAGATCTGTTTCGTGCTTACCTCATGTGTATTGCATACAATTTTTTGGTCGATGTGACTAATTTTTATTAAATATAGTAATAAATGAATTAAAATATTGCTTGGACGTAAATGACTTCTATGAGAAATAAACATTTGGTGATCGTCGCTATGTAGCTTTTCATTTGTTTTATTATAAGCAAGGATTGTTGGCTGTGGAGACATTTTTATATGTAGTACCGTGATTAGAATCTGTTTGATAATTTTATTATGGAAGGAGTCGTGGTAGATGATAGAGAAATTGAAGAAGCCTGGAGAGTGGGATGTTCTGCATTAATTCCGGAAAAGTCTTAAGAAAGGCACGAGTTAGTGTACAAAACATTCAAGAAGTGTTTTATTTTACTTACCGAACGTGTGCTTTTTGAGTCCATATCAGCATTGCGATTTCTTTTGTTTGCATAGCAACCAGGTTAGATGTGGGAACGTTGACTTACTTCCAGTAACAACAATATTGGTAAGTATAAGAAATTACTCACATCGACCAAAGAAATGTTTTTACATTGAAGTTGTAAGGCAGAATTTTAAATAAGTTTGTCAGAATCTTAGTTCATATTTTAATATTTACGTCATCTGCTTTAACTTTTATACGTAAACTGGGAAACAGCTCCTGATTACAATTTCAGGAAGAATTAATCGAGCAACTCTGAGGTTAATGACTTGGGAAGTACGGTAAATGACGCAGAGCGGTAAGGAAGATTAATTACTGGAATGTTATATGAAGTTATGAACTTTAAATCCAGGAACATTTTGTATAATAACCTTATAGAATGTAACTTCGCGTAATTTGCTAAGCCTTGATAACTTTTCGTATTTTCACTTCATTTTGCATATATATATATATATATATATATATATATATGTTATAATTAAATGTTTAACATTGAGCAATGCAAGCTTAATATGGAATGATAAGAAAAATAAATGCCTGGACGGGATTCGAACCCGGATCTCTGAGTCTGTACCTCAGTGTGATATCCATTACACTACCAGGCGAATCCAATTCAAACACTTATTTTTCTTATATATGTATTATACTCTCCATTATTACTAGATGTCGCGAGAACTCGGTCTTCACCGCCATCTAGCAGCTGACTATATCAAGTAAGCAAATTAAAGAGAATATTTTTACCTTATAGCAGTGACGCTTTATAGATGTTATAATTAAATGTTTAACATTGAGCAATGCAAGCTTAATATGGAATGATAAGAAAAATAAATGCCTGGACGGGATTCGAACCCGGATCTCTGAGTCTGTACCTCAGTGTGATATCCATTACACTACCAGGCGAATCCAATTCAAACACTTATTTTTCTTATATATGTATTATACTCTCCATTATTACTAGATGTCGCGAGAACTCGGTCTTCACCGCCATCTAGCAGCTGACTATATCAAGTAAGCAAATTAAAGAAAATATAAGAAAAATAAGTGTTTGAATTGGATTCGCCTGGTAGTGTAATGGATATCACACTGAGGTACAGACTCAGAGATCCGGGTTCGAATCCCGTCCAGGCATTTATTTTTCTTATCATTCCATATATATACATATATATATATATATATATATTATAGGAACAATAAAAAGCATTCTTTTCCGAAAAGCACGCCCAAATACAATTCTAAAATTTTATAAAACAATGGCTTTTCCAACTCTACTTTATGGTTCTGAAACATGGACTCTTACTACAGGAAAATTAAATAGGATAGTAGCTGCAGAAATGAAGCTATTAAGACCTTTAGCGGGTTATACGCTTTATGACCACATGCGTAATGAAGCCGCAAAGCTCTCACCACACCAGCAATAACTGAAACCATTCAAAAATATCAAAATAATTGGCATGAACACCTCCTTAGAATGCCAAACAATAGACTACCTCTGCAGCTATTGAACTACAGACCCACAGGGCGAAGATACCCAGGAAGACCTAAGAAGAGATGGAGGGATCAATTTCTTTCCTGAAGCGGAACAGGCCCTTGGCCTAATCCATGCCTGCAATTGATGATGATGATGATGATGATGATTGCACATATATATGCTTTTATAGCATCTCAGATTGTACGGAAATAATTAGTCTATATGGTTTGGTTTATCAGCTGTTTGAAGAAGTGACAACTCAAATACCTAGGAACAACAATTGCAAACAGGAATGAGATGCACAAAGAAATTAAAACATAGGTTGAATTCTAGAAATGCGTGTTATTATGTATTACAGGGACTCTTGTCCCAACTCTCTCAAAAAAAGTTAAAGTGAAACTATATAAAAATTGTTATTCTTCCAGTTATATAGATGTGAAACATGGACTCTTACTTTAACGGGAGAGAACATTACGGGTATTTGAGAATAAAGTTCTTAGGACATTTTTTTGTCCCGCGCCGTAGCCGAGCGGTTAAGGTAGGAAGCCTTGGCGCAGAGCTACGGGACTTGCGCTGGTTCGAGTCTCCATGGGGGAAGAACTGTTCTCATGATATTTCGGCCAGTATGGGACCGGTGTCCACCCAGCATCGTGAGGCAATTGGGTAGCTACAATAAGTAGCGGCTGCAGGTTGAGGAACCAGCTATAACGGCTGGGGGACTCGACATGCTAACCACATGTCACCCCTACACTGGCTGTTGATCATCTACCTCTGTGATTGACACATGTGGATGTGAAGGGCCAGCAGCCGGCTGGTAAAAGCAACCGCTGAAAAGTGGAAAGACCCTCAATCGGAATCAGGAATTTTTTTTACCAAAGAGAGATGATATTGCAATGATATTGTGAAAAGAAAAATTAATGTCTGAACCAGGAATCGAACCGTGGACCTCTAGTTCTCCAGACTAGTGTGCAGCTCACTATACCATTCTAGACCTGGCACGTACATTAACAATTCTTTCCACATATACAAATCTATAATTCTCGTTTCGTCCGCTGCCTGGTAGGTGTCACTACCATCACCAACGGCCGGCTTTGCTTAGAAGTATCTATATTTGAGAACTTCACACCACCACTTTTATAAATAGTAAAAGATGTTATTTAACATTTTCCAGTATTGTTATTTTAACATTTTATATTAATTTTGAATAATACCTCAACGGAACACATCATGAATCTTATAAAAGTTAATTCAGCCTATGTTAAATCCTATTTGTAATTATTGTTCCTAGGTATTTTGATTCAATTTTTACTCGCCTTGCCCCTAAAATTCCGATTTTGAGCAAGATTTCTCCTACAATAGAACGGTATATGAGCTATAATCATTTTGGCATATTCCTATTGACTTCCTCTATCATCTCTTGAAAATCATAAATGGACTTTTGAAATACCCTGTATAGAGTGTAAACTACATGAGGAATAGCGGGCTTATTGAACATTTTCATTTTATGCCCTAATTAAATTATAAAAGTTCTCTCCGTGGGGTGTTTTATTGACCCAGAAAAGCGAGATAATAAAAGTTGCACCTGCCATTTTTTCTGCAAGAAATTTACATAATAAGTCCGCTACTTTCCTAATGTAGTTGGTAGCTACAACATTCCACCTCGCTGAAACAAAATATTATTCCAGACTCCATGAAATATTACCTTATGTGCAACACGTAACAAAATGTTTGGATGATTTATACAGTGTGTTAATATATGACAACTACAAATGAATCCAAGTCTCATTCCACTTCTGCCTCCCTGGACCTTAGTTTACCTTGCACCATTGCTTAGTGGTGGATCTTTACTTTTTATAATATTATTGTGTTTTCTTTATGTAATTGTAATGTTAATGTTTTTAGTGTATAATGCTATTGTGTTATTATTTAATTGTAATATTATTATTGTGTTTTCTTTATGTAATTGTAATGTTATTGCTGTTTTTGTTGTTTATTTTTCTTTACACTAGTACCAATTATTACTTTATTGTAACGGACTGTCAACAGCACGTACGGCTTACTGCCCGTGCAACCCATATTTGTAAATAATATTGTAAATATCTTACTTTTTGTCTAATAAAGTCCTACTACTACTACTTTTTATAACATCTATATAATAATAATAATAATAATAATAATAATAATAATAATAATAATAATAATAATAATAATAATAATAATAATAATAATATAATAATAATGATGATGACAATAATAATAATAATAATAATAATAATAATAATAATTTTTTGGACCAGAGAGAGAGATGAACAGAACAGGTGTGTGAAGAAGACTACATAACAGTGAACTACATGGTCTTTGTAGGAAGTCAGATATAATAAGAACAGTTAAGTCATGTAGAATGCGATGGGCAGGACATGTGGCACGAATGGGGAATGAAATACGTGCATGGAAGCTTCTTATAGGAAAACGAGAGGGAAAACGTCCAGTTGGTAGACCAAAACTGAGGTGGGAAAATAACATTAGCTATGATTTGAGGGAAGTAGAATATGCAGGGAATGATTGGAAAACATTAGCTCAGATTAGGGATGTATGGAGAGCTAATGCCCGCACTGCTAAGAACCTGATCCGATGGTGCCAGTGAGTTAGTTAATAATAAAATAATAATAATAATAATAGTAATAATAATAATAATAATAATAATAATAATAATAATAATGTTTTAATTATTCAGTTCCACCGCTGTGGTCTCGAGTTAGCGTGTTGCCTTGTCACGCAGCGGGCCCGGGTACGATCCCCGCTCGGGACAGTTTTTCTGGGTGAGGTTTTTATCGAGGTTTTTCCCCACCTGTAATACAAATGACAGGAAAACTTTAAGGCCCAAACGGTCCCCGAAATCATATGGCCATCATCATCATCATCATCATCCTTATCATTATCATCATCATCATATTTCACCGGTATGGAAAGCACACTTACAATTCCCTAGTAAAGCTGCAAGCATAGCATGAAAATTCTATGATTGCAGTAAAAGACCTGTCCTCGGGCAGAATTACTATGGAAGGATTTATTCAGGTAGAGTTAAGGCCATAAGGCCTTCTCTTCTACTCAACCAGTACATACATACAAATACATGTCTACAGTACAGATTATCTGTATACCATACTAATTATAAAGGTAAACATTCATTAATAATAATAATAATAATAATAAATAATAATAATAATAATAATAATAATAATAATAATAATAATAATAATAATAATAATAATAATAATATAAACAGGCAACAATTAATTTCTTCCACTTACTTGTGTTTTGCACTCTTTTAACTTTACTATTCAACCCCTCTTGGTTAACTCTTGTTTTTTTCGACCCCAACGCTATTAGGGCATCCGAGGGCTAGGGAGTCTTTCCTTTCTTCCATTTCTTCTTTCCTTTATTTTTCTTTTCTTCTCCAGAAAAGCCTGACCAGAGGCTATAAGATGACAGCTGCATCACTGGTCTTGCCTTCCTTTGGCAGCAACCAATTGAAGGGGCTATTATTATGCTTTTAAGTCTTATACGAAAATTTCCCAGAAGGATCGGAAAATTTTCTATAGGATCGTAACAGGCCTTGGCCTAATACTTGGAAGGAAGAAGAAGAAGATAATAATAATAATAATAATAATAATAATAATAATAATTATAATAATAATAATAATAATAATAGGAGAAATGTGATAAATTAAACGAGAAACATCAATTAATTTTACATGGTGTAATGATCAGGTCGAGGTTAGAGCAAATATAAATTCATATTTCTTTTAAAAGATGCTAAAGTCCGGCAGCTCCTGATTTCAAATGCTTGTAATAATTTATCAGCTCTTAAAGTAAGATCGCATGTTTCGCATCCATATAAAATGTCTATAAGTTTTATATATTTTCTACATCTACAATAGCGTAGCAGCTCAATATTCAAATATTGAGACTTAGCATCTCCTTAGTTAGAAGTTACCGGACAAAGTTACTTTAGTTGCGCATATCTGCCCACAGATGTCATGAATGTTATGCGGTCAACATACCGACCCAATGAGATATCCAGCACACAACTAAGCTAGGTTTAGGTCTGTAAATGTTACTCTCTATTCAGGCTCAAAGATTGTTTACGAGCCGAAAAACTTCAGACCTGAGATCCACGGCTTAAAGCCTTTCCCGGAGGACTCGGATTTTTCCATCCTTAAAAAAATTCAACAATGGAGAAGAACTAAAACCTAGTATTGAATACACTTATTTAGGAACAAAATTAGACCATTCGGGAGATAACACAGTGGAAATTAAAAATAGAATTGCACAAACAAAACAAGCAACAAATGCGTTAAACTCTGATTGGCGGAGCAAAAATCTTACAAAAAATAGAAAATTACAAATATATCGAACCATAATTCAGAGCATTTTAACATATGGTGCTGATATCTGGCAAATTCCTACCAGGGAAATGAAAATAATGTTAAGTACAGAAATGGATGGTTTAAGAAGATCAACTGGAAAATCTAGAATAGATAGAATACGAAATAAAGAAATAAGGGAAATTATGGGTGTACAAGAGGAGACGGACATCATAGACATTATAGAAAAGAATAGATTACAGTGGTATGGCCATGTCAAAAGAATGCCAGAGCAAAGATTGCCTAAAATTGTTAAGGAATGGATCCCAATAGAAAGGAGGAAGAGAGGAAGACCGAAGAAAACTTGGGTAGAAGGGGTATAAGCAGCTATGCATATCAGAGGAATGGAGGAAGATCAATGGATGGACAGAGAGGAATGGCGTTTGGTGTCCGGAAGACGGCGACAGCTGCCATGATACCGGATGATGATGATGATGAAAAAATCCATCGACTTGGCCGGGTTTGAACCCGCGACCCTTGGACCAGAGGCAAGGAACATAACCACTCATCCATCGCGGCTGATTTTATACAACTTATATAGACTTCATGTGTGTATATATATATATCATCATCATCATCATCCGGTATCATGGCAGCTGCCGCCGTCTTCCGGAAACCAAACGCCATTCCTCTCTATCCATCCATTGATCTTCCTCCATTCCTCTGATATTCATAGCTGCTTGTACCCCTTCTATCCAAGTTTTCTTCGGTCTTCCTCTCTTCCTCCTTCCATTGGGATCCATTCCATAACAATTTTTGGCAATATATATATATACGTGGTACAGTCATTAAGTTTTGAGTCTGAGCGCATAGTGGCGCTGTATTACGCATTAGCGCATAGGTGGCGCCGTGGTATGGTACCTTGTCAGTTAATCTCTCGTCCCAGCAAGAGACAGTTGAGTGCATGCACTGAAAGCAGAACTACGGTCTTTGTCGTGATAGTGATTTGAATGCGCGTGTCGGAACTCAAGATGTTACAGTTAGAGCAACATCAAGTTCTGTCAGAAATTAAGCAACACCGCTGCCGAAGTGTTTCAAATGATGCAGTAAGTTTACGGTGAGTACGCATTGAGTCGCAGTGTTATGTTTAGGTGGCACCGACGTTTTTTGCAAGGAAGATACAGCTTGGAAGATGATGTGCGTACTGGTCGGCCACAAACAATTCGAACTAAACGCAAGATCGAAGAAGTTGTGACGTTGGTGCGTGCTAACCGCTCCCAATCAGTAGACGATCTGCCAGCAGCGGTAGGGGTCAGCCATGGCACTTGTTACAAAATTCTGTCTGATGACCTGGACATGTCGTGCCAGGAATCCTGTCGCAAGACCAACGTGATGATCACATGACGATTTTTTCTCTTTCCTCGCATGAAAGCAATCCTTCGTGAGCGTACATTTCATTCTTCCGAAGAGGTCATGACTGCCACAAGAGAAGCCATACGGGACCTTCCTGCCAACATCTTTCAGCGGTGCTTCCAACAGCTATACCTACCACTGTTGGCAAACATGCGTGACGGCCAATGGCGACTATTTTGAGGGACGATGTGATTCTATTTAAGTGTACGCCTTGTTATCAACATCTTGTGAGACATTCAGATTCTTGTGGGTGCCTATCCTCAGGCGTAAAGTCGCAGAACTTAATGATTGTACTAGTATATATATATATATATATATATATATATATATATCATGATCTTCTTCTTTATCTCCTATCAGGAGCATAGGGCATCCAAAAAGCGTCGTCAATGGTTCATATTCTAAGTCAACTTCTTCATTTCCCTCCAGGTTTTAGCCTCCTTTGCAATTTTTTTAAGGACGTTTCGGTCTGCCTCTTCTCCTGTGTCCTTGGGGGTTCCAAACCAATGCAATTATTTCAATCGAATCATGGAATTTTCTTAACGCATGTCCTATCCAGTCCCATTTTCGCTTTTTTTATTTCGATTTTAATTTCTCTCTGGTCGGTTTTTTTTTTCCATAATTCTTTAGCCTATTTGGTATTGTTTCTGGCCATTTTATTAATATTATTTTCTATGATTTTACTATTTTTCCAGGTTTCACAAGCATATAATATCATACATTTAACGTTACTATTAAAGAAACATTCACCGCTGTGGTCTCGAGGTAGCGTGCTGCCTTGTCACGCAACGGGCACGGGTTCGATTCCCGGTCGGGATAGGCTCCTGGGTGAGGTTTTTTTCGGGGTTTTTCCTCACCTGTAAGACAAATATCAGGATGCTTAGGGCACAACGGTCCCCGAAAATCATCTGACCATCATCATCATCCTTATCATTATCATCATTATCATCCTTCACTGGTGTGGAAAGCAACGGGAAGCTACCACACATATAATTCCTTAGTAAAGCTGCAAAGCATAGCATGAAAATGCTATGATTGCAGTGAAAGACCTGATCTCGGGCAGAATTACCATGGATGGATTAAAGAAATATCCTTCATAATAACAGGCATTTCCAGATTGGGCCTATCTTATTTAACCATTTTTAGTACATAAATCTTGGTTTGATGATGGAAAAGATTTTCATGAAAAATGTGAAATTGCTAAAATCCTTTTTCTGTCATAATACATTGAATATTATCGTTATGATTCATATGTTTAAACAAAGCATTGTTTTATGAAATAGATTAATTATGGCGCTTTAATTATAAAGACATGTTTCAAAAGAGATGCTGTCAAGAGAAACCTTCTTTTATTCTGTCACGACTCTTGGTAGGTAAATTAATTTTCTGTGCAAAATGGAAATTAAATACCAAGATAAAAGAGCTAATTAAAATGTTTTCTTAAACCTCCTTTTATGAAAATGAGGAGAGGCAGGTTTTTCTGTGATCTGTAGGTGCGATTGAAAAGGTTGTTTTACATTTTTTACCACTCACTAATGGAAAGACAATACGAAGCTTAAAACACAATGTAAACATTCTTCTATAATTAAAATTGTAGAAAAGTGTGGTTGTATTATTTTAAATACATTTTTAGATTTAATTGATATCTCAAAAGATTCTGAATATTCTGAAATATTAACAGATGTGAATTAATTAATTAGAGGATAAAAAAGCGTTATTAATCAGCTGTTTGGTATATCATTTCCATTGACGAAATTTAACAATTTGAGGTACTCTTATGTGCCACTCTGCAAATGGGTCATACAGTAATACGACGTGTAGGGATTTTAACAATGGATCACATACATTTTGACCACTCAAGGACATGGAAGGCTCTCCAAATGAGGAATCAGCTCAATATCAGGACCACCTCCGAGACAACACACTCACACATTCGTACTAAAAATGGCATTAAAGTTTCCTGATATTTGATTTACAGGAGAGGAAAAACTCCGAAAAAAAAACATCACCTAGGAAACTTGTTCCGACTGTGGTCGAACCCAGTCTCGCTGCAACGTTATCCGAGATCATAGCGGTGGACTGTTTGGTTCTGATAATATATTATTAGGCAATAGTGAAGAAGTTATAAAGGCTAAATCACATTCCATTAAATTAAATCTGTATACAGGGCTATTCAGAAAGAAAGAACATACTTAAAACATTTATTTCTTCCAAACTACAAAACAATATATATATATATATATATAAACACAATTTTAACGTTCCTGGAAAGAGAAAAGTTCAAATTTCACTATTTTAGGCATTCAATATGAGCACCATGTGTTACACGACAAATGCCAAAAAGGTAGCTCATTTCTTGCCACAAACGAATCAGCTGGTCTCTAGTTATCGAATTCACAGCTTCAACAATTCGATGTTGCAGATTTTCAAAAGTGCCAGACATTGGGGGGATAAAAACACGGTCTTTTACGTAACCCAACAAGATAAAAATCACACGGGGTTAATGAAGTTGATCTTGTGCTCCTCCTCTTCCAATCTAACAGCGCCAATGCAACTTCGCAACTTCAAGCAACAGCGCCAATGCGGCCATGATCGGAACTTCAAACTTTTCTCTTTCCAGGAACATTGGAATTGCGTTTATATTTTTTAGAGTTTGGAAGAAATAAATGTTTGAAGTCTGTTCCTTATTTTTGTATAGCCCTATATTAACAACGGTGTGAATTAGAGGATAAAAAAGGGCGTTATTAATCAGCTGTTTGGTATATTACTTTGCATTGTATCTTTTAGGTACTCTTACGTGCCACACGGCACGTAGATTGATATCTATAGTCTCTGGATAGCCGAATCCCAATAGTCGGAGGTTCGATTTAGACTAAAGAAGACTTTTTTCAAGGGAGGAAAATTCTTAGAAGAAAGTTATTTTAGAGAGAAAGTTAAAAGCTACCGGTCCCGTCCTACGTAGCTATGTGGCAGCGTAAAACAATCCTCAGATATAAAAAGTTATTCCTGGAGAAAGTCTCAATTATAGTAACTCATCACCTGGGGTCACAAATAACCTTATAGCAGACTTACATAGCTTTCTTTTTGACAAATTAAAACCGATGTTCCACTGTTACAAGAAAGCCAATGTGACGCGTTTACAGCTACTAACAGCACTGGATTGGCTATCTTTTGTCATTTAAAATTATACAATACGCTAGTTCGTTATCTAATTCATTCATTTTTTATTACATATATTTCATTTCCTTCTGTCTTTCTTTCTCTCATTTTCTCTTTCCCTCACTCCCTTTCTCATTCATTCTATTACTCGACCACGTTAACTTTCAATGCGGAAAAACTGAGAACTAAAAGAATGAAGTAAGGCTAAGTAGGGGTTGGAGGTTCTAGACCCATGTCTTAGGTTGCAGTGACAGTGTTTTATTTTCTGTTAGTCGTGTATAGTCAGTTGTTAGTGACAATTACAAGTGCGAAAGTTAAGATCCTATATTCACAGTATATAAAGATTTAAGTCTGCCAGACAGTAGTTGGAAATCAGTGCTGTATATCATATTATCTAAAAATCAGAAGACATACAAATTCCGACGATATTTCATTAATTCATATCTTATTTCAAGTAAGTCTACCATTATATTTTGCCACTGATTATACCACGTCTTTAGATCTTAGAATAGAAGCAGAAAACATATTTGCTTTTATGAAAAAAATTGTATTCCAAAAAGAATTATTACAATAAAATATGTAGAAATGTTGATCTTGCCCAGTCATTCGCTTGAACCAACGGTGGAAGGAGATACATTCCCCCACCTTCACCACTAGCGTCATTTTCTCCCCTCGCAGGCTAAAAAGTTAACGCGGTCGAGTAGTATAATCTGTAATGTTTTTATTTCAATGCCACCAAGTTGTCATTTCGACATTCTGCTATTCTCTCCTGACATGGTGTTATTGTAACCCGCTTCTGAGGTTGGGGCGCTTGGGAGGCGCAGTTACGCTGCCCGGTGATATATGACGGTGATGATGAGCCAGGAGAGGCCTTAATCCTAAACAAAATGAATATGTTAATGATGACAAATGATGGCCAGGCAATGTTCGGGGATCGTTTGGGCCTTAACGTTTCCTGACATTTGTTTTACAGGTGAGGAAAACCGCCGAAAAAAACATGTCCCAACCGGGGATTGAACCCGGGCCCGCTGCGTGACAAGGCAGCACGTTACCTCGAGATCACCAGGGGTGAACTTCATCTCTAATTATATCTTTTTCTTTATATGTGTTTCTCTCTCTCTCTCTGTCTCTCTCTCTCTCTATTTATTTCTTTATCACATATTATTTCTCTCATACTCTCTCTATATTTTTCACTCTGTCTTTCCACACAACAGTCCAGTGTTTATCCACATGAGCTACGCCGTCACACAGTACGTAGTCCCTTTAATGGGTACCTAAAGGAAGTATGCTACGAAGAATTGCTAATATTTCCAAAACAAAGGACCATTACCTCCCCCTAATCTAGGTATGATTTTAAAGAGTAGGTCTTGTTCTTTAATCTACAAAATGTTATTTAATTTGGTGTCCAGCGTCGTAGCCGAGTGGTTAAGGCAAGTTGCCTTGGCGCAGAGCTACGGGACTTGCGCTGGTTCAGTCTGCATGGGGAAGACATTTTTCATGGCATTTCGGCCAGTATGACCCCGGTGCCCATCCAGCATCGTGAGGCATTTGGGTAGCTACAATAAGTAGCGGCTCCAGGTTGAAAAAATCAGCTAGAGAACCCGATATGTTGACCACATGTCACTCCTACACTGGCTGGATGATTGTGTACGTCTGTGATAAGCACATGCGGATGTGAGGCCAGCAACCGGCTGGTACGCTAAGGTTCTTCTAGGCCTGTCGCGCCGTGAAGTTAGTTAGATATACAGGGGATGTCCTCTCCTTGTTTGATAATTTTTATGCATTCTAATTTATTGATTAAATGATAAAGGATTCATTCAGTATATTGGTTCCAATTTAATACATTTTCTGCGTAACAACAGTACTTTACTATTAGTCGTTCAAAATATCTCTGCAGGCGGAAGAATTGCGAAGCTCTCTTTGTTGTTACACGTGACGTCATCTAAGGCAGTGTTCACTGTCAGCGTCCCACGTCCCATTCCCCTCTGCACTCATAGATAGCAGTGTCACGTGTTCTATTCCTGCATAAACACGACTGCAGTGCCCTCCGTCAACAACTGCGCTTACTCCTTAAACGGGTAATATTTCCAATATACGAGTATTTTCTACGGAATAACAGTTCGCATGTGCATGAGTTTATAGAGCTGACGCTAGGTGGAACCACATATATTTGATGTCTTACAGAAAGTTTATAGAGCTGCCCTTCGCTAGATGGCAGCACTTGCGGTATGACCAACCTTAAAAATAATTTTCCAAATATTTATTAGAAACGGATGTACACTAACTTCTCTCTTCCTAACCCTAACCTAACAAAATAAATTACATGCATTTTATCTACCGAACTGTACACTAATCTGATGTACACTGACTAACACTAATAATAACCTAAACAACAAGAATTTACCTAACAAAAATAGCGTAATTAATTTGTTGATGATGGCAACATTGGAAGAGGAGAGCGGATGACTAGCGAGTATCGCAATGTCGTAATGTTACCGCGTTTCTCGTAAATAAACAAATTGCAAAGTAATGTTATAAGTATCGTTGAAAAACGTTTAAAACAGGCGTGTCCAACTTTTTTTTTTTTTGGAAAAGGGCCACTGTCGTTAGGATGAATTGGTTTGCGGGCCACATAATCCGATTTTTTATCGTATTAATTAGGATCTAAGATAAACCAATTAATTTAAATAAAAAATAGCTAATATATTGTGATGATATTTTTATTAATATATTGATCATAGGCCTATATTAGTTACATTATTTTCAAAATTGAATTAAATATATTTCTTTCGTGTACTGTATAATCTAATTATAAAATCTAAATTGAACGACATTTTCTTGCCGCTACACTTAGAAGTGGTAATTAACACTTATAAAACTCACAGAATTAATAATATTCTTCAAACCTCTCACTAACCTGACACTACGATGTGAGCGAACAACTGCAAACTGGAAACTAACTTGAAATGAACAAAATGTAACGATAATAAAACATGTGGCGCAGACTCGCCTTTGAAAGTAATAACCGCGCGGTCAACAATTCACGGAGACTTCAAATCGATGTGCGGTAGGTAGAATCATAAATAAAAATCTGGGCTGGGTGAATTTTAAAACGGATGTGATTTCTCCATGTTTTGAGTAAGAGGATGAATAGGATGGACTTTCGCAAACACATGTGTTGGAAACAGAAAAAGTCTTCATATTTCAAGTTTGTCTTATATCAAATATAATTACTTATTTCATAAATTATATTAGACTATACTTACTCACTGGCACTGTCGAACCCGTAGGTTCATGGCCGCGCGGACATAAGCTCTCCATACATCCCTATCCCGAGCTAATGCATTCCAGTCATTCCCTGTATAATCTACTTCCCTCAAATCATAGTTAATGTTGTTCTCCCACCTCATTCTTGGTCTACCAACAGGGCGTTTTCCTTCTGGCTTTCCTACAAGAAGTTTCCATGCACGTCTTTCATTCCCCATACGTGCAACATGTCCTGCCCATCGCAGTCTACGAGACTTAACTGTTCTTATTATATCTGGCTTCTTATAAAGACCATGTAGTTCATTGTTATGTAGTCTTCTCCATTCACCTGTCTGTTCATCTCTCTTTGGTCCAAAAATTTTCCTAAGAACTTTATTCTCAAATACTCGTAATCTCCTTTCCTCCCTTAAAGTAAGAGTCCATGTTTCGCACCCATATAATATATATTAGACTATATCTTATAAAATATCACTGCGGGTCGAACGTGATGTGATAGAACAAATATCATTGCGGACCGCATGCGAAAGGATCGAGGGCCGCGGGTTGGACACACCTGGTTTAAAATATTACAAAATATTAGTAAAGACAGAAGAAGTACATAGAGTAACAGTATTACGTATAAGAATATGCTATGGAAAACGAAGGGAAAGGTAATGTACTGTTGAGCACATTTTTCTCTCAAAAATGAATCGAGACTTGAAAATTACTCTGTGTACTGCACGAGATTGTCAAATTCCTAGTGGCGGGAAAATTCAACAATTCTGGCGCAATATGTTCGTGTCCCGACATTTCATTGATGTTATTCTAACATGAAGCATTGATACTCTGACATTTGTGATGATAAAAGATCGGAAGTGAAGTCACGGAGATTGATTATACACTTCCAGACGGATGGAGAAATATAATGACTCACCTGTCCATGGAGATGGCAACGAGCGTGAATACACTTGCTGCCACGGTCACATTCGCCACGAAGTTATTGACAGTGCAGTAAAACGCTCCAAACGGCCAGTCCGAGTTAATCATGAAGATGAAGTTAAACGTGCAGTTCAGTAGAGACATGAGCAGGTCCGATATGCTCAGGTTCACCAGGAAGTAGTTGGTTACTGTTCTCATCCTTCGATGTGCTGCAACAAACATCAATCTACAGTAGAATGGTACATTTTCGTTAATTTAACAAGAAATTAGTTTGGACATATAATAGAAAAAGTACCTAATTTTAATGGGGGCACGCCGTGGCGTAGTGGTCGGAAGGTCGAGGGTTCGAGTCCCGGTGGGGTCAGGATTTTTAACTGATCCAAACCTTCTGGCGGCACTATGGCTCTGGGGTCGACTCAGCCTCAAACTGAAATGAGTACCAGACGCTTGTTCTGGGGTAAAGGCGGCCGTCACGCAGGACTGACAACCCGGCTGACATCAAGTGCCGATTGTCAAGAAAAAGTGGGAGCCTTAATCTCCTACTACCCCAAGGGCCTCCTGAGGCCTGTAGTGGGATCACTTTACATTTACCTTTACCTAATTTTAATTATCTTGCAAACAGAATTTTAGGAAATAAGGGGATATAGATATAAAATTAGAAATAGTATATTACAATGCGAGGTTTGGAAGTGGTTTCTACAAAAGCGAGGAAATGATTAAAAACCGACCTGTCGCTCGGTTTTTAATAATTTGCTCCCTTCTGTAAAACACTTCACAAACGTGTGTTGTACATTATTTCTTGGGCGATTGTTTTTTATAAATAATAAATAATCAATCCAACCATAGTAATTCTGCCCGAGAGCAGGTCTTTCACTGCAATCAGAACATTTTCATTTTATGCTTTGCAGCTTTACTAGGGAATTGTGTAGGTGTGGTAGCTTCCCGTCGCTTTCCACACCGGTGAAGGATGATGATGATGATGATGATAATGATGATGATGATGGCCATATTATTTCGGGGACCGTTTGGGCTTTAAAGTTTTCCTGAATTTATCTTACAGGTGAGGAAAAACCCCAATAAAAACCTCACTCAGAAAAACTGCCCCGACCGGGGATCGAACCCGGGCCTGCTGTGTGACAAGGCAGCACGCTACCTCGAGACCACAGCGGTGGACTTCTAAATAATACATAATTATAAATAATAACACTTTTGTTGGAAATATTTGCGTTCATTATAAACAACTGACTGACGTTAGCAGTCTGATCAACGTATATATGCTAAATGCCGAAAATAATTTAATTGAGCTTACAAGTGACACCAATGAGGCATAAAATGGCGGCAAGTACGTATTTATTGTTTTATATTGTTTAAAATAAAGTTAATTTAAAATGCAGTGATTTGTTTCATATAATGTATATTAACACTACCTTTTGGATATATTTTTGAATATGCATTGTACGTAGTATACATAAAGGGCAGTGGATTTTACTTCCCGCCCTAGGTAGGTAATTTGTAATATTACAGTATAGTTATTTAGTTATTTATAGGTTGACAACACCGAAATTTAGGAAATCCAAATTTCAATCATGGTCGCCTTTCCTGTAAGAACGAAAGAACGCACTAGCGTGCAAAAAAATATTTAAAAATTAAATGACGTAATAAAAATAAATTTTGGAAAATCAATGTAAACAGAAACTAAATTAAGATTACATATGATTTCAAAGCAGCACATAAATACGAAGCGAAGTTTGGTTCCTGAATCAGAGAGATAAAAAGGAAATTGGAAGCAGCACAACTTCTCGGATTCACAAGGTTATATCATAAAATAAAAACTGCTATCATAAAAAAATTGAAAGTTGAAAATATATTAAATGATATAACAAAATATCAACGAAATTGGAAACAACATTTTTTGAGGATGGAAAGGGCAAGATTATCCAAACTATCTCTACAATATCAACCACAGGGGAAGAGATACTCGTATTTGGGAAGGCCAAGACGTAGATAGATTCACCAAGATCACCTTGAGTAAACTACAGGCGACAGATGCTACTAAAATGATAGTTTCAACTTGTAGAAAATCGATACTAGTAAAATTCATGGTGATTTTCCGTTGAGGTATTAGTTCACAGTAATAGGCCCTATAATCTACGGTTAAAAACTATAATATAGTTACCTTGTAGGTCCTCATCCTCAACTTAAGTTCTTTTAAAACTCTGTAGGCCTTTCGGGACAGCATTCTGCTGATGATGGGACTAGTCCCGAAAGGCCTACAGAGTTTTAAAAGAACTTAAGTTGAGGAGACGGACCTACAAGGTAACTATATTATAGTTTTTAACCGTACATTATATTACTGTAGAAAATCGTTAATTATAATCAGACCTGGGAAATATTTGCTCTAAAAATGTAGATTTAGGCACCTAAGAGGAGCTCTAAAACTGTAAAATATGTTATAAAAGTAGCTTGCTATTTTACACTTTTAAAAATTGATAATGCGATACTTAACTGCAAAATGGATATAAGAACTATAAAATTTAAAAGAAACAAATTTGATTAACTGTAGTCAATTTATATACTGAACATAAAAAGATATTAAGGAGGGTAGATTCTGAATTGGAATATGATATATCAGAACTGTAATTTTGATTAAAATTTGTAAAACAATCAATTTTTGTGTTTTTCATTAATTACAGTCTGTTCTTTTCTGAACATTTCTGTATATGATTTTTTACAGAACGCCAATTATAAATGCGTTAATTATTTTTTTAAACAATTGCTGTCAGCCTGTAACATCATTATACTTTAAAACCTTGTTCTCTCGAAAGTGAAAATTTTCGAACATTTCCCCATTATCTCAGGAACTATTATAGATGTTTACATGAAATTTTTACAGGCAGTAAACGTAGTTGTACTAAAGCTATGGAACCACAATCATGATAATATTTTGTATAGATTCTCACTTATGAGTTTTAGAAGTATTTTTAACTAATAAATAATAGTTTTAAAAAACTAAAACAACACACTTTATTAGAAAACCGAACTAAAAAAATTGAAAAATAATTTTAATTTCCAACACGCTTGGGATAAATAATTTTACCATCAAAAGCGTGGGGTGCTCTATATCAACTAATATATTTGATAATAAACAGATATTGGTAAAAGTAAAGTCTATAAGAAGAAAATGTAAAAATCATAAAAAGCACCCCACGCTTTTGATGGTAAAATTATTTATCCCAAGCGTGTTGGAAACTAAAATTATTTTTCAATTTTTTTAGTTCGGTTTTTTAATAAAGCGTGTTTTTTAGTTTTTTAAAACTATTATTTATTTTTTATTTTTTAGTTTTAATATTTTACAGAATAAGATAAAAATGTAAATATCTTTAAATTCGATAGGCTACTATCATAGTATGAGCTAAAAGTAATACTCTTCTAAAAAAACCTCCCAGCCGGATTTAAACCAGCGACCTATGGATTACTGAAATTATATACCACTAGAGTTCACTGCTCTACCATCTGAGCTCTTACAACGATTGGCTAAAAAGTCGACAAGTCCGCAACCTATTATACCAGTTTTCATTTTTTTGTTTTTCTGATGATTCTGGCCATGATTTTAGAAACAAAATATGAAATTATTGTATTGTCACGGGTCCTTTACAAGTACACAAAGTTTCAAGTCGATCCAATGTTTCTAAGTGGGTGAAAATCGTGTTAAAAAATTCCGTTACATAGCTAGAAAGACACTTTTTGATTTTCTGATGATTGTGGCCATTATTTTAGAAACAAAATAAGAAATTGTTGTATTGTCACGGGTCTTTTACAAGTATACAAAGTTTCAAGTCGATCCAATGATTTTAAGTGGGCGAAAATCGCGTTAAAAGATTCAGTTACATAGATACAGGTCAAGTTAATATAAAGCGTGTAAAAAAAGAGACTAGTGGCAAAAAAAATATATAGGACATCAATATTAAGATACAAGTTTGACTGAGGTTCAGTGATCTTTACAAACCTCATTTAATATGCTGTAAAATGGCATTACAATCCATCTAGTAGTTCCTGAGATAATGGGTCTCAAATTCACATGTTTTAACATTAATGGGATAGGGCCTACCGTCTCACCTTAATTCCATTAAACTTATACTTTTTCTTTTACATTTATTTAAATCCTCTAATAGGATTACGGACTCCTGGCAAACGCTATACAACGACTGATTATATAAATTGAATTTAAAACTGACAATTTCAGGTTCAAAAAACATAAAATTGCTTCCTATGAGTAAAAATAGGCATTTCAGGCACACTAAAATAAAAAAAAGACAATTTTAGAAAATTCACTTTTTTTCCCGTAAAAAATCAACATATATAGGTGTATTTCTGTCAAGTAATTATTCATATGTAGTAACGATAAATTGCGTTTTCTTTTTCACATTTTTTATTTGAATTTATGTTGGTGGGTGGCATGATGGGATAGAATTTTATCATGAATTTTATTAGTATTGACCTATTGTTTTCTTTTACTATGTACAACATCACAATGTTACAAATTACATCTACTTTTCCGTTAAGAGTGTAGATGTTTTGGATATAGGCCTACTTTACAACATGTGATGCGAAACATTTTTCTATTCCAATCATATACCATGCGCATGCGCCACAAACGCGAAGCGGTTTACGCTATGGAATCACAGGATGCAGCGAACATGTACACGATATTTAACGAACCTAGGACCTAACCTAACGCAATTTAAGTACTGTAACCTGTGAAAGAATTCAACGCCCAAAAATAAATAGTAAGTTCTGAAATTCTGAAGTATATATGTTCAGTTAATTAGTACATACTCTATGTTGGCTGCACTGGAACACGTCTTTGTTGTTGCATAGAATATTCGTTAAAATCAATATGGCTGCCACGTCTTCATGCTACGTATGTAATTAAATATCGTAGAAAAGTATATTGAAGTCTTCTTCTCCTTCTTCTTCTTCTTCTTCTTCTTCTTCCTCTACGCATGAAAGCTGGCAGCTTGTTGCGTGTTCATTCACTACAGGTCCGGGGTATGGTGACGTCCTTCCATCGTAGTTGTGGTCTTCCTAATGGCGTTTTCTGCTGAGGTGTCCAGTCACGTACTTTCTTCACTAATCTACTGTTCTCCATTCTATCTATGTGATCGTTCCAATGTAGTCTTCTATCATTTATCCAAAGGTAATTAATTAGTAATTAGTAATTCTGCCCGAAGGCAGATCCTTCACTGCAATCATAGCATTTTCATGCTATGCTTGCAGCTTTACTAGGGAATTGTGTAGGTGTGGTAGCTTCCCGTTGCTTTCCACACCGGTGAAGGATGATGATGAAGATGATGATGATGAGGATAATGATAAGGATGATGATGATGGCCATATGATTTTCGGGGACCGTTTGGGCCTTAAAGTTTTCCTGACATTTGTCTTACAGGTGAGGAAAACCCCGATAAAAACTGCCCCGACCGGGGATCGAACCCGGGCCCGCTGCGTGACAAGGCAGCACGCTACCTCGAGACCACAGCGGTGGACTATCCAAAGGTATATAGGTTCAATTTCACATTCTTCTCTAATATATTATAGTATTGAAGTAATCGTTAGAAAAAATGTAAAAATGATTGTAAATGATGGCAATAATTTGAAAAATGAAACTCTAAAAATAAAATTTGACAGGAGTTTATGGAGGAATTAAAAAAAAGCCGCGTCACAGATTTGGTCGATGTTTTATATGTTTTACGTGAGAATATTTAGATTTAGGGAGAGCCGAAAGGCTTTAGACACAAGTAAATCAACTTCCCACTGTCAAATATTGTTCGATGGGGATAATCCCTAGCCCCAAGAGACTTCATATACAGCGAATACGTGGGTTTGGTATCCTGACTGTTTGCACAGTTGTTATCTCTTGGGAAACCATGGCACATGTAACATCGTGCAATTTAATCTATTACAGAGAATATAAACCGTCTCCGGATGACAAGGATCAAGATTCAATGTTGGTAATCCAGGCTTTAGGCCTATTGCAAACTTCACTTCATTTAACTGAGTATGTCTGTATATTCATTTCACCAGATTTTCAGAAATTTAATTACATAATCTAGTTGGACCAGCCTCATGGTCTTGTGGTCAGAGCTTCTGACTACAGTTCATGAGGTCGCGTGTTCGATTCTTGGTCAGACCACATGGATTTTTCCTTAAAGAGAATCATTCCTGTGATCGCCTATGGTCTTGAATGTAGCTTGTTTTAGTTTAATATTTCTCCTTGCAGTTGTTACCATTTATCATAAGTAATGCCACGAGCGATTTGGAATTTATCTAGAGAATTAAGAAATCAAGAGTGGCATTTTTTAGGACAATTTAACGGACAAAATTAAGCTGTTTATTCACAAATCATTATTTAACTATCCATAATAATTCTGCCCGAAGGCAGGTCCTTCACTGCAATCATAACATTTTCATGCTATGCTTACAGCTTTATTACGAAATTGTAGGTGTGGTAGCTTCCCGTTGCTTTCCACACCGGTGAAGGATGATGATGATGATGATAAGGACCGTTTGGGCCTTAAAGTTTTCCTGACATTTGTCTTACAGGTGAGGAAAAAACCCGATAAAAACCTCACCCAGAAAAACTGCCCCGACCGGGGATCGAACCCGGACCCGCTGTGTGACAAGGCAGCACGCTACCTCGAGACCACAGCGGTGGACTATTTAACTATAGTTATTTAAAAATTTTATATATTTAATGTAAACAGCTAAGTTTGAAAACAGATGAGAAACGATTGGTACGCTTCATTGGCTTCTTTTGTTCATCACTGCAAGCAGTTCATACTATTTATTGCCAAACGATCGCAGTATTGTAAGAAGGTACCCTAGTGGAGAAATTTATAACCAACATTATAGGTAATTAATTTCTGATGTCCTATGATGTAAATATGTCAATTATATTTTTCTGCATCGTCATTTCCTGGAAAATAATTCGTTTAAGAAAGTGCAAACAGTGTTTTCTTTTTTTTTGTGGTATAATCAATTGCTACAAACGTGTTTATATTATCTCCTGCATGCGCTATGTGCTGACATTGGTGAACTATATATACAATCTGGTAGCCGTATTTTTTAGAGAGTCAGTCACTGCAAAATAATGATTATGACCTATTCAAAATGTTAAAAAGGAGGAGCTTTCATTAATATGATAAACCTCAGTTGATAAATTCGAGGCGAAACACGACTGTGATAGGTTGAAAAACAAAATTCATTGAAATATGATTGGTCATTGAGTCCCATTTGGGGCATGAGTTAAATAGTCACCATAATGCCATCGGAGCCACGTAACTCCATCTATCAGGCGCCCCAAACTTAGAAATGGATTGTAATTCCACCAATGCCAGAAGAGAACATTAAAATTTTTTATGGTAACCAGCTGGCATAGGACAGAAAAAATTCTTGAATTGTCGTTAGTTTTTCATAAACAAACACCTGTAATTCAACAATATGTGTTATCTTATACCAAAAATTAAAAGTTACAACCTTCTGCATCCTTAGGTATCATGCATGTATGATACCTTTGGCGTTTAATTTTTTTTTTTTTTCACTTCGGGAATGCAGAGCTTCCAGTTTGTTTTCGTTAGTAAGGTTTGTCGAAGTAAAATGAGCAGTAATTCTAGCCTCAATTCTTCTTCTTCTTAAACATAATTTGTAGGATTTTCATTCTGTTTATTTCCAAAATCACTCCACGGAGGAAGACGTATTGGATGTGCATTCACTGCCATAGCCTGTCCCAAGCCAGGTTGAAAAAGTTTGAGGGGGAGGAGTAACACCTCGTAAAAAAACCTTGGTTCAGCTTGCCCAGCTGATAGTACCTTGCGAGGGCTCCTTGCCAGGGTTACGGTGAAGACCTCAACGGCAGATACAGCGGAGAATGAGTCCTTCGGTACCTGGCGGAAGAGGCAACTCTACATCTACTGCCTTGTAGATTGACAAACGGGCGGATGGGGTTCGTTAGTCCCATCTAGGAGAGACAACTCCGAAATAAAACGGGACAGGCTGAGCTCTGGAGCTGGGTGAAGGCAATCGGCCTAGGGAGGAAACCACGAACAGTAAACCCGTCATGAAAACGGGCTAGCAGCCCACTTCAAGGTGTATCTTATACATTGCTCGCAGTACCAAGAAAGAAGCCTCGGATCAAAGACGGAAACAAAATACGCCTCAATTCATGATCTGGAAATATTTAACTTGCCTAAGATACCGTGCAATTTGTTTTGATACTTGAAAAATTCAGAATATTTATAACGGTTCTTTTCGTTAGTGGAAAAGCTTAACACTGTTACTACATAGATCAAAATCCCTGCTGTTAACATATGTCCAATACCGTTTCACTTTCGAATAAGGTGTCTAATTGGGACTAGGGACGAAGTAACCAACCATAAATAGATTGCTTTTAATACGTAAATTGCAGGTTTCAGTTTATTATCATATATGTTTGTACAAATGTTGAACAGAGTAATATTCTTGTATGGTTCTGAGTGTTAGATACGAACAAAAACATATATTGAAACGGAAAAAAAGAAAAAAATCAAGAATAATAATAATAAGAACATTTGATATAATTATTTTATTGACGATGATATTATTGATTATTTTGATAACGGTGATAATTATTTTAGTGAGGTAATGATGGTTTTGATGACGGCAATAATGATTTTGATGACGATGGATGATGATCATGATGATTTGGATGATAATATTTAGATGATTTGGATGACTATTTAACTCATGCTCCAATGGGTGTCAAATGACCAATCACATTTCAATGATTTTTTTATTTACAACCAATCACAGTCGTGTTTCGCCTCGAATGTATCAACTGAAGTTTATCTTATTAAAGAAAGCTCCTCCTTTTTAACATTCTGAATAGGTCATACCATTATTTTGCAGTAACTGACTCTCTAAGAAATACGGCTACCAGATTGTATATATTGTGCATGAATGTCATCAGATAGCGCATGGGGGAGATAATATTATAAAGACATTTGTAACAATTGATTATACAAAAAAAAACCACTGTTTGCACTTTCTTAAACGAAATATTTTTCCAGGAAATAACGTTGCAGAAAAATATAATTGACATATTTACATCATAGGACATCAGAAATTAATTAATACCTATAATGTTGGTTATAAATGTCTCCATTAGGGCACATTCTTACAATATTGCAATTCTTTGATAATAAATAATATGATCTGGTTGCAGTGATGAACAAAAAAAGCAAATGAAGCATACCAATCGTTTCTCATTTGTTTTCAAACATCGCCGTTTACATTAAATATATAAATATTTTAAAATAACTATATTTAAATTATGATTTGTGAGTAAACAGCTTAATTTTATTCGTTAAATAGTCCTAACAAATGCCACTCTTGATTTCCAAATTCTCTAGATAAATTGGAAATCACTCGTGGCATTACTTATGATAATTGTGTAAGTGAGCCCAAGTAACAGTAACTCTTGAAGATAAAAGGGTTGCAGTGTTTAGTAAAGGAGTTTGTATGTATGAATGTTGCACATGTCATACCTATTATATGAGACTGAATGGTTAATACGGTAATTAGTGAAGAACGTACATTTTCCTTTGAGAATATAGAATGTCACTACTTGTGTAACACTAAAACTGTCCCAAGTTAACAGTTTATGTAGGAGAGAAGTATATACAGTGCTCTAAAACAAAGAAACGCAATGCAGTCTACTAAAATTCGTTCTATAATGTAACACAGCAAAACACTTTTAAAATACCGTTACAACAAAGGGAAAATATTCACATTCTAAGTCACAGGGAAACAAAACAGAGCGAAGTAAAATAACGTTTTATATCTGGTTAAAAAAAGTGAACTTCAAAACTGACCAAAAGGCTTAAAATTGTCCATTTTTACAATTATTTTATTTCATCATCATCCGGTATCATGGCAGCTGCCGCCGTCTTCCGGAAACCGAACGCCATTCCTCTCTGTCCATCCATTGATCTTCCTCCAATCCTCTGATATTCATAGATGCTTGTACCTCTTCTATCTAAGTTTTCTTCGGTCTTCCTCTCTTCCTTCTTTCTATTGGGATCCATTCCATAACAATTTTAGACAATCTTTGCTCTGGCATTCTTTTGACATGGCCATAGCATTGTAATCTTTTCTTTTATTTATTTATTTATTTATGCACGATGCTCTAAATTAAGACAGGATCAGAAACAGTATTACCCGAGAACAAATTATCTTTAACGAAACAATTATACAATTTGTGGGAAATAAACAATTACAATGGTTTGGACACGTGAAGAGAATGAATGAAGATAGATTGCCAGTTGGGGGTTTGGAGTGGATTCTAAATGGGAAGAAAATAAGAGGGAGACTTAAAAAGACATAGATAGAGGGAATTATAAATTTTGTGAAGGACGGGGACTGCAGGATGATGATTGGAAGGATAGAAATTAATGGAGGAAGAAAATCAAAACTTAATATTGGGCACAGGAACGTGTTGTATACTTTTAAAACCTGTTGAATGTTTTTATCCCAGTGACCACTGATGGTAAAATGTTAGCTGCCAATTTATTTTTATTTATTTATTTAGCCTGATGGAGTTACGACCATGTGGCCTTCTCTTCCACTCACCAGGACAAACATATATTACAACAGAATATACTAATCACAATTAACTCTAATATTAAATACTAAATGAAGATTTGATCAATAAGATAATATCTATTATATTACGATCTATAATACAACCAGTTAATGTTAGTTAAAATTAAGACTAAAGCTAATGATAAAATGTATTCTAGCAAGATAAATTAAATTGTTGGTAGATCGTCCCTGTCTAATGTAGGCGCCTATAAAAAAAATAAAAATAATGAGATATAGAAAACTAAAACTGCCAATGATTGGTGGAAGAGAGTAGACCCTATAGCGAGAATCAGGCTGTAGTTCTGTTCCTGATGATGAATTATAGGCCTATTAACTAACTGACTGGCACTATTATTGAACCCATAGGTTCAAGGCTGCGCGGACATAATCTCTTCAAGGCTCATAACGTTATGAAGATATAAATGACTAACATTACAGTGGATACATGCAAGGTGATTGGACTTCAGAAGGACTTGAGGAAGTTGGAAATTACAAATGAGCCTATACTGTTAAAATTCATGGTAGAACACCGTTGAGGTTTAAATTGTGTTAAAATTTTAAAATTTGAACCTGATAAATTTACGGAAAACAGAATATATGTGTTTGGGAAAGGATGTGGATGACCTCATACTTGAAACAGGGAAAATAAAAAAGTGTGAATTTTTTAAATATCTTAGGTCAATTACAAGTTTTGGTACCTGTGAGAGAGATGTACAGACTAAAATTGCAATGGCAAAAAAAATGCAACTAAGACATTACATGGAATAATTTGGAATAAAAATATTACATAGGAAACTAAAATGAAAATCTATAAGAGCATAATACACAATATTTTGTCATATGGAAGTGAAACTTGTCTTTGACGAAATTACAAAAGAACAAAATTAGAACAGTTGAATTTGATTATTTTAGAAGAAGCCTCCAAAAAACAAGACAGGATAAAATAAGAAATGAATTCCTTTGGAGAGAAATGAATGTCACCACACCTGTTGTTAAGAGGATTGAAAATCAAACACTTAAATGGTATGGCCATGTACAAAGAATGGAAAATGAAAGATGGCCAAAAAATATATACCAATGGTCACCCCCTTGAAGAAATAAACGTGGCAGACCAAGATGGAAATGGAAAACCTAGGTCAGAACTATAATGGATGATCGGAATTTGGAAGAGGGAGATTGGAATGATAGAGATAAATGGAAACTGAAGACGGCAAACCTATAAGTGGGGGAAAGCCGAAGAAGAAGAAGAAGAAGAAGAACCTGATAAAACAGTCGTCCTTAACTTATTAACTTCTGTTATAAAGCGTCACATCATTAAAATAAATTTTAACACAATTACAATGCTTTATCACATTTTAATTGGTTGTATAAACCAAACTATAATACATACGTGAGTTAAATAGTCAATAAAATGATACGTGTGCAATTGTTTGTATTCAATTCTGACCCTTACGGGTGAACACCTTCATCTGCGCATAACTCATAAACGACGTGTTTGCGACTATATGTTCCTTCACAAAAAATTATCCTCTCTGCATGTCCTATCATCTCTATCATTTTGTCGGTGAGGTCCTGTTAAACCCTGTATAAGCATAGAACAGGACTCTGAGAGAAGCTCACGTCCAAATTGGACTGTTGTGCTGCTGGTGATGATGATGATATGATGACATTTCTAAATCAAACAGATTTCAGAATTTTGATAATGAGAAAGAAGGTAGAGAACATTGAAACAATCTGGCGACTACGCTGAAAAAAGAAAAGAGTTCTACAAACAAATAATTTACGCTCTTCTGCTGTTAATTGGTTTAATTTTGGAAGTGTGGTTAGTTTAATTATTTAAAGCATTAGTTCTCGTTTCAACCAAGCAGGGGGTTGTAGTTCCCCTTTAAATATTAAATCGTGAACAGAAGAACATATACTAATGTTCTACTGTGTGTAAAAAAAGAACCTTAATTATTTAAAACGTAATCCGTCCAACTATCATCAAATTACTGCAGTTTGTGAAAAAATAATCAGCAGCATCATCATGATTAAAGAATTAACTCAGTTGGTAGATACATTCTACTCGTCTACAAGACCTTCTATCAAAATGTATATTCAGATCCTCAACTACTACACACCTTACTTACTTACTTATTTACTCACTGGCACTATCGAACCCGTAGTTCATGGCCGCGAGGACATAAACTCTCCATACATCCCTATCCTGAGCTAATGATTTCCAAAATTATTTTTAGAGCTAATTTATAGGTTATGGAACTCATATACTAAAGTAGAATATTTTAAGTCTAATAAGGAGGATATTCTGAACATTCCCTGTATAATCTACTTCCCTCAAATCATAGTTAATGTTATTCTCCCACCTCATTCTTGGTCTACCAACTTGATATCGTCAAAAGCCTATCAATTAAGCATTCTAATTCTTCATAGATCTTGTCATCTTTATCTTCTGTGGGAGCATGTACATTTACAATTATAAAATCATGTCGTTTACCCTTTAGAATTATGTATGATATCCTATCACTAACAAACTTAATATCTCGGATAGCGGATAGGATTCTCCTCCTGACTAAAACACCTGTACCAAATGCAGGAGTCTCTGCACCCCCCTAGTATAATGCAAAGCTTCCTGATTCCTGACTACCTTCTCCTGGCCACCTAACTTCCTGTAAAGCGACTATATCGAAGGGCGACTTTTCTAATTCCCGCGTTAATATCTCTAGCGCCCCGCTATTGTATAAAGTCCTAACATTCCACGTTCCTAGGAACATGTCCCTGTGTTTGAGCCTTTGGCATGGGTTCGCTGAAGTAGTCCCCGCCCGGAGAACCGAATGGGGGACTATTTGACCTCTGGAAAATTTTACCCTAGTTGAACCCATGTCCGCATTTGTTGTATTTTTACGGTGAAAGATCGTCACTCTTTCGACCAAGGTACTTTTTTCGTCTGGCTTATCACCTTCGAGCAGTCCGGCATGGGTAACCCTATCGGCAGAAATGCTACCGCCGGCATAGCTCTCGGGATCATTTAAGCATGCAAGCCACTCCACCACGACAAGGTAAAGACACCTACATTATATAATGTAAATGCTAATGACAAATAAGGGAAATTTTGAAGAAGTGGCTGAATTCAAATACCTAGGAGCATTAACATTGAGCAGCAAAAAATAAACTTTCTTCGTCTCAGAAAGAAAAATATGTGATTCTGATAGCACATTAGGAAAAATTTTTAGGAACATTTTTGGACCAAAGAGAGAAGAACAGACAGGTGAATGGAGATGAATACATAACAGTGAACTACATTATCTTTATAAGAAGCCAGATATAATAAGAACAGTTAAGTCTCGTAGACTGCGATGGGCAGGACATGTTGCACGTATGGGTAATGAAAGACATGCATGGAAGCTTCTTGTATGAAAGCCAGAGGAAAAACGCCCAGTTGGTAGATCAAGAATGAGGTGGGAGAATAATATTAACTATGATTTGAGGGAAGTAGATTATACAGGGAATGATTGGAAAGCATTAGCTCAGGACAGGGATGTATGGAGAGCTTACGTCCGCGCGGCCATGAACCTACGGGTTAGAATAATATTAACTATGATTTGAGGGAAGTAGATTCTACAGGGAATGATTGGAAAGCATTAGTTCAGGACAGGGATGTATGGAGAGCTTACGTCCGCGCGGCCATGAACCTACGGGTTCTATAATGCCAGTGAGTAAATAAGATAGTATTTTTCTCCTGAATTCAAATATGATATCGGGGTTTCTGCATCATGCAAGGTTTCCGAGAGACAGGAATTTTTTTAAATTTCAAACACTTTAATATTTTCTACATTCGCAACAACATAATATTCGAACATTCGGACTCACCTAAAAAGTAAGAAATTACGACTTTCTGCTATATTTCGCCTGTGGAGCATCCCTCTTGATGGTCCAACAATAATCGGCCAGCATATTAGGATTCCATTTTTGCCTTGATATCTCTTTTCCATAGCTGAAATCTCCTGATGAAAGTGTTCCCCGTTTTATTTTACAATGGACAAATGGACAAAAAAGTTTATTAAAAAATAATTATTTAAATCCTTTAATTGAAATTGAAATGAAAAAAACTGTGGGTGATGGAGAAATTCCGAATACATATTTGAAAACACGATAAAAAAACTGCATTAAGTACAACTATTGGTACTGATGAGACAAAAATCATGTTGACCAGTGTAAATCATAAATAGGAATGAGGCGCAGAAAGAAATTAAACAAAGGCTCAATTATGGAAATACATGCTATTGTGCATTATAGGTACTCTTGTCGCCCCAACTTCTCTCAAAAAGCGTTAAACTGAAAATGTGTAAAACTGTTATTTTACCAGTTATATTATATGGATGCGAAACATGGACGCTTACTTTATGGGAGGAAAGGAGATTACGAATATTTGAGAATAAAGTTCTTAGGAAAATGTTTCGACCAAAGAGAGATGAACAGATAGGGGAATAGAGAAGATTACATAACAGTGAACTACATGGTCTTTATAGGAAGCCAGATATAAGAAGAACGGTTAAGTCTCGTAGATTGCGATGAATAGGACATGTGGCACGAATGGGGAATGAAAGACATGCATGGAAACTTCTTGCAGGAAAATCAGAAGGAAAACTCCCAGTTGGTAGACCAAGAATGATATGGGAGAATAACATTAACTATGATTTTAGGGAAGTAGATTATACAGGGAATGATTTGGAAAACATTATCTCAGGATAGGGATTTATAGAGAGCTTATGTCCGCGCGGGTATGAACCTACGGGTTCGATAGTGCCAGTGTGTTAGTTAGTCACTACAGACCTTTAACATTGGAATGAAATACATCAGTCAATAATAATAATAATAATAATAATAATAATAATAATAATAATAATAATAATAATAATAATAATAATAATAATAATAATAATAATAAGTTAATAATAATATCATTATTATTAACAATAATTTTTATATACAGATTTTTAATGTTTATACATATTTCTGTGCCGAAGTTTAATTTTTCTTCTCCACTCGTCCTTATCCATCCACTCCATGTCCTCCAGTTCTCTTGTTCTTATTCTAGTATTTCTTGCATCTATGAGTTTCGAGGTCTACCTTTCCTTCCTCTTCCAGGTGGACACCATTCTAATGTGTTTTTCTGGGTAACCTTGCATTTTGCATCCGTCGTATATGAATATACCAATTTAGCTGCTTATATCTTATACAATATATTATTGACTATTTAAAATTCATTTTTTTCGTATGAATCTATATATATATATATATATATATATATATTTCAATTTTGAACATCTCGCTGCTCTTCTCAAGAAATTCATTTCCACCGACATACGCTATTGTTCTAAGTTTTTTGTTGAATCTCCATATTTCAGCAGATCCATATGAAACAGAATTTGTCATTATTGAAGTGTATTGATTATTATTATTATTATTATTATTATTATTATTATTATTATTATTATTTCTGTACACAATATAAATAGCTTCCTCCTCAAAATCCGATCTGCCGAAGTGGTGCGTGGCCTATATTCAAAATAGACCTCATTAATACCATCTATCTATTTAGCGCGGAACCTGAAAGAGAAAATATGAGTGGGTTGTATTGGAACACACACATTCTGTTCATATTGCGTGATCAAAATAATTTAAAAAAATCAATATGGACTTGCAATTCCCGTCTTCGAAAAAAAGATCATAGGAAAGCGAAAGCGAATGTAATAGAGAGCCAGGATTTGAAGAAGGGATCTCTAGGTTTACGAGCTGGCACTCTGCCGTAATATATCTGGGGCCTTTTCAACAAAACCGGATGATTTGTTTACGAGTCGGGATGTAGACTCATATTTTAGCAGTTCAATGGTGCATGTAGCTGGAGAGATGCGTACTTTGTTCTGTTTTTGTTTTCTTCGAGACGTTTCTTCTTTTACATGCTTCTCGTTTTTTTTTTCACCTGTTTAGTCCTTTTTTTACTTTGTAATTCTCATACTCCGGCACGTTTTCACAAGACATTCACACACCTAGACATTGATGGAGTGAGAACATTATCGTATTTTCTGCAAATCCAAGGCCAGAAATCCAACTTATCCATCTTGTAGCTAAGAAGATTGATCATAAGACCAGGAAGCTGGCCCTAGAAAACTTAATCCTTTTATAAAAAAATAGTAATACTTTAGACATCTAGGATCAATCTTAGAAGAGGAAGATTCTTTGCAATTTGAAAAAAAAAAAAAAAGACTAAAGGCTATCCACTCTTAAAATGATCCTCATCAAAACAAAACCACGTGACCTGTTCGCTTTTCATTGGTTATGGACGACGTATGATGTAGAAGCGATAAATACACAAACAAGTAGTTCCCTTTATTAAATTAAAAATATGTCCTCTGAATATAGGCTACTTGTTATTCATCGTGAATGAAAATAATAATATTCAAAACATATAAAATATTCTAAAATATACCTAATCAATAATTACAACTTAAAATAGATAATTGCATATGAATGATGCATTTGAGAGATGCTTCAGTTGATTCTGATGCAACAAAATGGTTGAGTCTTCAATTCCTGTGTCGCCGTCTAAATCTTTAAAATACAAGTCTGGAACCTTTGACTAGTGGTCAATAACAGTTATTTTAAATGTATTTCACAATTCAGTGAAAAATCTCACCAGCTTTCTTGTAATCTACCCCATTCAACGATCACACGTCTTATATACTTCACACATGCACCCTGTCAATGTGACAGTAATTGTGGTGTGAATAGCCGAAGGATACGATTGGCGTTTTGTTTATGTTAGAATTACTCTAAGAGCGGATAAGGTATAATTGACTATGTAACTCAGTGGCACTATTGAACCCGTAGGTTCATGGCCGCGCGAACATAAGCTCTCCATTCACATTCCTAGGAACATATTCCAGTGTTTGAACCTTTGGCATGGGTTCCCTGAAGTAGTCCCCGCCCGGAGAACCGAATGGGGGACTATTTGACCTCCGGAAAATTTTACCCCAGTGGAACCCATGTTCGCATTTCTTGGCGGTTTTATTTTTACGGTGGAAGATCGCCAGTCTTTCGACCAAGGTGTTTTTTTTTCGTCTGGCTTATCACCTTCGACCAGTCCGGCATGAGTAACCCTATCGGCAGCAATGCTACCGCCGGCATAGCTCTTCGGATCATTTAAGCACGCAAGCCACTCCACCACGACAAGGTAAAGATACCATGGAGGAGGGGATAAGTATAATATGTGTACTTTTTTTCCTGCTCCCTATCTAAAGGCGACTACCTCAGGGCATTGAAGTGTCAGGACAATGGAATTCCTACAAAATAAGGGAAATTAAATGGAACGGAAAAGAGAGCAGATATAGGTACTTTTCTTTTTATTATATATAAACTTTCCTCATTAGAGGATTGCCTCAACGACAAGGTGATACAGACAATTAATTTTTGAAATTGATGAAATACATTTTGTAAATACATTTAAAAATTTCAAATTTTAATTGAAGTATACATGCTATAAAGTATACATTTTTGTAAATATGATTTCTTAAAATTGACATTGAACCTCTAATGGCAGCGTTAGCAATTTTAGAAAGATACACCCTGTCCAAATCTAAGTAATTCCAAAATGTGGCTAAGAATCCTGGTATAGTACCTCTTGCCTCGGTCATCAGTCCTGTGACAGTTATACTATCTAATTGGTATTTATCTTTGTGATATCAATTGTTGGCTCATATACGTATGAGCCATATATAATTTTATATATATAAAGTCATATATAACTGATATATAAGTTTAGACAGATTCAATTAATGAGTATATATGTCAGCACGAAACCATAATTAATGCGAATATGTGTTGGTTTTAGCATTCTCTAAACTACTCCATATGGGAAGCCTCTCTTACAATTTATCGTCGTGCAAAAGGTTCGTGAAAGCCTCTATTTGTCTTTGTAATGTTGGTCTACCCATAATTCATTATTCTCCAAAGAAATAGAATGTGGCGTTGCTGGTGAAATCCTATAAATTACTTTATATAGGTTGTTGCAAAGTTCCTGAGATTCTGAAAGAGTAGCATTGGTCAGTAACATAGGCCTATGTATGCGAACTTGCTATTTATTTATTTATTAAATATCCAATATTTGGAGCCCTATTTCAAAAATATATGTTAGAGATGTACTTACATATCAAAGAAAATTGAAGATACACATAATTACAAACGCCGTAGCGTAGTGGTTAAGGCACTGAGCTACAAGCCGGAGGGTCGAGGGTTCAAGTCCCGTTGGGGTCAGGATTTTTAAACTGACCCAAACCCTCTGGCGGCACTATGGCCCTGGGGTCGACTCAGCCTCTAACGGAAATGAGTACCAGACGCTTGTTCTGGGGGTAAAGGCGGCCGTCACGCAGAGCTGATAACTCGGCTGACATAAAGTGCCGATTGTCTAGAAAAAGTGGGAGCCTTAACCTCCTACTACCCCAAGGGCCTCCGGGTCTGTTGTGGGATCACTTTTACAATAAAAAACAAAAGAACAAAACAGAACAAATTAAATTAAAACTTATGAAATAAGCAGTAAAACCATGAATTATAAAGTGCTGAAATAGTACATTACGATGAGAGGTTGGGAAGTGGTTTTTACAGAATCGAGGAAATCGCTCGGTTTTTAATTTCCGAGACTCTGTAAAACACTTCACAAACGTGCGTTGTACACTATTTTTTTGCGCGATGGTATTTTCAAAATAATAAATAATAGTACAATAATAACATCTTTGTTGGAAATATTTGCGTTCATTATAAACAATTGTCTAACTTTAACAGTGTTGCCAATGTTTATTAGTTGAAATAACAGGAGGCCGTGAGACCAATTTAGTGATAAAATGGCGGAAAGTGTGGTTAAGGCACTGCACTACAAACCGGAAGGTCGAGGGTTCAAGTCCCGGTGGGGACTATTTTCAAAATTTGGCTTTTTTGAGAAAAATAACATTGCTGCGGAAGTACCACGCTACTGACGACAATTTGAATGTTTATAACTCGCCCAAGTTAAGTCTGCACGGCTAGAGGGGAAGTGTTTTAGCGCTAGTGTCGCCAAACTATTTCTCTGTGGAAGAGAGAATCCCTAAACACATGTGAAATATCATTGCACGGTTGTCAAATTGCTCATTTAGTCGACGACTGTTTAAGGTTTCGGAACATTTAAAATCACAGTCTTTGTCATCTCCCTATTACCAACCTCACAACACAGCGCAGGGACGGGAATTGGCAACATGTAATGAGGAAGGTAAAGGAGGGACAGCTCCGTCCCCAGTAGTAATATGGTTGCCGGATTATTCATTTGGTAAACGACTACTGTAGGTGTCGGATCATTTAAAGGGTACAGAATTTGTCAGTGCTCCCCTCCCAGTCAAATAACACAACACAGGGGACGGAAATGGCAACATAATCGACTGCAATTTCCTAGCATATTTTCCGCGTGCAGATTTAACTTGGGCTAGTAATATGCAAGATTATAGGATTATAGATTTCGGAACCACAGTATCTACAAGAAGAAATTAATCATCTCCAAGCTGCGTTTCAATCCAATGAATACAGCAAAACAGATTTTCGCCGAGCCATAAATCCCAATAAATACAAATCTGAAAACGAGAACAAGGAGGAGGCTAAGGGTAAGGTGTACCTACCATATATCAAGACAATAACGGAGAGAATTGGTCGAATATTAAATAAATATAACATATCTACAACCTACAAGCCAACACAAAAAATCAGCAATATACTGCGCCCAGCCAAAGATACAAGAGATCCGTTAAGTACTGCCGGTATATATCGCATCCCTTGCAGTTGTGGACAGGTTTATATCGGCACAACAAAAAGAATGGTTACCACAAGATTGCAAGAACACAAGAGGCATTGCAGACTAAAACAAAAGGAAAAATCAGCCGTAGCGGAACACTGGATGAACAACCAAGAACATATAATAAGATTCGAAGAAACACAGGTATTGTCCCAAACATCACATTATTACACCAGACTGTACAGAGAAGCCATTGAAATATATAAACACAAAAATTCCTTTAACAAAAAAGAAGAAACCATGAAGATAAACAAAATCTGGATCCCGGCACTGCACAATACGACAACGAAGCCTATGAATTCTGCTAGCGACAGCCTGGACAAAACAGCACGCAACACGGACCGCGCAGAAAACCGCCTCTCCACCAGGGGCGTGCCTATAAATAGGGAGGGAGTTTCCAACGACCAGCCAGTCTGCAGCCGACTGTTGAGGAGTTCACAGAGAGCACGCAGTATCTCCTGAAGATGTCTACCGCAGCAGTAGACGAAACGTCGAGTAGAAGAACGACTGGACCATGGCCTATATGCCCGGAAGACGAACCTAATAGTTTTCACCTTGTCACATGCAAACTTAGCCAGTGGCGTGCTGGCATTTAAAACATTTTAGGTTATTCTATGCCACCGAGCTACCTGTGAATATTCGATCATATTGGTCAATGTGATAACACAAGTTCCCATTGGAGCCATTTGTCAACATTTTTACTCACATATAAGGGGATTCTATCCCAGAAGTCCACCTACATTAGTGAGCAAGTTAGCGTGAGAAAAGGACAGATTAGTGTTAGATGAGTAAGTTAGGGTGGCAAAATGATCAAATTAGTACACCAGATTAGTGTAGCGTTCGCTTGTTTGTTAGCGAGTTTTTTCGTGTTAAGTTGGCTACAGTGTCTGAACAATGACTAATACGTATTTTATATTGAAAATATGACGATTTTAGGCTATTTTGAGCTAAACTTATCTCATCATTTTAAGGCATTTCTCAGATTTTTTGAAAAAATAAACATTTTTTCTCTCAGGTAATTATTTACCTGCTGCAAAAATAAATTGTGTTTTTCAGTTTTTTAATTTGAATTTATGTAGGACCTACGTGGAATAGTGGCATAGAATCCCAATAATAATAATAATAATAATAATAATAATAATAATAATAATAATAATAATAATAATAATAATAATAATAATAATAATAATAATAATAATAATAATAATAATAATAATGTAGGCCTATTGCTAGAAAACTATTAAAATACAATTAATGAAACATATTTAATTTAATCTAGCCACTCCTGAATGAGACCAAATTCTTGTACTCAGGGGTGGTTTCATATATATATGGATGGAAATCCATAGTAATTCTGCCCGAGAACAGGTCTTTCATTGCAATCATAGCATTTTCATGCTATGCTTTGCAGCTTTACTAGGGAATTATAGGTGTGATAGCCTCCCGTTGTTTTCCACACCGGTGAAGGGTGATGATAATGATGGTCGGATTGTTTTCGCGGACCGTTGGATCCGAAGCTTCCTGACATTTGTCTTACAGGTGAGGAAAAACCCTCACCCAGGAGCCTGTCCCGGCCGGGAATCGAACCCGGGCCCGCTACGTGACAAGGCAGCACGCTACCTCGAGACCACAGCGGTGGACTATATACATATACATATATTAATTTTACAATACAAAACAACCGGAGCGTTAACAAAATTCCTATACAAAACAGAAACATAAGGCACTCGTAGAAGTAATTTTAAAAATATGTAGGCCTATTAGAAAATAATAATAATAATAATAATAATAATAATAATAATAATAATAATAATAATAATAATAATAATACTAATAATAATCCATAAAGCTTATAGTAATTCCTACGTTCCTACGCCTCCTTATTGTTTCTACCATTTGGCTCGCGATACAAAAAAAAACTTTTGGCGTCCCTGGCTTAAACGGTAGTTGTTGATTCGGTAGGTGTACGTATAAGAGAAATGACTCCTCAAGGGAGTATAACTACTTCTGTAGTAGCCTATATAAAAAAAGATAGTTTAAATGGTACCCTTTCTATCTTCTTATTTCTTATGCGACATTTGTCACTGTACTGACAAATCAGAGCCCTGGATAGCTTGCCTATAGGCAGAGACAGGAATTTCGAGTCATACATTATACAATATTGGACTTCCCTGGATCTGTGGTTAACACAACCCACCTATACATCCAAACTTTAGATTCAAATCCTAGCCGCTGGTATGGAAATTGGGAATTTACGATCACGCCTCGGCTACGTAAAGGCATTACAGAAAATATGCTAGAAGACAAAGATAGCAAAATCATGTCTCCCTTGTATTCTAGAAATTCCAATCATATTTTCCGCCTGCAATGTTAGTATAGTCTGCAATATATGTTTTATAATATTGACAATATTGGAATTTATATCGGAGATAAAAGAGAAAGTGGCGAAAATGACAGAAAATATTGATGAAATGTATCTATAATGTATCTAATTTATTATTAAAAATTCATAATTAAAATAGTTTAGTATTTTAATGGAATTTAAAATCGGATGTATTAAGTAAGGATGTTTATACAATAAAAGGTAAGGTTGAATAAAGATATATTATTCAACTGTTTGTATGTAAAACCAAGATAAAAGACAGTCAGAAGTCTAACTTCTCATAACACTATTTAACTGTTTGTATGTGAAACTAAGAAAAAAAGATAGATTTTTTTTTGTCTAATGCCACCGGGTTGTCTTTTATGGCATTTATAGCTTTCTCCCCTGGCAATGGCGGAACTGTAATCCATTTCTTAGGTTGGGGCACCTGGAATGCGGTGTTACGTTACCCCGATAACGTGATGAATGATAATAAAGCATCACGAGAGTTCTTAACCTAAACTTAATTTAAATTCCAGACCGTGGGCAATCACAGGAATAATTCCTTTTGAGGAAAAATTCCCATAGTTTGACCGGGAATCGAACCCGGGACCTCATGGACTGTAGTCAGAAACGCTGACCACTAGCCCACGAGGCTGGCCATTCAGAAATCTAACTTCCCATTATATTATTCAATTATTTGTATGTAAAACCAAGATAAAAGACAGAAGTCCAACTTCTCATTATACTATTCAACTGTTTGTATGTGAAACCAAAACAAAAGACTGTCAGAAGTCTAACTTCTTTTTATACTATTTAGCTGTTTGTATGTGAAACCAAAACAAAAGACAGAAGTCTAACTTCTCATTATACTATTCAATTGTTTGTATGTGAAACCAAAACAAAAGACTGACAGAAGTCTAACTTCTTTTTATACTATTTAGCTGTTTGTATGTGAAACCAAAACAAAAGACAGAAGTCTAACTTCTCATTATACTATTCAACTGTTTGTATGTGAAACTAAAACAAAAGACTGACAGAAGTCTAACTTCTTTTTATACTATTTAGCTGTTTGTATGTGAAACCAAAACAAAAGACAGAAGTCTAACTTCTCATTATACTATTCAATTGTTTGTATGTGAAACCAAAACAAAAGACTGACAGAAGTCTAACTTCTTTTTATACTATTTAGCTGTTTGTATGTGAAACCAAAACAAAAGACAGAAGTCTAACTTCTCATTATACTATTCAATTGTTTGTATGTGAAACCAAAACAAAAGACTGACAGAAGTCTAACTTATTTTTATACTATTTAGCTGTTTGTATGTGAAACCAAAACAAAAGACAGAAGTCTAACTTCTCATTATACTACTCAACTGTTTGTATGTGAAACCAAAACAAAAGACTGACAGAAGTCTAACTTCTTTTTATACTATTTAGCTGTTTGTATGTGAAACCAAAACAAAAGACAGAAGTCTAACTTCTCATTATACTATTCAATTGTTTGTATGTGAAACCAAAACAAAAGACTGACAGAAGTCTAACTTCTTTTTATACTATTTAGCTGTTTGTATGTGAAACCAAAACAAAAGACAGAAGTCTAACTTCTCATTATACTATTTCAATTGTTTGTATGTGAAACCAAAACAAAAGACTGACAGAAGTCTAACTTCTTTTTATACTATTTAGCTGTTTGTATGTGAAACCAAAACAAAAGACAGAAGTCTAACTTCTCATTATACTATTCAATTGTTTGTATGTGAAACCAAAACAAAAGACTGACAGAAGTCTAACTTCTTTTTATACTATTTAGCTGTTTGTATGTGAAACCAAAACAAAAGACAGAAGTCTAACTTCTCATTATACTATTCAATTGTTTGTATGTGAAACCAAAACAAAAGACTGACAGAAGTCTAACTTCTTTTTATACTATTTAGCTGTTTGTATGTGAAACCAAAACAAAAGACAGAAGTCTAACTTCTCATTATACTATTCAATTGTTTGTATGTGAAACCAAAACAAAAGACTGACAGAAGTCTAACTTCTTTTTATACTATTTAGCTGTTTGTATGTGAAACCAAAACAAAAGACAGAAGTCTAACTTCTCATTATACTATTCAATTGTTTGTATGTGAAACCAAAACAAAAGACTGTCAGAAGTGTAACTTCTTTTTATACTATTTAGCTGTTTGTATGTGAAACCAAAACAAAAGACAGAAGTCTAACTTCTCATTATACTATTCAATTGTTTGTATGTGAAACCAAAACAAAAGACTGTCAGAAGTCTAACTTCTTTTTATACTATTTAGCTGTTTGTATGTGAAACCAAAACAAAAGACAGAAGTCTAACTTCTCATTATACTATTCAATTGTTTGTATGTGAAACCAAATCAAAAGACTGTCAGAAGTCTAACTTCTTTTTATACTATTTAGCTGTTTGTATGTGAAACCAAAACAAAAGACAGAAGTCTAACTTCTCATTATACTATTCAATTGTTTGTATGTGAAACCAAAACAAAAGACTGTCAGAAGTCTAACATCTCTTTTTACTATTTAGCTGTTTGTATGTGAAACCAAAGCAAAAGACAGAAGTCTAACTTCTCATTATACTATTCAATTGTTTGTATGTGAAACCAAAACAAAAGACAGAAGTCTAACTTCTCATTATACTATTCAATTGTTTGTATGTGAAACCAAAACAAAAGACTGTCAGAAGTCTAACTTCTTTTTATACTATTTAGCTGTTTGTATGTGAAACCAAAACAAAAGACAGAAGTCTAACTTCTCATTATACTATTCAATTTTTTGTATGTGAAACCAAAACAAAAGACTGTCAGAAGTCTAACTTCTTTTTATACTATTTAGCTGTTTGTATGTGAAACCAAAACAAAAGACAGAAGTCTAACTTCTCATTATACTATTCAATTGTTTGTATGTGAAACCAAAACAAAAGACTGTCAGAAGTCTAACTTCTCTTTTTACTATTTAGCTGTTTGCATGTGAAACCAAAGCAAAAGACAAGTCTAACTTCTCTTTATACTGTTTAACTGTTTGTATGTGAAGTCAAAACAAAAAATAGTCGTAAGTCTAACTTTTCATTATACTATGTTACAATCTTACCTTTTAGTACAATATGAACATCCTGGCTCTAATCATGAGGGACTTTAAATCTATAGAAAACAGGATCGAGCAGAAATACATTTATGCGAGCTCTAATATGAACACAATTTCCAACGCTTCTGATAAACGACGTACATAAGATTACTGGAAAATCTATTGAAATGTGTCGGTAAATATGACGTTGATTGATGTTCACTAAAGTTTTAATCAAATCCAAACGTCAAATATGTGTCATTCTAAAATCCATTTTATTGCATTTTAAAATTGTATGGTTGTTCATGACAACATTTCTAGGAAATCTTTTTGTCTTCCCGGAGAAAAAAATTGAGAAGCGGTTATGAATAAAAGTTGCGTACTTATTTAAAATTACGAGCGTAAAAATTATTAGAGCTTCATTTTCTTCTTTGTTTAAGAATTCTTAATTTTTATTAGTAGATGAGAAAAAATTACGAGTATTTGAGAATACATTTTTAGGATAATTTTTGGTCCAAAGAGAGATGAATAGACAAGCGAATGGAGAAGGCTTCATAACAGTGAGCTACATGATCTTTATAGGAAACAAAATATAATAAGAAGAGTTAACTCTCGCAGACTGCGATGCTCAGAACATGTGGCACGAATGGGGATTGAAAGAGGGGCTATTGAAACTTCTTGTAGGAAAACCAGAGGGAAAACAACCATTTGGTAGACCAATAATGAGGTGGGAGAGCAACATCAACCATGATTTGAGAGAAGAATATTATACAGGGGATGATTGGAAAACAGTAGCACAGGATAAGGATGTATGGAGAGCTTATGTCCGCGCGGCCATGAACCTACTGGTTCGATAGTGCCAGTGAGTTAGTTAGTTAGTCAGATGTTATTTGGGGGTCATTTGGGTCTTAAAGTTTCCCGACATGTTTTTTACAGATGAGGAAAAACCCGAAGAAACCTTCATCCAAGGAACTTGTCCCGACCTTGAAGAGAACCGGGGTGCACTGCGTTACGAGGCAACGACGCGTCATTATCCCAAGATCACAGTTGTAGACATTTTGATTTCTAAAGAACAATTTTGAAAACGTTCCACAAGTAGAGCAACAAGAGGCTTAACAAAAATTTGTTAAATGTTGGCATTATAGCATGTCCGTCCCTGTGGCGTAGTCGGTAGAGTCGCTACCTTCCACTCTGGCGACCCGGGTTCGATTCCCGGCGGAGTAAGTGGTTTTAAATCTCCACCTTGGGACTGGGTGTGTGTGTGTAGTGTCCTTGTGTTTATAAGTGTGAATAAGGAAAAAGGTTAAAAAAAAAGTAACACAAGAACGTAAAACAGTGTGATCGAGAGAAAACGAGAAAGAAAAATAGGGGGGAAAAGTACAAGCTACGATATAAACTTACGGTCTTACTAATAAAAATCTCTAATACAGGCTTTCATCAGCTGTTTAATTATACAATATATAAGCCTGATGTATATCACGTATAATTTCCTTACTAATAAACGTTGTGCCGGAGCTATATGACAAAACAGCAGTTATACACAATACGTCACATATTCGTCATCATAATGACGTCAGAACAATATTACTCGCAGTTTGTAACAGAAATAAAACAACATCAACTAGTGATTAATTGTGTAAGAAATGAATATGGATAAGAATTAATAGAGATTCCCTAATTGAGGATGTACGGAAAAAATAAGTGTGTTTTAATTTATATACATTTCCCTTTACGCTATGTCAAATAAAACGTAGAATTGGTTTCACAGATAATGTGCTGCCATCTAACGTCAAGAATTTCGACCAATTCTTGGAAACTAATAAAAGCTTTCCCCATTACTTATGAATTATATGCAGTGTTTTAAGATGCGTTAGAAAACGTTCAAAATAGTAGGAAATGTTACCGACAACAAAATATCATTTCAAGCGGAAAAAAAAAATAGTTTGACCGGGAACCGAACCTACTACCTCACACATCGTAGTCAGAAGCTCTAACCACAAGACTACCAAGTTAACATATAGCTTCTTGCAATAATAGTACCTCTATACTTAAATACATTTTTATATCGGTGTGTGTGTGTTATGTATTAAATATGCAAGAAAGTTTTCTTAAAATAATATTATGAAGCATTAAACTACAATCAAGTTAAATCTTGTTACAGCAATTATTGTAGAACATATCCTTTTGTGATTCAATGTTCAATTTTAAAATAGTGTTAGGCCTAATCGAGAATGAGTGTAACGAAAGGCATTTTATGATGCCTTTATTTTTCTACCCAGAGCTTTATTAATATTATTTATGCCCTGTGCGTCCATCAAACAGTCGTTAAAGTGTTGCATTTTGGGTTAAATTTAAGGAAACTTTCATCAATATCATAAGAAAACAATCAGTTGATCTTGATGTCCGACATTTTGTCTAGTTATAAAATCCTTAAACAAGGCTGGAGGCATGTATAACGATTCCCATGTAAAGTTGTACACCTCTTATACACTGAACAGCTAATACAGTGTTTATTAGTAAGAATTTTCAACTGAGATGTGTATAAACCTTGTATAAAAGTTATATATGGATTATTAGTAAGAACGTTAGTGTTTGCCCCAGCCAGTTTAAATAAAAAAGCCTTGATAACATACAGGTAACTGGCTTAAGATGTCTAGAGTGACCTCAGTCAAATCTGTTACTACTTTTTTTGTATCTTATATAACATACAATTATCTTCAATTGCGTATTTTTTAGGATGACTTCGGCTATTCGAGCATTATCTGGGTCTGGCCGTCTAACGAAGGGCGTTCCAAGGGATTAACCTAGGTTAGAATAATTGAATTAGCTTAGGTTAGCTTTCGGATCCGTTACATTTTAAATGTATTTATATGACTAACTAACTCACTGGCACTATCGAACCCGTAGGTTAATGGCCGCGCGGATATAAGCTCTCCATATATCCCTATCCTGAGCCAATGTTTTCCATTCATCCCCTGTATAATCTACTTCCCTCAAATCATAGTTAATGTTATTCTCCCACCTCATTCTTGGTATACCAACTGGGCGTTTTCCCTCTGGATTTCCTACAAGAAGCTTCCATGCACGTCTTTCATTCCCCATACGTGCCACATGTCCTGCCCATCGCAGTCTACGAGACTTAACTGTTCTAATTATATCTGGCTTCCTATAAAGACCATGTAATTCACTGTTATGTAGTATTCTCCATTCACCTGTCTGTTCATCTCTCTTTGGTCCAAAAATTTTCCTAAGTACTTTATTCTCAAATACTCCTTTCCTCCCTTAAAGTAAGAGTCCATGTTTCGCATCCATATAATCTATCTGGTAGAATAATAGTTTTATATATTTTCAGTTTAATGTTTTTTGAAAGGAGTTGGGAAGTCAAGAGTCTCTGTAATGCATTAATAGCACGCATTTCCAGAATTGAGCCTATGTTTAATTTCCTTGTGCATCTCATTCCTATTTGTGATTATTGTTCCTAGGTATTTGAATTCAGCCACTTCCTCAAAATTTCCCTCATTTGCCATTAGCTATCCATGTATTTATATACGTTAAAAAATTACATCTTGATCACAGCTATTCTATGGGAATTCAATAGCTGATTTATGCTCAGCCCGCATAGCACTAATTTCCCGGATGCTTCTTATTTATTTATGTTGAGAATGGAAAATGTCCTTTTCATGCGTATATAGAAATGGGTTTGACGTCAAATACATAAACATAAACGTTAAGCAAGCTGCCATTTGTCTTTATAGCAACAATTTATTTTAAACTACAAAATTACTATGCGTCTAGTAGGCCTACAGCTCAGCGAGTGATCCAGCGTTTGACGTCATACTAAATGCTCTAGTCAGAGGCTCGTATTACTCGCCAAGTTAAATATGCACGCCGAAAACATGCTAGGAAAGTGCTGTTTGTCGATTCTGTTTCTTCTATTTCTATGTTGATACTCAACTTTTATAAGATTCATGATGTGTTCCGTTGAGGTATTATTCAAAATTAAAATATAAAATTATGGAATATTCACCTGAAATTTCGTCTCCTCAACTTAATTAATTATTTAACTGTAGCGCTTTCGGGACTTGTCCTATCATCGGCAGGACCTTTCAGGTGAATATTCCATAATTTTATATTTTAATTATGTTGATACTTCCTAACCCCTGTGTTGTGTTGTGAGGCTGGCAGTAGGGAGATGACAAAGACCGTTATTTTAAATGATCCGAAACCTTCAGCAGACGTCGACTAAATTATCAGAATTAAAATAAAAAGTGAACTGCTCTGAGAGCAGGTGGTGACAGCTGTTCGGCTTCACTGAGTGTGAGCCTCTGGTTCCAAAACTGTAGTCCATTTGCCCCGGTGATATTGAGTTTCTCTCTCTCTCTCTCTCTCTCTCTCTCTCTCTCTCTCTCTCTCTTTTATGGCAGCAAGGTATTTTGTGGAGGACTTCTGTGCTCTGTTTTGTTTTATATGGAGCTGGGCGGTTGCGCGTCTAGCATCATAGTTAACGAACGGGGACACTAGATAAAATTCAACCTATGTTTCTTAAGAAAGCGATGAGATTAGCAACGGGGACTTCAAATTGTGGCATACTGAAAGAATTCGGTACATTTTCGGACACAATAAGGGGCAAAATTATGGCTATTAAGTATTGGTTGGACATATTAAACGGGAATCAGGACTCGCTTAGAGCAGAGTGTTACAATGAACAGAAAAGGCAGTGTGTTTCGGGAGATTGGGTATTCGGTGTAGAAAGGGGATTGAAGGGCATAGGGATGGGCTGTGTATGGGAGAGGAGTATGCGGAATAATATAAATGTTTGGAGGACAGTTAAGACTAATCGATATAGACAGGCAGTATATAGAAGCAGAGTGTAGCCAGAAAATATCGCTCACCCTGCAGACGGAACTGAAACTTTCGTGGGGAAGGGAGAAATATATTGACTCTTTGGATGGGGATGATAGAAGTGCTATTGCATGGTTTCATTTGGGGGGATGGATGGCCCATAATTTAACAAATGATGAAGGCATTAAACTATGCCCACTATGCGATGACCATGAAAACTGGCAGCATATTATAGCATTCTGTAGAGAGACAGAACAACTTAGATTACAGATGCTGCCGGAGAGATTTCTCAGGTCGGATCGAGGGAGAGTGGCGTGTTGGGATCTTTTAGGACGGATCGAGAGTGAATCAAAAACATGCAAATTTTTGGGTACAGTAAGAAAATTGAGATATAACAAAATTGTAGATTAAGGATATATGTATTAACAATAAGAAGAATCTCAATATGGTCTTTGTTTTCGATCTTTAATCATGTTATATAATAAGTAGGTCTGATAAGTTGAATAGTCTGATAGTGCATTTAATGTCTGCAGGGACGGGGGAGGGGGGTATGAGCGTGCGGTGTGTATATGTGTGGGGGTGTGTGAATGTATGTGTGTGTGTGTGTTTTTTTCTAATTTGTTTTCTAGCATTTTTTTTAATATTAATGTACGGAATGTGGATGAATGTAGATATGTATTATTGTGATTTAGTGTAGACATAGATTTTACTAATATGTAGCCTGTTATTGTTTTTTGATACAGGTGTATTTGTAGGTATTTGTTTATATTATTAGTTTTATTTTTTATTCATGGAAAAATAATGCACGTACGGCCAAGCAGGCCCGTGCGCAATGTAAATGCATATGTATTTTCTTTATTCTGAAAAAAGGCAATAAATTCCATTATCTATCTAGTTTTCTTGCCAGTGGCTTGCCGGGGCTTTGTGTTTGGCAGAGTTACAGTTGTGCGTTTTGTTGATCAGGCGACGGATTTTTTTTTTTTTTTTTTTTGCAGGAGAACATCCTAGGATGGGTTGTACTTCTGATTTTTTGGACGTTAAGAAGGTTCAGAAAAATATTTACTTTTGCCCCTCCCTGCTCCTTGCCGTAATTTAGACAAATGGACCACGCCAACATTTCTCTTATTTCAAAGGGAAACCACTGAAAACCTTAGCAGAGTGGGGAGTACTAATTTGACAACCATGTAATGATATTTCACATATGTTCATTGAGAAATGTAGTCTGTGCCGCCGTAAGATATGCGAACTAAACACTGATTCCTTTTCTGCTACGGTAAATCATTTCTCTCCCTGCATTCCTATCGCCCTCTTTTCTTTCGCCCCTCCCACTACTCACAATTTTGAGCCTTCTTGGGGGACAGGTTATTTTCACTTGCAGTCAACTCAACATGAACACTGTAGCACGGAGCGGTGAAATAAATATTATTAAGTAAATAATCAAAGTCAATCAGCGGCATTAGATCTTCTTAAATATGAAGTAATAATTAACTTTACATTATTCCATATTCAAGATCCATGACACTGTTTGGGGGAAGTTTGGCAACATCCCTACTCGGAAAGTTATCGTAGCATTCCTATCGCTCTCTTTTCTTTCGCCTCTCCCACTACTCACAATTTTGAGCCTTCTTGGGGGACAGATTATTTTCACTTGCAGTCCAGTGTTGTCAACTCAACATGAACACTGTAGCTCGGAGCGGTGAAATAAATATGATTAAGCAAATAATAGAAGTCAATCAGCGGCATTAGATCTTCTTAAATATGAATAAGTAATAATTAACTTTACATTATTCCATATTCAAGATCCATGACACTGTTTGGGGGAAGTTTGGCAACATCCCTACTCGGAAAGTTATCGTAGCATTCCTATCGCTCTCTTTTCTTTCGCCTCTCCCACTACTCACAATTTTGAGCCTTCTTGGGGGACAGGTTATTTTCACTTGCAGTCCAGTGTTGTCAACTCAACATGAACACTGTAGCTCGGAGCGGTGAAATAAATATGATTAAGCAAATAATAGAAGTCAATCAGCGTCATTAGATCTTCTTAAATATGAAGAAGTAATAATTAACCTTACATTATTCAATATTCAGGATCCATGACACTGTTTGGGGAAGTTTGGCAACATCCCTACTCGGAAAGTTATCCTGGCTGCTGTTTGACGTGGTGGGAAGGAAGCGCGTGGAATGATGTGAGTACAGGAATTAAGTTTTCTAAGAACGACTGCAGTGCTGAATGGGCACAGATCCGTTGGTCGAACAATATTTGACAACACTAGTACTGACACACTTCTCCTTCAGCCGTACCGACTTGAGTTGGACGAGTAATAAGTTGCGAGTTCTGTTGCGCTAGATTATTAAATTACTGCTATAATCTTATAATCTTGTACGAAGAGTGTGTGGCGATGCTACCCCGAGAGCACAGTGGTGGACTATTAGATTTTTTAGGAATATTCCACAATACAGTGTTTCTCTTTCAACCCAAAGTGATTTGTCGCTAGAGGTTTACGTCTAAAGAATCTTCTTCCCTTAAATCTCTAGCTTCCATACTTCTCTTCACTCTATCCATCCATCGTTCTCTAGGCTTGCCTCTTCCACTTCCTCCATTAGGCTTTCCAATTAAGGATCTTCTTTGGTATTCTCTCTTCTTCCATTCTTATGAGGTGTCCATACCATTTCAAACTTTTTTCTTCTATTTTACCAACTTGTATAATTTCCTATATTGTGCTGTTTCTGACCTTATCCCTTCTTGAAATTCTTGTTTATCGCCTCTAAAAATCCATTTCTACAGCTAACAGCTTGTTGGCTTGTTTTCTACTTACTGTCCAGGTTTCGGGCCCATATAATAAAATGATTTGTAACAAAACTTAAAATATAGTTTTCTTCGTTCTGTATTTTTTATTTCTATTCTAAAGCACCGAGTTCAACATACCAATGATTATTCTTCCATCAGTTAATCTTCTTTCAATTTCTGTAGTTGAATTCTCACTTTTATCTGAAATAGATCCTAAAATTGGATAATAAATAAATAAAATAGCAAGCTGAACAAATTGTCAAAATGGAAAACTGTTAAATAAACTTACTTCTCTAGATTTTAAAAATTGTCAGTAAAGGTAAGAATCTCCTAAGTTTTAACCTCAGGATAGCTAGAACAGTCTGTAGTTAATAAAGAGAAGGGAAAAAATGTATATGGAAATCTTTCTCGTTTGCATAATTTTATGCAAATATAACATTTCTGTAAATAGAAATCCCTTGAAATCAAAAGAAGAAATCTTGCTCTGAATTGAAATGAATTTTAAATTGCTGCTAAGAGGTTGAGAAAATCCCTTGTGCATAATTAAACGATATGCATATTTGATGAATCGAAATCGGATATCCTCATATGAATTTTCCATTTGAAATAAATGAGGAAGTTTATTCAACTCATTAATTAGGATCTGAGTTAAAGAGAGACATATTTGAAATATGGGACCAATTCTATCAAATGGGAATCCCAAAAATAAATTTCCTTGAATAAAAACCACCGAAAATTTTTCCGCGCCATAGCCGAGTGGTTAAGGCAAGAGTCCTTGGCGCAGATCAATGTGACTTGTGCTGGTTTGAGTCTCCATAGGAAAAGACATTTTTTCATGAAATTTCAACTATTATGGGACCGGTATCGTGAGGAATTTGGGTAGTTACAAAAAGTAGCGGCTCCAGGTTGAGAAAATCAGCTACAACGGCTGGGGGACCCGACATATTGACCACATGTCACCTGTAAATTGACAGGATGATCGTCTACCTATGTGATTAACACATGTGAATGTGAGACCAGCAGCCAGATGGTAGGCCAAGGACCCCTTCTATTCCTGTTGCGTCATGGACAAAACGTTTCATCCAACTCATAGATTCAAATTATAACAAGAGTGTAAGTAATATAGTGCGCAAATTTTGAGTATGAATTCCTTGTAATATACACAATTAAAATGTCTTAGGGTCGTATCTATGAACGCATTAGACCGTAAAAGTCGTTCTCTGCTGAGAAAGTTGCATACAAAGATGTTTTTGCGTACTCAAAAATCTGTTCATGCGATAATAATTGTCGAAATTCCTAAGCTTCTTGCCGAGGTGACTTTGCAGAGAACGAATCTTGAGCAACCCGATGTGAACCGATGGGAACCGATGTACTTTTAAACCTTGCTGTGTACCTTGCTGCTTTATCCAAGATGTCGGACCTTGAAGACTTCGATCATGTTTTCGGTATACGCGGAGAAGAGGAATTTGATAGAGTCTACCTAAGAATTCAACTGGAAGAACAGGAGAATCGGCGTAATATTGCGCGACGCAGACGTAATCGTAAACAGTATTATTTGCGGGACGCAAGCGTAAATGCGTTCCTCTAGCAGACGAAAATAACGGAAGTGGTTTTATCGCTGAGAATTCTGGGCAATTTCTTGCCAATATTACAAAAAAAAACTACTTTCATGCATGACCAGTCAGCGACTCGCTAATTCGAACTTTCCACGTTCTCACGGAAAACTCAACTCACCAGAGACTAATGTATTTGCATGCGGCCCTTAGACACTGTGGATCGCAAATAGGGTAAACTTCGATAATTCGTGATACTTTTCTATAACTATAGTTAGTAAGATATAAAGGTCACTGCGATCGGTGGTTAAGTTTTTCATTTTATAAAACTATACAAACTAAGTAACTAACTTACTGACACTATGGCCGTACGAACATAAGCTCTCAACACATCCCTATCCTGAACTAATATTTTACAGCCATCCCTTGTATAATATAATTCCCTCAAATCATGGTTAATATTACTATTTCATTTCATTCTTGGTCTACCATCTGGACGTTTTCCCTTTGGTTTTCCAACAAGAAGCTTCCATGCCCCTCTTTTATTCCCCATTCGTGCAATATGGCCTGATCAACGCCGTCTATGAGACTTAACAGTTCTTATTATGTATGGTTTCCTATAAAGATCATGTAGCCCACTGTTTTGTAGTGTTTTTCATTCGTCTCTCTGTTCATCTCTCTTTGGTAAAAACATTTCGTAAGAACTTTATTCTCAAAAACTCGTAATCTTTTCTCCTCCCTTAAAGTAATAACTAACTAACTAACTAACTCACTGCCACTATCAAACCTGTAGGTTCATGGGCGCGCGGACATAAGCTCTCCATATATTCCTATCCTGATCTAATGTTTTCCAATCATCCCCTGTATAATCTACTTCCCTTAAATCATAGTTAATGCTATTCTCCCACCTCATTTTTGGTCTACCAACTGGGCGTTTTCCCTCTGGTTTTCCTACAAGAACCTTCCATGCATGTCTTTCATTCCCCCATTCGTGCCACATGTCCTGCCCATCGCAGTCTACGAGACTTAACTGATCTTATTATATCTGGCTTCCTATAAAGATCATGCAGTTCACAGTTATGTAGTATTCTCCATTCACTCTCCCTTAAAGTACACATTATTTTATTAGTTTTAGTCTTAATCTTAACTGTCGTTAACATTTTTGTATTAGAGATCTTAATCTTATAGATATTATCTTATTGATCAAACCTTCATTCAGTATTTAATATTAGAGTTAATTATGATCGCTATATTCTAATGAGCCCATTGTTCTTCAACATTGCCACAGTCCATTAAGACCGACAAAGTAAAAGTATTTGCTTACGGAGATGACATGGTGCTGATGTCAACATCGTCTGAACAATACAGCTCGCATGTAGCAAACTAGAAGTATGGGCAAGTGAAAACGATCTTCACATGAATGAAAACAAAGCGGTGTCGATGATATTCAGGAAAGGAGGACGAACAGCACCGAAAGATGATATCTTCATCAACAATAAGAAGATTCAACGGGTAAACAATTTTAAGTATAACTGGGGGTCACCTTTCAGACACGCGGAACAGTTTTTAACCTTTACACTGCTACGAACGGGTATATCCGTTGGCAAAGAAAATGCTTGCTGTGCTATGGGTGTGTATATCCATTCTCAACTCCAAACGCCTGCTAGTTATATAATACGTATTGCATTGCTTTCAAACTAAGCAGGCATATACTGCCATCTCCTAGGAACCTAAATAAACTTTTTCCATATTTCTCCCTGCATTGAGCAAGGAGGGTTTTAAAGGTTGGAAATATCTCAGCAGTGAAAAGGTTAACAGGCATATCACAGACAAAACAACAGCGGCAACACTAAGCTATGAATGACATCAATCTCATACACCGACTCTCTCTGGACACAGCACTAGCGCTTCTCAAAGCAAAGATAACGCCGATTGTCACATACGAACTGGACAACATATGGACTCACACAACAAAGGTAGATCTTCTACAAATAGAGAAGATGAGCCATGCACCTAAAAAAGTGCTCTCTGTCTGTCGAAATGCACACTGTCACGCCTCGTATATGAACTGGCGAGTGAACCCTTCTCTGTTGAAGAGCTGCGACAAGATCAACTTCTGCAGTCCACAGACGCTTACAACACCGCAATGCAGGAATTAAGAGGGAAGAAAGACCAAACCTGGATGGAATTCTACTCCACGGACGCTATGATTGGAGACAAGCAGAATACGACCTCAGACATCTGATGACGAGGATGGCGACACATGGGTTCCATCATAAGATCAGTAGGATCAAGAAAGATCACGAACCAGACTTCCAGTGCATCTGTGACAGTTGCCATGTTGTGTCGTGTCGGAGGCGAGACGTGTCCCTGAGAGCTTACTGTGGAGGAGACTGAATGGGGGACTTGACATTGTGCGCTCTCCATTATTATTATTATTATTATTATTATTATTATTATTATTATTATTATTATTATTAATTATTATTATTATTATTATTATTATTATTATTATTATTAATTATTATTATTATTATTATTATTATTATTATTATTATTATTATTATTATTATTATTATTATTATTATGATTGTCCTGGTGAGTGGTAGAGAAGGTCACATGACTTGAACTCCACCAGGCTAAATAAATAAATAATAGTAAATGACAAAGTAAGAGTCCATGTTTCGCATCCATAATTATACAACCGGGAGAATAACAGTTTTACATATTTTCAGTTTAACGTTTTTTTAAAGAGGTTCGGACGACAAGAGTCTCTGTAATGCATTTGCAGAATTGAGTCTATGCTCAATTCTTCTTTATAAAATACTAAAGAAATGATTTGTTTTGAAAACGTGCCATCTAATTACCTCCAGCTAATTACCAACTTCTGCAACAAAAAAATCGTGAACGTTGTTGAGTCTTTGTTTTTGCAGTTTACAGACAGTGTTTGTATACTGTAAAAAGCTTCTTATTTGCGATTCCCTTATTTGCGTTTTCGTTATTCGCGGGTTAATAATTTGCGACACAGTTCCTGTATTCGAGGCTAAAAATGTCTTTATTCGCGGATCCAGTCGGTATGTTAGAATCCTTTATTAACGCATCGGCAACTTTTTTTACTGCAGTCACGTGGCAACGCGGCAAAGAGTGATTCAAATCAAATGGACAAATTTATATCAGTAGAACAAACCTTATTGTCAGTAAGCCACTGCCGCCGTATTTCACGTGCCGCTATGTCCGTTGATAAATGCCGCCATCGCGATGATCGGTGTTTTATTGTTTCAACTTGTTATTCGTTGCAATAATTTTGGTTGAATAATATGTGTCTATTCTGCTTTGTTGCCAATTTATAATGTTGAATAATACTTCATCTTGGCAGAAAGCTATTATCATACCAATTTTTAAAAAAGATGACCTCAAAGATTGTAATAATTATCGAGGCATTAGCCTTCTCAACAGTGGATATAAAGTTTTTACAAAAATTCTAGCATCTAAATTACAAAAAACACTATGAAAACTTATTAGGGGAAGAACAAAATGGTTTTCGTAAGGGAAGATCCTGTGCCGATGGCTATTTCACCTTAAAACTTCTTATCGAAAAGCACAAAGAATTCAATGAAGAACTACATATAGCGTTTATAGATTTTATTAAAGCATTTGATCGAGTTGACAGACAAAAACTTTTAGATATCTTAACTGATGATGGAACACCAAATCAACTGATCCAAACAATTTTTAATCTGTATAAAAATAACATCAGAGCAGTACAAATAGGAACAGAATTGTCAGATTGGAAACAATAAATTGCGGAGTCAGACAAGGATGCCCTCTATCACCACTTCTATTTAATGTATACATTAATGCTATCATCAGACACTGGAGATTGACAGTTCATGGTAATATTCCTCTCTCAAGACACACAATTTTAGACACACTCTTATATGCAGATGATCAGGCTCTTTTCGGCAATAATGAAGATGAATTACAATATTCCAATATCTTAATATAGTAGCCCAACGATTTAACATGGAAATATCAACAACAAAATATAAAGTTATGGCCTTTCAAGGGAAATTCACAGTAAGAAGTAAAATTTGTATTCAGAATTCAATATTAGAGCAAGTAAATTCATTTAAATACTTAGGATATAATCTAACTTATAATGAGGAATGTGATATATCCTTTAAAATACAAAACTATAATAAAGCTTTAAGAATTATCAACCAAGTTTTTAAACCATCAAAAGTGCAGAGACACACAAGAATGAAAATCTATAAAGTTCTCGCTAGACCCATAATCTGTTATGGCAGTGAAGCCTGGACCATCAGAACTCAGGATGACCGTCATATTACAGCCACGGAGATGAAATTTCTATGACGAACTGCAGGTTATAGCCTTCTAGACCACCAAAAATTCAACAATAGCCAGAGAGTTAAACATCGAACCTATATCTGAATACCTCCAAGAATATAGAAACAATTGGCTAGCCCATATTCAGCGCATGGATCGTCACAGAATACCAAAAGAAATTCTTCACTACATTCCTCGAGGCAGAAGATCTGTGGGTCGACCTTTTCGGTGATGGCGGGAGACCGTAATGGGTCACTGGGCCTAATACGTACTTGAAAGGCAGATGATAAGATGATGAATAATAGGAAAGAAAATTAGTTCTGAAGCGGAAAAATGTAGTGTTGCCGCTTAAAGTGTTCAAACAGTCGACCCTGTGCCTCATTGTATGTTTGATATCGTCGCAGCAACGATCGGCCAGCGCGGTCGATCATGACTGGATTCATTTAATCATTCTCAAAACACTTATTGTTTGAACATGTATTATAAAAACATGTATTTTTCAATAAAATGCTACGTGTACAAATGTTTGTAATAAATTCCGGCCCTTACGGGTGAACACCTTCATCTGCGCATAACTCATAAACGACGTGTTTGCGACTATATGTTTCTTCACAAAAAATGATCCTCTCTGCATGGCCTATCATCCCTATCATTTTGTCGGTGAGGTCCTGTTACACCCTGTATACAAAGAAAGTAATAAACTCTAATGAATTAATCTATCGCTCATATATAAGACATTAGGTAGTATTTTCGTATTGTAAGCCTATATTTTCCCTTTACAGAGATTTAGGCGCTCTCCCCCTACAGGGAAGAATTTGAACCATACTAATTTAGTTACACTTGTTTTCGTACAGATGTAATTTTTGAGTGGTCCGTGGTCAGTGTTCCGCCTCATACTGACATCTAGGAAACCAAGGTACTACTAGGACGGGAAAATTCGGTAAATTTTGCATAGAGGCCTTTTCATTCAGGCTTAAGGATTTTTTACGAGCCTCAAAATCTTCAGACTCGGGACCCACGGCTTATAGTCCCTCTCAGAGGACTTGCTCCTTGGATTTTTCCGTCTTAAAAATCCATCGACCCCGGCCGGGTTTGAACCCGCGACCCTCGGGACTAGAGGCAAGAAGCATAACCACTAGTCCACCGCGGCCGACACATTAGGTAGTATATTTACAAATCTTAGTACTATTTATATTAAATCCATCTATCCATCCATAGCAATTCTGCCCGAAGGCAGGTCCTTCACTGCAATCACAGCATTTTCATGCTATACTTGCAGCTTTACTAGGGAATTGTAGATGTGGTAGCTTTCCGTTCCTTTCCACACCGGTGAAGGATGATGATGGTGATGATAATGATAAGGATGATGATAATGATTATGACCATATGATTTCGGGTACCGTTTGGGCCTTAAAGTTTTCCTGACATTTGTCTTACAGGTGAGGAAAAACCCCGATAAAAACCTCACCCAGAAAAACTGCCGCGACCGGGGATCGAACCGGGGCCCCGCTGCGTGACAAGGCAGCACGCTACCTCAGACCACAGCGGTGGACTATATGAAATAATGAAAAAAAAAATATTAATTGTTAAAAAAAGTAATGTTACTGAGAGATTTGTGTTAATAATTTTATTTTCAATTTGTTTCTGAAGATGGTAAAGTCCCTCCCGGAGGAACACGAGTTTGAAAGAAACTTACAAATGAAACTGAACTACGCAAGGACAACAGCATGATTTACAAAAGCATTTGTAAATGAAATTATGATCCGAGATTTATATTTTTAAAGACATTTCAATTTTTTACTCCTTAGGATTTCTTTTTTTCCTTTTACTGTTAGGCCTATTCTTTAACTTCATGGAAACAGGATGTAATAAAAAACAGTTGAGTTTCTAACTGCGATGAGCAGGATATGTGGCACAAGTTGAGAATAAAATAGGGGCGTGTAACCTTCTTATAGGACAACCAGAGAGAAAACGACCAGTATAAAGTTAAGAGTGAGATGGGAGGATATTTGAGGGAATGATTGGAAAACATTAGCTAAGGATAGTCCACGCGGCCATGCATCTCCATGTTTGATACTCGTGGTGTCAGTAACATTCTCTCCACATCTACAATTCTCTCACTTTCACTTTTTCGTTTAATGACAATGATACATACCATTTATAGGTCGCGCAAGGGATTTTGAAGAATGTCATTGATCGTAAATCCAATGGGAGAGCCTATCAAGACTGCTGACCTGTGAATTCCTTGTCTGCCACGTGTACAAACAAAACAGTTCCTCTACAAAAACATGTACAGTCCATAGAGAATTATAGTGAGACGCGGATGTGTTGATTTTAGATTTAAAACCGTAGACTTTAATTATAATATTTGTGCACTTGCTGCCTCAAGTCTTAAAATTATAGTGCAATGTGAATGTCGGGTCCCCCAGCCATTATAGCTGGTCTTCTCAACCTGGAGTCGCTACTTATTGTAGCTACCCAAATGCCTCACGATGCTGGGTGGGCATCGGTCCCATACTGGCAGAAATTCCTTGAGAACATTTCTTCCCCGTGGAGACTCAAACCAGCGCAAGTCCCGTAGCTCTGCGCCAAGGCATCTCGCCTTAATCACGTGGCTACGGCGCGGGGAAGACTATAAATTGTTTAAATTAAAGTGGCATTTAGTGGTTATTTAAAACATTAAAAGTGTGATATAAACCAAATACAGTGTGTGTGTTTATATATATATATATATATATATATATATATATATATATATATATGTGTGTGTGTGTGTGTATGTATGTATGTATGTGTGTGTATATATATATATATATATATATATATATATATAGTGAATATACTTCCTCCACGGATAAAGATGTCCTAACTCACTGGCACTATCGAACCCGTAGGTTCATGGCCGCACGGACATAAGCTCTCCATACATCCCTATCCCGAGCTAATGCTTTCCAATCATTCCCCGTATAATCTACTTCCCTCAAATCATAGTTAATGTTATTCTCCCACCTCATTCTTGGTCTACCAACTGGGTGTTTTCCCTCTGGTTTTCCTACAAGAAGTTTCCATGCACGTCTTTCATTCCCCATTCGTACCACATGTCCTGCCCATCGCAGTCTACGATAAAGATTACCTATATTATTTAATTTTTGTAGTGAGATTTTAAAAATGTTTAACAGTGACTATTTGATATTCGCTAGCGAGGGAGTTAGCAATGACGTGTGGTCATACTTCCTATTGGCTGAGACCTACATCTGGTTAGTACAGGACTCGCATCTAACCTCTCATTACAAATTCTATTCGTCAGGAATCATTGCTAGGGTTATAGCCATCTTTATTCCGTAAATTCAGACGCTACCTGTGAAAGATACGTACACAATCGGTCTCAGATCTTAAAATAATTTAACATTTTACATTGCACTACTTATTTGTAAGACAGACGTCACACGACAAATATTTGTTAAATGAACCTGTACTTCGCAAAACCTGTCTACAGTCAGGCCGAAAGAAAATTCCAGATACAGGTAGAAACTCTACTTCTCCCGGAGGCAGGAGTCATCAGTCATCACTTATTGTTAATTCGCCTAACGGGAATTCAATGAAGTGGAAACTAATTTATTTCTCTTTCTATCTTTCCGCCTTATAAACATTTTGTCATGAATTGTGTAGAAAAATTCCTTCCGTTTCCGCCTTGGACAGATTCCGTTTTATACAAAATAAATACATGTAAATACTATTATTTTGCCGGGACCAATAAATTTGTTCACATTGGACAGGTTTCCGCATTATTCACGTTCCGGATTAAGCAAGTTTTACTGTATATATTTTCAGTTTAACGTTTTTTGAGGGAAGTTGTAACGACAGAGATCCCTGTAATGCATAATACGTAGCAAGCATTTCCAGAATTGAGTCAATGTTTAATTCTTCTCTATAAAAGAAGAAAGAAATTATTTGTTTTCAAAACGTGCCATCTAATTACCAACTTCTGCAAGAGAAATAATCGTAAACATTGTTGAGTCTTTGTTTTTGGAACTTACTGACTGTTCTTCTTCTCCTTCCTTCCTTCCTTCCAAGTATTAGGCCAAGGCCTGTTACGATCCTATAGAACATTTTCCCTCCAGCGTTTCATAGGACGGCCCAGAGATCTTCGTCCTCTTGGTATATAATTATAAACAACTTTAGGGATCCGATTTGAACTCATTCTTTCAAGATGATGTTTCCAATTTAGTTGGTACTGTTTAATATATTCCAAAATTGGCATAGTCTTCAATTCTTTTAAGATATCGGTGTTCCTTTTCCGATCCCATCTAGTGGTACCAGCTGTTCTGCGCATGAATCTCATTTCACAAGCCGTTATTCTGCTTTCATGTTGACTTTTTAGTGTCCATGCTTCACTACCATAGGTCTAGCCAAAGTGTTGTATAAATGTAATCTGGTGTTTTTTTTTGTACAAGGGACGGTTTCATAACTTGATTAATAATTCCCAAACTTTTATTATAACTAGTATTTTTTTCAGGGGTATCCTTTTCATCCCAGATAGAGAGATAATATCGAAGATATTTAAATTGATTAGATCTCTCTAAAATTTTATTCTGGAGACAGATTTTACTTTTTATGGGGTCCTACCCATGAAACTGACTGTTTGTATATGTTAATTTGATACAAGCTCTATCTACTCTCACTTTATACACGAAGCAGATTGCAATTTGTGCTGTTATTGAAACAGGGCGACAACAAGGGATTGCTATTACATTCCGACGTGAAGGAACATGACGAAAACTGAAATTCTAGTAGAGAACATGTGCTAAGTAATTTTAATCCAACACCTGTCATTGAAATACTGACGTTGAGCCAGATATTTGTGACGCAATACAAGCAGGCGGAGAGTTTTCTTATCACCTAAATAAATAAGCATGAAATTCAAAGAAATTTCCAAATGAAACTGAACTACAGGAGAATAACAGCATGATTTACAAAAGCATTTGCAAATGAAATTATGATCAGAGATCTATATTTCTAGACATTTTATTATTTCACAGCCTTATGATTTCCTTTCCCCCCCCCCTTTATCAGTTTACTGTTATTATTGAATTTCGTGAAAAACCTGATGTAATAATAATAATTCATAGTGTTCTGCTCAAGAGCAGGTCTTTCACTGCAAACTCAGCATTCTCCACTCTTTACTTAACTCAGCTTTCCTTTTTGTATCTGCATACAACCCATTTATTTTAATATTGTCTATCATCTGATGTCTTTTTCTGCCTCTAACTTTCTTTATGTTGAGCATTCCTTTTAGAGCATCCTTCAGCAGGCAGTTTCTTCTTAGCCGGTGGCCAATCCAATTTCTTTTCCTCTTCTTTATGAGTTCCAGCATTGTTCTTCTTTCACTCACTCTTTCTAGCACATCTTAATTTGTTACTTTGTCTGTCCATTTTATACGTTCCATTCTTCCCTATATCCACATCTCAAAAGCTTCGAGTCGCTTTTTCTCATTCCGTCGCAATATCCAAGTATATACACCATACAATGCTACACTCCACACGAAGCAGTTCACTAGCCTCTTCCGTAATTCTTTTGCCAAATGTCCACAGAAAATGCTTCTCTTCTTGTTGAAAGCTTCTTTTGCCATTGCTATCCTCTGCTGTTCATGTTACTACTGATAGTACAACCCAAGTATTTGGAGCTCTCCACTTGCTCAATGGCCTCATATTTAATCCTCATGTTTATCTTCCTTGGTTTCCTTCCTATAATCATGGCCTTCGTCTTATTTATATTTATCTTCATCCCATAATCCTCGCACTTATCATTCAGCTCCATCAGCATGTTCCTCAGTGTCATTGCATCTTCTGCTAGCAAAGCCACATCATCAGCAAATCTTATGCACTTTATTCTTCTTCCTCCCATGTTTACGCCTCCCGTATTGCTGAAGCAATTCTTCATTAGGTCTTCCAGGTAGATGTTGAAAAGGGTAGGTGATAGAGAGGACATCCTTACCTTACCTCCCTTCCAATTTCTCTTTCCTCTGACATTTCTTCTCCTATCTTCACTTTTTTCGCTGTTTCATATAAAGACTACTTATGAACCTCCTCTCCTTTCAGTTCACTCCAATTTTCTTCAAGATCTTCAGGAGTTTATTCCTATTTACTCTGTCAAATGATGTAATATGCAGTTAAATGTCTAATTGCGATCGGCAGAACATGTGGCACGAATGGGGAATCAAATAGGAGCATGGAAACTTCTTATAGAAAGGCCAGAGAGAAAACGCCCAATAGATAGGCCAAGAATGAGGTGGGAGAATAATATTAATCATCATTTGAGGGAGGTAGATTATATAGGGAATGATTGGAAAACAGTACCTCAGGGTAGCCCGCGCAACTGTGAATCTCCAGGTTTCATAGTGCCAGTAATTATTATTATTATTATTATTATTATTATTATTATTAATATTATTATTATCATTATTATTATTCGTCACTCTGGTCTAGTGCCTCAGATGCAGATGGTCCGGGTTCGATCCCCGTTGTGTTTCGCACAGTTAATTTCCATTCCTGAATTCTGGATTCGATATGTGTCTTGCAGTTAAAAGCAGCAGATTGTTTTTCTTTCTTTTTGGTCACGGCCTTGGTACATCACAATGGTTTCTCTGGGAGAAATTCCAAGACAGGTTTCAGAATGCAATGGTTGAAATTTCATTTGTGTTACCTACCTTCACAATCTGAAACTAATTAAATTTCATCAAATAATAGGAATGTAGTATTTGAAACAATACTAGTAAAATTCATATCAAATTCCGTTGAGGTGAAGTCATGTGATGAAAGTTAAAAATTAAATTGTACCTGTTGGTAGGTGCCGTCGTCCTCAACTTTCTTAAAATATTGTATATAAAATTAACTGGAGCGCTTTCGGATGTTATCTTCCATCTTCTGCAGGTTGAGCTTCTGTTACTCGTTGTTGTTGTGTATACTTCAACTGTTTGTAGCAGCAACTGTCTCGTATACGAGATCGTAAGAAACAAGTCAGTTGCTGCTACAAACAGTTGGAGTATACATCACCGTACACAACAACGAGTAACAGAAGCTCAACCTGCAGAAGATGGAAGATAACTTCCGAAAGCGCTCCAGTTAATTTTATATACAACTAGAAGTCCCCGGCCACGCGTTGCTGTGGCTAAGGTATACGTTAAAAATTTAAATTAAGTTGCTGTCTTTCAGCCAGATTACTTAAATCTAATACTTACACATGAAATTAATAATATTGAAAATAAAATAAACACTGAACACACTTAAATTATGAAATAATAAATATTTGTAATTCAATTGAAATTCGCGGTTGCCACAAAAAGCACAGCCATCTGGATCTCTCTTTGTTAAATAATAAACCAATTACCTTACACCGCCATCTGTTAGAATCGTATGGAACTCACAGATAATTACACCACCATCTGTTAGAATCGTATGGAACTCACAGATAATTATAACTCTTTGTTAATTAATAAACAAATAATTTGCAATAAAAAAACAATGCGACTATAAATTTAGTTATAAACTACCCTAAGTCTCAAGTTGGATCAAACTGCACACAGTGTGCAACATTTTATTAAAATCGGTTCAGTAGTTTAGGATTCCATCGCGGACAAACAACGTGACACGAAATTTTTATGTGTTAAGGTATTTTAACAAAGTTGAGGACGACGGCACCTACCAACAGGTACAATTTAATTTTTAACTTTCATCATAGTATTTGAAAATAAATTCAGTATCACTACAAATATTATTAAAATCTCAAATCAAGAGATGTTGGGAGTTCCTAAGAAAATATTTGAAATATTTGAAGAACTGTATAAAAACGAATGGAAGTAATTTCGAGACCATGACCAAAAATAATAAACCATATATTAACTTAGTTCTTTGCCACGCAGCAGACTCACGTTAGGGTCTCGGTCGGAAAAAGTATCCTAGGCGAGGATTTTTTCGGAGTTTTTTCTCACATGTAAGACAAACGTCAGGAAACTTTTCGGTCCAAATGGTCCCTGAAGATCATATGGCCATCATAATCATCATTCATATTCGTCTTAGATTAAGCTTAGGATTGAGGATTTTTCTGGCATATCAATATTATCATCACCCATCATCATATTATCGGGACAGCATAACCCGCCTTCTAGGCGCCCCAACCTGAGAAGTGAGTTAGAATTACGCCATTGCCAGGACAGAATACAAGGCAACCTCGGGCATTGGATATATAAAATATATTAACTCAGTTAAGCGTGTAAACACATTGAAATTGACCAGAAAATAATGCATCGCGATAATAGAAAAAGTATTTGCGAACCTTGTAATTTAATCAGCATCATCTTCAAGGTATGGGCCTGTTGGTCCGTTCCGCTCCCCGGTGCACTATATGCTGCAGGTGCAGGTCGTCTTTCCAACGACGTTTTGGTCTTTCTACATTTCTTCGGCCTAGAGGCCTATAATGAAGCAGCTGTTTTGATAAACGATTATTTGGCATTCTTTGTATATGTTCAAACCAATTAAATTTATTTCTGTATATTCTCTCGTTTACATTATATATTTGCAATTCATCTCTGATATCTTGACTTCTCTTTTTATTTAATATTTTATGACTCAGTAAAATAAACTAACATCTGTCAATTAATTTATTGATTAACATTATATATATAATAGATTTAGGACAAAAGTACTTTGACAAAGTTTCTTGTGTACCTCCACTTGTAGGTGAGAATTTGTCAGTGTGCACACAAAGGAAGCCCGGTGCGCTATGAAATAACTTCTTTTCACTCCATCTATTAACAATACGTAAATAAAATATTTACCAATACTAACTTTGCATACACTGAATAGAAGTCAATATATTCCATTATGTATTCCATATTCAAAACGTCAACACGCACATTCTATTACATAACACTAAGCAACTGGGACTGGAAGTAAATACAAGTACAAATCATAGAAATACATGAAATGACAGTTATTATAAATGAGGAAAATTTTAAAGAAGTGGCTGAATTCAAGCACATAAGAAAAATAATTACAAACAGGAATGAGGCGGTGAAATAAATTAAATATTGACCCAATTCCGGTAGCGCATTCTGTTGAATATTTCAGGGACTCTTGTCGTCCCAATTTCTCACATAACAAGTTAAACTAAACATATGTAAAACTGTTATTCTTCCATTTGTATTATATGGATGCGAAACATTATATCTTCCTTTAAGTAAGGAAAAAAATATATATATTACAAATATTTGAGAAAAAGTTCTAAGGAATTCTTTATTTTTTCCTGCATTATTTATTTATTGCCCCATAGTGCGTTTTGTCGTAATAACAGCAATGGCGACCATGATTGAAAGTTCAACTACATTTCGGGGTTGCCAACCTAAATAACTATACTGTAATATTTATTATATATTAGAAACCCAGTTGGTAGACCAAGAATGAGGTGGGAGAATAACATTAACTGTGATTTGAGGGAATTTGATTATACAGGGGATGATTGGAAACATTGGGTCAGGATAGGGATGTATGGAGAGCTTATGTCCGCGCGGCCATGAACCTACGGTTTGGATAGTGCCAGTGAGTTAGTTATATTAGAAACCACGCGCGGGAAGTAAAACCAGTGCCCTCTATGTATAGGTACTACGTATAATGTATATACAAAAATATGCTAAAAGTAGTATGGATTAATATATATTATACGAAACAAATCACTGCAATTTAAATTAATTGAACTTTATTTGAAACAATATAAAACAATAAATACGTACTTGCCGCCATCTTATGCCTGATTGGAGTCACGGCCTGCAGTAGTTTCAACTAACAACCATTGCCCACACTGATAACGTTAGTCAGTTGTTTGTAATGAACGCAAATATTTCCAAAAATATCTTATTATTTTCATATTATTTACTATTTTGAAAACACCATCGGGCAAAAATAATGTACAAAGCACTTTTATGAAGTGTTTTACAGAATCTCGTAAATTAAAAACCTCGCTCGGTTTTTTAAACATTTTCCTCGCTTCTGTAAAAACCACTTCACAACCTCGGATCGTAATATACTATTACCTGATTGAATTAAGATCATAGGGTCTTCTCTTCCACTTCACCAGGGTTAAATTATATATATGGTGGATGGGAATTACAAGGTATATAGAGAAAGATTTGCGTTTAGATCGGTACTTGCTCAGGTAGCTCAGTTGGTAGAGCACTTGGTCTAGAGAACCAAGGATCCCGGGTTCAAGTCCCGGTCTGAGCGTATAATTTTTCTCTTCAAATATTATATATATAGGCTAATAGGTTAACAATTACGAATTATCTACATGTTAATTAAAAATACATAATAGGCATAGCCTACACAATATAGACAAGGAATGAAGAATAATTAATACAATAATAATGATGATAATAGTAGTAGTAGTAATAATAATAATAACCCATAATTTGATTACTTACTTACTTACTTACTCTCTGGCACTATCGAACCCGTAGGTTCATGGCCGCACGGACACAAGCTCTCCATACATCCCTATCTTGAGCCAATGCTTTCCAATCATTCCCTGTATAATCTACTTCCCTCAAATCATAGTTAATGTTATTCTCCCACCTCATTCTTGGTCTTCCAACTGCGCGTTTTCCCTCTGGCTTTCCTACAAGAAGCTTCCATGCACGTCTTTCATTTCCCATACGTGCAACATGTCCTGCCCAACGCAGTCTACGAGACTTAACTGTTCTTATTATATCTGGCTTCCTATAGAGACCATGTAGTTCATTGTTATGTAGTCTTCTCCATTCACCTGTCTGTTCATCTCTCTTTGGTCCAAAAATTTTCCTAAGTACTTTATTCTCAAATACTTGTAATCTCCTTTCCTCTCTTAAAGTAAGAGTCCATGTTTGGCACCCATATAATATAACTGGTAGAATAATAGTTTTATATATTTTCAGTTTAACATTTTTTGAAAGGAGTTGGGACATCAAGAGTCTCTGCAATGCATAATAGCACGCATTTCCAGAATTGAGCCTATGTTTAATTTCTTTGTGCATCTCATTCCTATTTGTGATTATTGTTCCTAGGTATTTGAATTCAGCCACTTCCTCAAAATTTCCCTCATTAGCTGTCCATTTCCATTATATACTGACTTTCAACGTGTGACCATATATTTAGTTTTATTGATATTTACTTCCAGTCCTAATTTCTTAGTGTTACTCAATAGTGTGTGCGTGTTGTTCTTTAGTATCTCCTCGCTATCGGCCAATAATACTACATCATCGGCATAAACTAACAGCTTGGCTTGGTAAAGAAATCGTAAAATATGAAGGAATAATAAAAGTGTACATGCAACAGGGTTATATATTATATTATCTAAGGAAATATTTAGTGATCTTTCCATCCATAGTAATTCTGCCCGAAGGCAGGTCCTTCACTGCAATCATAGCATTTTCATGCTATGCTTGCAGCTTTACTAGGTAATTGTAGATGTGGTAGCTTCCCGTTGCTTTCCAGTGATCTTTAGACAATCCTTCATGGACCAAAGAGAAACAAATAGGTGAACGGAGAAGGCTGCTCAACAGAGTGAGGCAGGATATTTATTGGAAACCAGCTATAATAAGAGCAGTAAACTCTCATTAGACTGCCCTTTATCTCATTACATGACAATATAAGGTAGTGTATAACATTACGTATTTTATTTATTTCGTGAAGGAAAGTTAATTATATTAAAATTGTGACAAATATTTTCATGAAAATAAGTTTTCACACAGCTAAATTTAAATTAGGCCAGCTATACGTGGACTTTTATTACCTTAAAAATTCTCAGAGTAATTTTTATACGAGAAAACTACTGGTATAAAAAAAGAAACATCTGATTTCTTGTTATTTCGTGAGTAAAACAAATTAATATCAGGTTTTCTTTTCAATTCAATTAAGGTTAATAACAATTTTTCATGTAGCAGTTTCGTTCTGAAATTACGTGTCTGTTTTTACTGTAACGAAGAAAAATAATAGTAGGCTATGTAACTCAGTCGTTTGATAGCGTACAAGATACCTCGTAGCGCATACATGCTTTCTTTCATTGTTTGTTGTTTAACGTATCTGTATGTTTTATATATTTATACTGGTTGAGTGGAAAAGAAAGCCTTATGGGCTTAATTATACAGAATAAATACAAATTATTATTATTATTAATTTTAAATAAATTTATACAATCGTCAGTTTTGTAATTAAATGAGATCTGTGAATAATATATGGAAATTTCCACTGCTAAAACAAAAGTAAAGGCATTTCAAGGTAAAAATCGGAAAAAAACTGCACTTAAACTAGCGTGAAATATTTTCAAAGTCCTATAGAACAAGAGTGCGCATGCGCCAGAGTTTATAGAACCAGCGATAACCCACAATCGAACCACATATCGAATATCATCTTCGTTTACTATCCGTCGCTATGAAATTTAAATGACCAATAGTGGAATGCAGGCTTTCACGGCCGGTAATCATGGAAGTAAAAGATTCCGGGCTATGTGGCCGTGGTCTATAACTGGCGTTTCTTCCAGACGTTTCTCCCTCAACTGCGGAGGGCATCTTCAGTGGCGAGCGCTAGAAGCTGTTGTTTCCCTGTCGTAGACTCGACTGCGAAACAACAGCTTCTAGCGCTCGCCACTGAAGATGCCCTCCGCAGTTGAGGGAGAAACGTCTGGAAGAAACGCCAGTTATAGACCACGGCCACATAGCCCGGAATCTTTTACTACCTTAAATGACCAATATATGCAACAAATCCCCAAATCTGTGTTAAAAAAATATATTAATAATATTAAAATTACCAAACGTTTATTAAAAATGGGTGTACACTTATTTATCAATCCCTAACGCTGATCCAACCAGCGATAACCCAAAATAGCGATAGAAAAATCATAGACTAGGTAATATACTCTGTGGAGAAAATAGCAGTTAGCATCACAAAATTGTCTAACAGTGTCATAATATTGTGATTTGCATATTTAAATAAATACTTCAAAATTGTCTAATAATGTTATAAAAATTGTTTGAAAAGTTTAAAATATCAAATAATGTTAGTAAATACAGAAGAAGAGCTATAGTTTACAACAATATAACTGAAAAATCAAGTGCTAGTAGAAGTGCAGTTGAGCCGTAAAAATCAATTAAATAAAAAATAATAATCAATAATAAATAAGAATAATGAGGATAAGTTTTATTTACAAATAAATGTTAAAATATTCAGTATTGACACCCGAATGAGAAAATGCTCGTGCATTCAGTTACATGAATAGTACAAATAGAATATATACATTTAAAGTTAGGGCCAGTTTCATTTTTACATAAATTAACACGTACAATTAAAAAAAAAGAATGTATTGGGAGTAAAACTTATTATAACAAAAGAATTAATGCAATGGATAATTATATACATAAAATAATATCTTCTTCTTCCTTCCAAGTATTAGGCCAAGGCCTGTTACGATCCTATAGAAAATTTTCCCTCCAGCGTTTCATAGGACGGCCCAGTGATCTTCGTCCTCTTGGTATATAATTATAAACAGCTTTGGGGATCCGATTTGAACTCATTCTTTCAAGATGGTGTTTCCAATTTAGTTGGTACTGTTTAATATATTCCAAAATTGGCGTAGTCTTCAATTCTTTTAAGATATCGGTGTTCCTTTTCCGATCCCATCTGGTGTAACCCGCTGTTCTGCGCATGAATCTCATTTCACAAGCCGTTATTCTGCTTTCATGTTGTTTTTTTAGTGTCCATGCTTCACTACCATAGGTCAACACTGGTCTAGCCAAAGTGTTATATAAACGTAATCTGGTGTTTTTTTTGTACAAGGGATGGTTTCATAACTTGATTAATAATTCCTAAACTTTTATTATAACTAGTAACTTTTTCAGGGATATCCTTTTCATCCCAGATAGAGAGATAATATCCAAGATATTTAAATTGATTAGATCTCTCTAAAATGTTATTCTGGAGACAGATTTTACTTTGTATGGGGTAATATAAACCATATAATGTGATGGATTAAAACCAAAATAATACAGAAGAGAGTAATTAGTAATATATTAGGTTATAATAATAAGCAAAAATATATGTTTCATATTTATTATTTTAAAATGTTCAAATGATTAATTGTTTTCACATAATTAATTAATTAATTAATTAATTAAAAATAATTTAATTGCTTTTTTAAAACTAGCTGTGTTTAGTTCACTGGATTGGATCTAATTAATTCATTATATAATTTGGGTACTAGATATCTACTATGTTTAGACCCAGCAGTGTATAAAAATTTGGAACATGTAGCGAAGAAGGAGTATTTTGTCTGGTGCTATAAAAACTTCGATTGTGCTCTTTAAATGCCCTTGTATTTTTACGAAAAGGTATAAATTAGTCAAATATCAGAGAATATGTGTAACAATAATTAATCGAACTTTTAAAAATAAAATTCAAGGAGATATGAAATTAAAATTCTATAAATTTATAGCTGTGTCGGTCATATCCGATGGAAGTGAAATGTTTGGAGAAAAAAATGAAATTCTTGAGAGAAGTTAAAGGACGTACGAAATTGGATCACATAAAAAACGGAAAAAAAATACGAGAGAAATTAAAAACGTTTAATTTGAATGATAGATTAAAATATTATAAACAACAGCGGAGAGAACATCTAGAAAAAATGCCAACTAGAAGATCAAATAAAGAAATACTGAGTAATAAAGTTAGTGGAAACAGATCAGTGGGTAGACCTTGAAGAAGATGGCTGGAAAATACTTGAAGAAAGAATAGGGAATTCAAAGTCTATACCTTGAAGTAAAGATGATTTATACAATCAAGTAAAAAGCCCTTTCTGGGTTTCTTATATACCATGTTTAATTTACTCCATATTCTAACATTTATTAAAATATTTTGAAATACTTTACAATATGTGACTCGAAACATTTTTTCTAAGTTCCAATCATACACCATGCGCCAACAAATACGAAGCGGTTTACAGAATGGAATCACGGGATGCAGCCAACATATACACGATATTAAACGAACGTAAAAGCGATTTAAGCACTCTAACCTGTGAAAGACTGCAATGCCCAAAAATAAATAGTAAGTTCTGAAAGTCTGAAGTATGTGTGTACAGTTAATTAGTACATACTCTATGTTGGCTACACTGCAACACGTCTTTGATGTTGCATAGAATATTCGTCAAAATCAATATGGCTACCACATATTCATGCTACGTATGTAGTTAAATATCATAGAAATAATCGTTTGAAAACATTTAAAAATCACTGTAAATGGTGGGAAATAATTTGAAAAATGAAACCCTAAGAATAAAATTTGACAGGAGTTTATGAAGGAATGGAGAAAGTCGCGCCACAGGTTGTAAAGCTTGGCCAAATATTTCAATTTACACAAATACGAATTAATTTTTTAACTTTTTTTATTTGAGCCTAGGATATTACTTTATAAACATTTAGAAGATGGAAGATTTAAATTCAAGTCCGATATTGAAAAGAGTTAGAAAAGACAATGAAACGACTGAAAATGCTGCACTATTTTGGTGTCTCCAGGACAGTATGACTGAAGCAGATTTGGAGAATAGTTGCTGATGAATTCAAAAAGTACTGAAAGAAGTTTCTTGCAGGAACCAAAGGAAATTATTATTATTATTATTATTATTATTGTTGTTGTTATTATTATTATTATTATTATTATTATTATTATTATTATTATTATTATTATTATTATTATTACTGATGCATAAGATAAAATTTGTCAATTTAAAGAATAAAAAATTACAAGTAATCGAGAATAAAGTTCCATTGAAAATGCTTGGGCCCAAGAGAGACGAAGAGACAGGTGAATGGAGAAGACTATCTAATACTAAGCTACATGATCTTTTGGGAAACCAGATATAAGAAGAAAAGTTAAGTAAATCAACTGCGATAGGCAAGAAACTCAGGAATGGGGAATGAAAGTTTCCTAACAACTTTCTTGTCAAATGCACAGAATATTTTGTCCTCCTTTAAAGTAAGAGTCCATGTTTCGCACCCATACAATATAACTGAGAGAATAACAATTTTATATGTTTTTATTTAACTTTTTTGAGAAAAGTTGGAAGGCAAAAGTCCTTAACAAAAGTACTACAAAGGGAAATGTTCAAGAGAAGACAGAGGGAGAAGGGATTCTTTTGTTATCTTGTTTTTCCTTATCTCAAAATAACTACTGTATTTTTTTTCAGGATTTCCGGAAACTGCTGTCTGGATGAAACAGGAGTTTTGGTGAGTACTCAAAATTCTTTCTTCAATTGATTATTTTAAGACGCTCAGTATAATAAGGACATAAAGCACACTTATCACTATGACATTTTAGAATTAACTGAAAAATCTACGGCTCAACTGCACTTCTACTAGCACTTGATTTTTCAGTTATATTGTTGTAAACTATAGCTCTTTTTCTGTATTTACTAACATTATTTAATATTTTAAACTTTTTCAAACAATTTTTATAACATTATTAGACAATTTTGAAGTATTTATTTAAATATGCAAATCACAATATTATGACACTGTTAGACAATATTGTGATGCTAACTGCTATTTTCTCCACAGAGTATATTACCTAGTCTATGATTTTTCTATCGCTATTTTGGGTTATCGCTGGTTGGATCAGCGTTAGGGAGTGATAAGTAAGTGTACACCCATTTTTAATAAACGTTTGGTAATTTTAATATTATTAATATATTTTTTAACATAGATTTGGGGATTTATTGCAAGTATTGGTCATTTAAATTCCATAGCGACGGATAGTAATCGAGGATAATAATCTATATGTGGTTCGATTGTGGGTTATCGCTGGCTCTATAAACTCTGGCACATGCGCACTGTTGTTCTATAGGACTTTGAACATATTTCACGCTAGTTTATGTGCATTTTTCCAAATCTACTCCTGATATCATAGCAAGATGACGTCATACCGAATAACTATAGTTCGTCTGATTTACTTTGCGAGAAATTTGTAGAAAGAGACAGCTGTGCTCACCTCTCTCACTCGCACCAGCGTTGTCGGGGTTTATTCTCCAGATTGTTAATAGAGGAAAGGAGGAAGACGAAAACTGACAACAGAGTGGGTTCTTTCTTTTGTGACTGAGCGAAAGCGGTCAAGGATCTACCCTTATATCTCATCTCTCTCTTTGCGAAGTTAAGTCAGATATACAATAGCTGTTGTCAGGAGTCTTGAAGTTCCCCGGGGGGAAATATGACATCGCCGCAATATTTTTGAATAGATCGGTCTAATATCCCCAAAATCATCATTCATATTCATCTTAGATTAAGCTTAGGATTAAGGACTCTCCTGGCGCACCACTATCATTATCATCAGCCATCATATCATCGGGGCAACGTAACCCCACCTTCCAGGCGCCCCACCACAGAAGTGGGATACAAGTACGCCATGACAGTAAAAAACTATTTTATGTTTTTGAAAACCTAAAATTGCAATTTTAAAAGCCTAAAATCCGGTCCGTAGTAATGAGTACTGGAAATACAGGGCCATCGAAAAAGTTTGCAGCAATTTCAAACAATCATAGCTTAGGAACTATTTGAGATATTCAAACGAGTATTTTTTGTTAAATTCACCAACTCAAAAAGTTTTTTTTTCTTACTTTAGAGTGTTTCTATGTGCGTTCCATTGGTTGCTCTGCAAACATCCAGCCGATAGTTGATTCCGGCCCGACAGTGCTGGATCATCGCAGGCGTGATTGTTGCAACAGCATCGGTGATTCTTTGCCTTAAATGTTGCAGATCTCTGATCGGTTCACTGTACACAATGTTTTTTACATATCCCCATAAAAAAAGTCTAGGGGTGCCAAGTCGGGGCTTCTAGGAGCCATTGAATAGGACCGGAACTACCAATCCACCGATCAGAGAATCTTGCATGCAGAGACCAAAGAAAAGATGGAATCAGCAGCAATCTGGAGCAGGAATAGGCTAGTAATCTTTTTTACGTATCCCATAAAAAAAGTGTAGGGGTGTCAAGTCGGGGCTTCTAGAAGGTCATTGAATAGAACCAGAGATGTTAACTTAGACGTGCTAGAACAGTACGATTTCCCGCAAGTAAACCAAATTGAAGAAGAAAATAACGTAACGTTATTCTTTCATCAAGATGGCGCGCCCCCACACTTTTTCCAACAAGATAATATTTTATTTATTTATTATGTTCTTATAAACGAAGATATAAGAACAGAACTTAATATATTTAATCTCTGTGAAAGAATATCAAAATGCTTATCTTAAGCACTTATTACGAATGAATGAACAGCGCATATCAAGAAGAATGTATAATTATAAACCAAAAGGGAGAAGAATGTTGGGGAGACCATTGAAGAGATTGAAGGACCAATTCGACCTATAATGTGATCGGAACAGGCCAATCCTTGTTGTTGTTGATGATGATGATTTTCTGCACAGCGCTCGTAACGCGGTCAGGGGACATTTTTTATTACTGATTCATCTCAAAGCAAAGTTCAGAAAATAAACATTTATTTCTTTGCAATAAAGTTATGTGATCTGATTTCTACGCAACTGTTTTTTTAAACCACAGCTCTACGTGGTTCCTCTTGTTATGAAGAGCTCTTCTTTTGTCGAGTGGAGCGTATTCAAGCGTGAAACGATATTGATTCGCCTCCACATGTATCACGCATGGTACTTGTAAATTACATCGCCAAACAGTCATTGTAATATTGTTGACAGTATTGATCACGCATATTTCATCTTGATTAAGAATTTAAAAGAGATTCCCAGAAATATGCTTTGATCAATACTGGGGTTTAAGAGCTTCTGTATCCACTGGTTTCAACAAAATTTATAACACTCTGTTAAATCGTTACAAAATGTCCCATTTATAATGTTAATAGAGAATTTGAGAATAAAGTTTTTGGAAATGGATAGTATATTACGATCCGAGGTTGGGAAGTGGTTTTTACAGAATCGAGGAAAAATGTTTAAAAACCGAGCGATAGCGAGGTTTTTAATTTCCGAGATTCTGTAAAACATTTCACAAACGTGAGTTGTACATTATTTTTTTTGCGCGATGGTGTTTTGAAAATATTGAATAATAGTAAAATAATAACATATTTTTTGGAAATATTTGCGTTCATTATAAACAATTGACTAACGTTAACAGTGTGGGCAATGTAAAATTTTAGACTTTCACGGCAGGTGTCTTGATTCATGTATTTTATGTCTTTCGGGCTAAATGGCCGTGGTTTGGTTTTATTAACACTCGACGTTTCGTCTACTACTGCGGTAGACAAAGAGCACGCAGAATCTCCTGAGGATGTCTACCGCAGTAGTAGACGAAACGTTGAGTGTTAAGAAAACCAGACCACGTCAATTTAGCCCGAAAGACATAAAATACATGAATCTGTGTGGGCAATGTTTATTAGTTGAAACAACAGGAGGCCTTGAGAACTATTATTGATAACATGGCCTCAAGTACGTATTTATTGTTTTATATTGTTTCAAATAAATTTAGTTCATTTAAAATGCAGTGATTTGTTTCGTATAATGTATATTAACACTACCTTTTGGATAATTTCTGTACATACATTGTATGTAGTATACATAGAGGGCAGTGGTTTTACTTCCCGCGCGTGGGTGTAAATGTAATATTACAGTGTAGTTATTTAAGTTGGCAACCCCGAAATGTAGGAAGTTGAACTTTCAATTATGGTCGCCAAAACGCACTATCGCGCAAAAAATAATTTTTAGTACAGAAATGGATGTTTTAAGAAGATCAGCTGGAAAATCTAGAATGGATAGAATACGAAATAAAGAAATAAGGGAAATTATGGGTGTACAAGAGGAGCCGAACATCACAGACATTATAGAAAAGAATATATTACAGTGGTGTGGCGATGTCAAAAGAATGCCAGAGCAAAATTTGCCTAAAATTGTTATGGAATGGATCCCAATGGAAAGGAGGAAGAGATGAAGACCGAAGAAAACTTGGATAGAAGAGGTACAATCAGCTATGAATATCAGAGGATTGGAGGAAGATAAATTGATAGACAGAGAGGAATGGCGTTTGGTTTCCGGAAGACGGCGAAGGCTGCCATGATACCGGATGATAATGATCAGAATTTTTTTTGGACCAAAGAGAGATGAACAGACAGGTGAATGGAGAAGACTACATAACATGGTCTTTATAGGAAGCCAGATATAATAAGAACAGTTAAGTCCCGTAGACTGCGATGGACAGGACATGTGGCACGAATGGGGAATGAAAGACGTGCATGGACGCTTCTTGTAGGAGAACCAGAGGGAAAACGCCCAGTTGGTAGACCAAGAATGAGGTGGGAGAATAACACTAACTATGATTTGAGGGAAGTAGATTATACAGGGATGGTTCGTAAACATTAGCTCAGGATAGGGATGTATGGGGAGCTTATGTCCGTGCAGCCATGAACCTACGGGTTCGATAGTGTCAGTGAGGTAGTTAGTTAATATTAATAATGAATTCTTATCAATACTAGTGTTCGCCCATTGGTCGAAATTCGACCATAAATAACACGTTACCGCACTTATGTCTCACTTTATATTACAACAGCTAATACCCGGCGTGCGTTGCTACGCCTAAATAAATTAAATGTGTTTTATATTCAGTTGAATAAGTAAAGAGAAAAAAATATATAAATTTATATAGTAATTATTTTTAGTTACCCCGATCTTCTTGACATAAATGAGCTAAAAGACAAAATTCGTTATTGTGAGTTATCATAAGTAATGCCAGGAGTGATTTCCAATTTCCAATTTCTGATGTCCTATAATGTAAATAAGTCCATTATATTTTTCTACAACGTCATTTCCTGGAAAGTAATTCGTTTAAGAAAGTGCAAACAGTAGTTTTTGTGGTATAATCAATTGTTACAAATGTTTTTATATTATCTCTCGTATGCGCTACGTGTTGACATTCATGCACTATATATATACAATCTGGTAGCCGTATTTCTTAGAGAGTCAGTCACTGCAAAATAATGCTGTGACCTATTCAGAATGTTAAAAAGGAGGTGCTTTCTTTATTATGATAAACTTTAATTGGTAAATTTTAGGCGAAACATGACTGTGATTGGTTGTAAATAAAAAAATCATTGAAATGTGATTGGTCATTGACTCCCATTTGGGGCATGAGTCAAATAGTCCATAAAAGAATACCCGCTGTGCTCTGCTACGCTTGCCCGGGAATCTAGTCATCCCGATCTTCTTGGTATCTTGAGCTGAAAGGTAAAAATGGATATTCTGAATTATCCATAAAAGATAGACATATGCAGTCGCGAACTTTTTTGTAGATTTTTTTTAGATATTCAATTCTATGTACATTAATTTGACGCATATGTTATGGTTTAGGCAGCATAGGCAATTTAAATGTCCAAAAAGTCCCTAAAACACGTTTTTCTCTATAAAGGGTGATATTTAAGGGTGAAAAGGTTGAGTATTACAACTCTTCCATAGCCTTAAACCTTCCCGGGAAACTCCTGAACATTTTGCAAAAAGCCCCTTCACAATCGGTTGAACGGTATGGCAGCGCATAAAGGACAAACAGAAAGCATACATATATATATATATATATATATATATATATATATATATATATATCAGACATTGTTAGTTTTAAGTTGTATTTTATTTTATTTTATTTGACCTTGTACTGGACATTTTATTATCATACATATTTGAAATGGATTAACTGACACCTTAAGGTTAGTATTATTTTCTTTGACATTCAATTAATGGATTAAATTTCTCTTTATATTCTTGACATTTCTTCTTCTTTCCATTTATTTTCTTTTTTTGTTTATAGGCCTATAATATAATAATATAGTATAAAATATTATGTAATATATCTGTATTGAGTATTGTAATAATCACAAATAGGAATGAGATGCACAAAGAAATTAAACATAGGCTCAATTCTGGAAATGCGTGCTATTATGCATTACAGAGACTTTTGATGTCCCAACTCCTTTCAAAAAACGTTAAGCTGAAAATATATAAAACTATTATTCTACCAGTTATATTATATGGGTGCGAAACATGGACTCTTACTTTAAAGGAGGAAATGAGATTACGAGTATTTGAGAATAAAGTTCTTAGGAAAATTTTTGGACCAAAGAGAGATGAACAGACAGGTGAATGGAGAAGACTACATAACAATGAACTACATGGTCTTTATAGGAAGCCAGATATAATAAGAACAGTTAAGTCTCGTAGACTGCGATGGGCAGGACATGTTGCACGTATGGGGAATGAAAGACGTGCATGGAAGCTTCTTGTAGGAAAGCCAGAGGGAAAACGCCCAGTTGGTAGGCCAAGAATGAGGTGGGAGAACAACATTAACTATGATTTGAGGGAAGTAGATTATACAGGGAATGATTGGAAAGCATTAGCTCAGGATAGGGATGTATGGAGAGCTTATGTCCGCGCGGCCATGAACCTTCGGGTTCGATAGTGCCAGTGAGTAAGTAAGTATTGAGTATTGTACAACTATTGTGGATTGTAGGCGTAAGAAGCATAAAGTATTAGGAATAGATAACTTCATAGTTAACTCATCCCGGTCCCTATCTTTGGTTATGTTACCAGAGACTACAGGTTCCTTATATCAAAATACTCAAAATTCATCCTAAACAATCTGAGAAAGTTTGTCGTTAGATTTCCGTTCCACTAGAGATTACTTACTTACTTACACACTGGCACTATCGAACCGTAGGTTCATGGCCGCGCGGACATAAGCTCTCCATGCATCCCTATCCTGAGCTAATGCTTTCCAATCACCCCCTGTATAATCTTCTTCCCTCAAATCATAGTTAATGTTGTTCTCCCACCTCATTCTTGGTCTACCAACTGGGCGTTTTATCTCTGGCTTTCCTACAAGAAGCTTCCATGCAAGTCTTTCATTCCCCATACGTGCAACATGTCCTGCCCATCGCAGTCTACGAGACTTAACTGTTCTAATTATATCTGGCTTCTTATAAAGACCATGTAGTTCATTGTTATGTAAGTCTTCTCCCTTCACCTGTCTGTTCATCTCTCTTTGGTCCAAACATTCTCCTAAGTACTTTATTCTCAAATACTTGTAATCTCCTTTCCTCCCTTAAAGTAAGAGTCCATGTTTCGCACCCATATAATATAACGGGTAGAATAATAGTTTTATATATTTTCAGTTTAACGTTTTTTAAAGGAGTTGGGACATCAAGAGTCTCTGCAATGCATAATAGCACGCATTTTCAGGATTGATCCTATGTTTAATTTCTTTGTGCATCTCATTCATATTTGTGATTATTGTTCCTAGGTATTTGAATTCAGCCACTTCCTCAAAATTTCCCTCATTTGTCCATTTCCATTCCAGCTGTCCATTTCCATTATATAATGAATTTCTACGTGTGACCATATATTTAGTTTTATTGATATTTACTTCCAGTCTTAATTTCTTAGTGTTACTCAATAGTGTGTACGTGTTGTCCTTTAGTATCTCCTCGCTATCGGCCAATAGTACTACAACATCAGCATAAACTAACAGCTTATTAATACCATTGAGTTGTAAGCATTCCCCATTCTCTAAAGATTTGATTGCATGCTCTAGTACAAAATTAAATAGTAGAGGAGATAGTGCATCTTCTTGCTTCAACGCATTCTGGTTTTCAAAAGCGTCCAAAAACTGTTTGCCTACATGCACCCTACTCTTTGTGCCATTTAGACACATTCGTATAAGTCTAACTAACTTTTTAGGAATTCCGAACTCTAGCAGGATAATTTATAACTTCTCCCTCTTAATTGAATCATATGCTTTTTTGAAGTCTACGTATAGTTGATATACAGTACCATTATATTTCCATTTCTTTTCTAAAATCTGTCTTATACTAAAAATCTGATCTGTTGTAGACCTGTTTCTTCTAAATCCACATTGATGATCTCCTAGAATGTCTTCAATATAGGGAGTAAGTCTGCTTAGTCCACTAGAGAATATATGGAAATATTTAAAATAATATTAACTTTATTGAGAGTTTGCACGCCACTGATTAAATATTAATGTAGACTGTATAACGATGGACATGCCTCACGAAAAGCTATCTGTCACTAAACTGTTATCAATAAAATGCACGCTCTCACCAGAACACCAATGAAATTCAAAGTACTTTTTTGTGACCTTTGTTAACATTTCTATCACAGCACGAATAAAACATTTTAGGATGAAATCATACCCAGTATTTATTATCAATCAATTTTCAATTTGTGGTTGTTTATGTTATAGCGATTTACTATAAATTAAGTTTTGTGGATGAGTTCAGATACTCGCTGGCACTATGGAACCCGTAGGTTCATGGTCGCGCGTACATAAGCTCTGCATACATCCCTATCCTGAGCTAATGCTTTCCAATCATTCCCTGTATAATCTACTTCCCTCAAATCATAGTTAATGTTATTCTCCCACCTCATTCTTGGTCTACCAACTGGGCGTTTTCCCCTCTGGTTTTCCTACAAGAAGCTTCCATGCACGTCTTTCATTCCCCATACGTGCAACATGTCCTGCCCATCGCAGTCTACGAGACTTAACTGTTCTTATTACATCTGGCTTTCCATAAAGACCATGTAGTTCATTGTTATGTAGTCTTCTCCATTCACCTGTCTGTTCATCTCTCTTTGGTCCACAAAATCTTCCAAAGTACTTTATTCTCAAATCCTTGTAATCTCCTTTCCTCCCTTAAAGTAAGAGTCCATGTTTCGCACCCATATAATATAACTGGTAGAATAATAGTTTTATATATTTTCAGTTTAACGTTTTTTGAAAGGAGTTGGGACATCAAGAGTGTCTGTAATGCGTAATAGCACGCATTTCCAGAATTGAGCCTATGTTTAATTTCTTTGTGCATCTCATTCCTATTTGTGATTATTGTTCCTAGGTATTTGAATTCAGCCACTTCCTCAAAATTTCCCTCATTTGTCATTAGCTGTCCATTTCCATTATATAATGAATTTCTACGTGTGACCATATATTTATTAAAATATATATACAGTCAATATGCCCATTTCACCAATAAATGTTTAAAATGGTCAACAAGTTTCTACAGCCAAGCTGTCATTCTCAAGACCAGATATTGAGTCAATATCTGGTCTTGAGAATGACAGCTTGGCTGTAGAAACTTGTTGACCATTTTAAACATTTATTGGTGAAATGGGCATATTGACTGTATATATATTTTAATATTGTATCACCAAGAAGATCAATTGTGTATTAAATACCATATATTTAGTTTTATTGATATTTACTTCCAGTCCTAATTTCTTAGTGTTACTCAATAGCGTGTGCGTGTTGTCCTTTAGTATCTCCTCGCTATCGGCCAATAATACTACATCATCAGCATAAACTAACAGCTTATTAATACCATTCAGTTGTAAGCATTCCTCATTCTCTAAAGATTTGATTGCATGCTCTAGTACAAAATTAAATAGTAGAGGAGATGGTGCATCTCCTTGCTTCAACCCATTCTGGATTTCAAAAGTGTCCGAAAAATGTTTGCCTACACGCACCCTACTCTTTGTGCCATTTAGACACATTCGTATAAGTCTAACTAACTTTTTAGGAATTCCGAACTCCAGCAGGATACTATATAACTTCTCCCTCTTAATTGAATCATATGCTTTTTTGAAGTCTACATATAGTTGATGCAAATTTAAATATATAAATACTATATACATGTCAAATGACGCGTTATTGTTTTTTAAATATGGCTTAGCCAAGCTATATCGCATATTTTCTATACTTACTTACTTACTTACTCATGGCACTATCGAACCCGTAGGTTCATGGCCGCGCGGACATAATCTCTCCATACATCCCTATCCTGAGCTAATGCTTTCCAATCATTCCCTGTATAATCTACTTCCCCCAAATCATAGTTAATGTTATTCTCCCATCTCATTCTTGGTCTACCAACTGGGCGTTTTCCCTCTGGCTTTCCTACAAGAAGCGTCCATGCATGTCTTTCATTCCCCATACGTGCAACATATCCTGCCCATCGCAGTCTACGAGACTTAACTGTTCTCATTATATCTGACTTCCTATAAAGATCATGTAGTTCATTGTTATGTAATCTTCTCCATTCACCTGTTTGTTCATCTCTCTGTGGTCCAAAAATTTTCCAAAAAGTACTTTATTCTCAAATACTTGTAATCTCCTTTCCTTCCTTAAAGTAACAGTCCATGTTTCGCATCCATATAATATAACTGGTAGAATAATAGTTTAATATATTTACAGTTTAACGTTTTTTGAAAGGAGTTGGGACATCAAGAGTCTCTGCAATGCATAATAGCACGCATTTCCAGAATTGAGCCTATGTTTAATTTCTTTGTGCATTTCATTCCTGTTTGTGATTATTGTTCCTAGGTATTATACATACATTTTATTTTTCTGCACACCTTCTCTATATGGACTTTAATTAAGCCAAATATCACACCCTCTGTGCGCGCAATGTGCTTAAAAAGGGGTACAAAGTTTTTTCTTCACGTATTAATATATAGACATAAACATAAAATATGTTAGGATTGCCAGATCGGAAACATCGGTTTTAACATAAACACGTGAGAGTTCGTTACATTTGCATCAACAGTTTACAAACCCATCTTTCAAGCAAGTACTAAATTCGTAAAACCGAATGAAACTTTGGATTGTTGAGAGTTAGTGCTTATTTGGACGATGTTATACATCAATCGGCTAAGCGCCGTTTTTGAAAAATGAGATTTTGATGCCATATTTTTCACTGTCTCATGAAGTAAGTAAACGCACACTTTTAGCGCCAAATCTTTAATTATAGCCTTGTTATTAAAGAAAAATGTAAACGTCATCGGTCTTATCAGAGCTTCTATGGTTTGGTACAAGTGGCTATGAAACCAGATCTTCATAATTGCTACGTAATCTAAATTTTGCATCATGTAGCTAAGGGCCTATGTTCCCGCTCTTAGCTTATAAGAAAAAAAAATTAAAAATGTACGTGTAAACATGGACTCTTACTATAAGGGAGGAAAGGAGATTACGAGTATTTGAGAATAAAATTCTAAGGACATTTTTCGGACCAAAGAGAGATGTACAGACAGGTGAATGGAGAAGACTGCATAACAGTGGATTACATGGTCTTTATAAGAAGCCAGATATAATAAGAACAGTTAAGTCTCGTAGACTGAGATGGGCAGGACATGTGGCACGAATGGGGAATGAAAGACGTGCATGGAGGCTTACTGTAGGGAAACCAGAGGGAAAACGTCCAGTTGGTAGACCAAGAATGAGGTGGGAGAATAACATTAACTATGATTTGAAGGAAGTAGATTATACAGAGGATGATTGGAAAACATTGGCTCAGGATAGGGATGTATGGAGAGCTTATGTCCGCGCGGCCATGAACCTACGGGTTCGATATTGCCAGTGAGTTAGTTAGTTTACGTGTTGGCAGGTGCCAGCAGGTACATATTTTATTTTTATCTTATGACTGACTATCCACCACAACGGAATTTGATATGAATTTTATTAGTATTAGCTCTTAGATTGTTGATGCATAACTGTCAAACAAGGAAAGTAACTTGCAATATTCAATATTGTTAGTTTGGCGCTACAATAAATAATGAAGATTGACTTAAACTTTAAACGCACTTTTTCTCGAACCTTATATAATGGCTCATAGTCGAATGATGCACCGTAAATTTATAGTTTGAAGAATATAAAAATTTGAACGTTCTCAATACGAAATAATGAAAAAGTCTGTATAATCTAAAAATCATGAAAATGGTAAATAATGAAGTAAAAATAACAAAATTGACCTACTAATAAAAATGGCCTAAAGTGACAAAAATTATCTAATAAATGTGCTTTTTTTTAAGAATTAAGAGGGATATGATGAAAATTTTCAGGTCATCAAGATATAGATTCTCTCAATAAAAGATGGCATGTCATTAGTATCCTTGACGCCATGCACGCATTTAGGAGTATCATATAGATAATATCGTAACGATCATGGAATTTTCACTGAAATCCTGCATTTTAATTCTCTTGAACTTTATAATTGTGGGATTACCAAATTTTAATTTAATTTTAATTTTAATTAGGTATGTATGAACTTAACAACATTACAGAAGAATGTGGATTGAAGATATCTACAGAAAAAAAACAACAATTATGGCATTTCAAGGTGTAGATTCTGTCAGAAGTAAAATTGTACTGGGCAATAAAATTTTGGAGCAGGTGAATAATTTTACATATCTAGGATGCAATATCTCATATGAAGAAGAAAAGGATGTAAATGCAAACATATCTAAATTTTTACGAATTTTAGGGTTAATAAATTCTATCTTCAAGCCACAGTTAGTCCAAACATTCAAGATTAAAAGTGTATAAAACATTGGCTCTTCCAACTCTTTTGTATGGTAGCGAAGTATGGACGTTGAAACAGAAGGATATACAGAGACTTAGATCTGCTGAAATGCGATACCTTCGGAGGACTGTAGGATACACACTACTAGATCACAAAAAAAAATGAAGACATCTTAGAAGAATTACACATGGAATCTTTAGAAAACAAAATTTCTGATTATAAGTCAAGATGGATGCAACATGTTCATCGAATGGAAGATCACAGGATATCCAAACAAATGTTAAGATATCAACCTGCAGGAAGAAGAAGACCAGACTTTTGGATGGTGTTTCTCTTGAGGCCGAAACAGGTCAACAAATGGCCTAAATTCGTGAATGTACTATGATGATGATGATGATGATGATGATGATAATTTTAAAACTCGCCTCTCACAGATAAATGTCATCCTATAGAGGGTGTCCATAATATTGTCAATGTAGAAGGGGACATGTATAAAAATTAATGGAAAACCCTGGGACATTTTTAAAAAAGGTGGGATATTAACAAAATATTAAAAAAGAACAGTTATTTTCTTTTTACCACAACACTGTTGTCAATACAAATTTATACGATCCAACCATTCACAAATAAAAAACCACTAAAGCAATTCTTTATTACGTTTAAAAATATTTATTTATCGCTGCAGGGGGTATAAAATCCACAACTAAAATCTCTTTCATCTAAGTTAAAATTGTATTTATCCACCGACAAAGCGCAGGAGACTCCAACATTGGCCGCACTGACCATGGATTGACAATTTGAAAAATGTACCACAGTTACCAATATATGAGACTAAAAAAACTAATTTTATAGACCAAACAGTGCATCGTGGTCATACAACTGGCGCTTTCTAACGTTCATATTTATAATTACATAGTAAAGAAAAAAACGAAAATCGCCATTCATAAATACATTGACAAAGCCAGGGATTATTACATTTATTATATTCCTTTAATCCACCGCTGTGGTCTCGAGGTAGCGTGCTGCCTTCGCACGCAGCGGGCCCGGGTTCGATTCCCGGTCGGGGCAGTTTTTCTGGGTGAGGTTTTTATTGGGGTTTTTCCTCACCTGTAAGACAAAAATATCAGGAAAACTTTAAGGCTCTAATGGTCCCCGAAATCATATGGCCATCATCATCATCCTTATCATTATCGATACTAGTAAAATTCATGGTGATTTTCCGTTGAGGTATTAGTTCACAGTAATATAATGTACGGTTAAAAACTATAATATAGTTACCTTGTAGGTCCGTCTCCTCAACTTAAGTTCTTTTAAAACTCTGTAGGCCTTTCGGGACTAGTCCCATCATCAGCAAAATGCATTAGGTCCGTTCTTGTTGACCCTTGTTGAAGCACTGACTTGGTTGTGAGAATTTTGTACAGAGGATTGTGTGGATTAGGTGTGTATTCATTGAGAATCAGGTTGCTGTTGATTATCATTATCATCATCATCATCCTTCACCGGTGTGGAAAGTATCAGGAAGCTACCACACCTACAATTCCCTAGTAAAGCTGTTGTATCATATTTATATTATTATTATTATTATTATTATTATTATTATTATTATTATTATCGTATCATTATTGTTATTACCCTATAAAATGTTGTTTGTACATGACATTTACATTGCTACATTTATTGTATCTTTAACTGTTTATAATTAGTATAGTGTATATCTATATTTGTCGAATATTTATTTGTATTTGTGCTGGTTGAGTGGAAGAGAGGGCCTTATGGCCTTAACTCTGCCAGAATAAATAAAGTATTATTATTATTATTATTATTATTATTATTATTATTATTATCGTATCATTATTGTTATTACCCTATAAAATGTTGTTTGTACATGACATTTACATTGCTACATTTAATGTATCTTTAACTGTTTATAATTAGTATAGTGTATATCTATATTTGTCGAATATTTATTTGTATTTGTGCTGGTTGAGTGGAAGAGAGGGCCTTATGGCCTTAACTCTGCCAGAATAAATAAAGTATTATTATTATTATTATTATTATTATTATTATTATTATTATTATTATTATTATTATTATTATTATTATTGTATCATTATTGTTATTACCCTATAAAATGTTGTTTGTACATGACATTTACATTGCTACATTTAATGTATCTTTAACTGTTTATAATTAGTATAGTGTATATCTATATTTGTCGAATATTTATTTGTATTTGTGCTGGTTGAGTGGAAGAGAGGGCCTTATGGCCTTAACTCTGCCAGAATAAATAAAGTATTATTATTATTATTATTATTATTATTATTATTATTATTATTATTATCGTATCATTATTGTTATTACCCTATAAAATGTTGTTTGTACATGACATTTACATTGCTACATTTAATGTATCTTTAACTGTTTATAATTAGTATAGTGTATATCTATATTTGTCGAATATTTATTTGTATTTGTGCTGTTTGAGTGGAAGAGAGGGCCTTATGGCCTTAACTCTGCCAGAATAAATAAAGTATTATTATTATTATTATTATTATTATTATTATTATTATTATTATTATTATTATTATTATTATTATTATTAAAGCATATCATGAAAATCCTATGATTGCAGTGAAGGACCTGCCTTCGAGCAGAATTACTATAGACGAATATTCCTTTAATATATGGACAAAGCATCATCCCTAAAGCGGGACAATTGAGCGTCCCTAAGAAAACTTTAGGGGCAGCGGAACATTTTCCAAAAAAACAGGAGTGTCCCGAGAAAAACGGGACGAATGGACACCCGAAAGTCTTAAATTCAAGACTGAATTTCAGGATACTTTATTTATTTCTCTTTTTAACAAACTTAATAAATGCAATTATATATGTGGCACAATTATGATAATATTTAAAAATACAACAAAGAAAACAAAAGTAAAATTTTATAAAGCACTGGCTGTCCACTTACTATTGTATGGATGTGAATTTAGGGTTTTTTTTACTAAAAGAGAAGAGAAGACCATAGATGCAGCTGAAATGACGACAAACCTATAAGTGGGGAAAGCCGAAGAAGAAGAAGATTTCACACATACTTATTTGACCCACAAGGTCATGGAGGGCTTCCCAGTATGAGTGATCAGCTCAACCATAAGGCCACCCCCCAGTTTACACAACATTTAAGACAAGGCACACCATTCATACTAGGAAAGACGAAATAAAGATATTTTAACCTTCCTCTCACCATTTGTATTATTTTTTCGGAACATTTTTCAGAATAAACGGCGCTACGCGGGTCAGTTGCCCGCGCCGTTAGCGCGATAAAGGGTGTAAAGGACAGGACGGCAGTGGCCGCAGAGATACGGGACTTGCGCTCGTTCGAGTCCCCTGGGGGGAAGAAGACATTTTCTCACGGTTATTTAGGCCAGGACGGGGCCTGTTGCTCCACCCAGCATCGTGAGACAATTGCGTAGCTACAATAAGTAGCGGCTCAAGGTTTCGAGAAAACCAGCTATAACGGCTTGGGGACTTCGACAAATGCTGACCACATTTTCACCCCTACACTGGATTAATCTACCTCTGTGATAGAACACATGTGGAGAAGGAGGCCAGAAGCCGGCTGGTAGGCCTTCTAGGCTCTGTCGCGCCAGGAATTTTTCATCACGAGAGGTCAGCCTTGCAGCTAGCGGGTATATTAATAAAATTTATTAAAAATCCATAAAGGAATTAAATTAGCTGCCAACATAAGGGCTCCCGCCTCTCAGCATTGAAGCTTCACTGCTGTTAGTAGACATACCGAAAGGGAGATGGAATGAGATAATTCCACGATCAAATGTTGATTTCTGTTCACTGAGAGGAAGGGGACATCGTTGAGTATATAAGGAAAACAATGAGTTTCACAAAACACAGGAATTTTTCATCTTCAAATCTTAATTTATCCTTCAATGATAAGTGTTAAATCAATAATAAAATCGTCAATAGAAGCCCTACTGGCTATAAAGTAGTGTTAAATTCCCAATAAATGTCTTCTTAACTAAGAAGCCGCCATTTGCAAAGATAGAAGCTATGGTTTCAAGCATTTGGCGCGAGGGAATTACAACGTACATAGAGAAAAATTTGCGTCTAGATCGTAACTCGCCTCGGTAGCTCAGTTGGTAGAGCACTTGGCCCGGAAAGCCAAGGGTCCCGGGTTCGAGTCCCGGTCTAGGCGAGAATTTTTCTCTTCAAATATAATTTATCCTTCAATGATAAGTGTTAAATCAATAATAAAATCGTCAATAGAAGCCCTACTGGCTATAAAGTAGTGTTAAATTCCCAATAAATGTCTTCTTAACTAAGAAGCCGCCATTTGCAAAGATAGAAGCTATGGTTTCAAGCATTTGGCGCGAGGGAATTACAACGTACATAAGAGAAAAATTTGCGTCTAGATCGTAACTCGCCTAGGTAGCTCAGTTGGTAGAGCACTTGGCCCGCAAAGCCAAGGGTCCCGGGTTCGAGTCCCGGTCTAGGCGAGAATTTTTCTCTTCAAATATAATTTATCCTTCAATGATATGTTAAATCAATAATAAAATCGTCAATAGAAGCCCTACTGGCTATAAAGTAGTGTTAAATTCCCAATAAATGTCTTCTTAACTAAGAAGCCGCCATTTGCAAAGATAGAAGCTATGGTTTCAAGCATTTGGCGCGAGGGAATTACAACGTACATAAGAGAAAAATTTGCGTCTAGATCGTAACTCGCCTCGGTAGCTCAGTTGGTAGAGCACTTGGCCCGCAAAGCCAAGGGTCCCGGGTTCGAGTCCCGGTCTAGGCGAGAATTTTTCTCTTCAAATATAATTTATCCTTCAATGATAAGTGTTAAATCAATAATAAAATCGTCAATAGAAGCCCTACTGGCTATAAAGTAGTGTTAAATTCCCAATAAATGTCTTCTTAACTAAGAAGCCGCCATTTGCAAAGATAGAAGCTATGGTTTCAAGCATTTGGCGCGAGAGAATTACAACGTACATAAGAGAAAAATTTGCGTCTAGATCGTAACTCGCCTCGGTAACTCAGTTGGTAGAGCACTTGGCCCGGAAAGCCAAGGGTCCCGGGTTCGAGTCCCGGTCTAGGCGAGAATTTTTCTCTTCAAATATAATTTATCCTTCAATGATAAGTGTTAAATCAATAATAAAATCGTGAATAGAAGCCCTACTGGCTATAAAGTAGTGTTAAATTCCCAATAAATGTCTTCTTAACTAAGAAGCCGCCATTTGCAAAGATAGAAGCTATGGTTTCAAGCATTTGGCGCGAGGGAATTACAACGTACATAAGAGAAAAATTTGCGTCTAGATCGTAACTCGCCTCGGTAGCTCAGTTGGTAGAGCACTTGGCCCGCAAGCCAAGGGTCCCGGGTTCGAGTCCCGGTCTAGGCGAGAATTTTTCTCTTCAAATATAATTTATCCTTCAATGATAAGTGTTAAATCAATAATAAAATCGTCAATAGAAGCCCTACTGGCTATAAAGTAGTGTTAAATTCCCAATAAATGTCTTCTTAACTAAGAAGCCGCCATTTGCAAAGATAGAAGCTATGGTTTCAAAGCATTTGGCGCGAGGGAATTACAACGTACATAAGAGAAAAATTTGCGTCTAGATCGTAACTCGCCTCGGTAGCTCAGTTGGTAGAGCACTTGGCCCGGAAAGCCAAGGGTCCCGGGTTCGAGTCCCGGTCTAGGCGAGAATTTTTCTCTTCAAATATAATTTATCCTTCAATGATAAGTGTTAAATCAATAATAAAATCGTCAATAGAAGCCCTACTGGCTATAAAGTAGTGTTAAATTCCCAATAAATGTCTTCTTAACTAAGAAGCCGCCATTTGCAAAGATAGAAGCTATGGTTTCAAGCATTTGGCGCGAGGGAATTACAACGTACATAAGAGAAAAATTTGCGTCTAGATCGTAACTCGCCTCGGTAGCTCAGTTGGTAGAGCACTTGGCCCGGAAAGCCAAGGGTCCCGGGTTCGAGTCCCGGTCTAGGCGAGAATTTTTCTCTTCAAATATAATTTATCCTTCAATGATAAGTGTTAAATCAATAATAAAATCGTCAATAGAAGCCCTACTGGCTATAAAGTAGTGTTAAATTCCCAATAAATGTCTTCTTAACTAAGAAGCCGCCATTTGCAAAGATAGAAGCTATGGTTTCAAGCATTTGGCGCGAGGGAATTACAACGTACATAAGAGAAAAATTTGCGTCTAGATCGTAACTCGCCTCGGTAGCTCAGTTGGTAGAGCACTTGGCCCGGAAAGCCAAGGGTCCCGGGTTCGAGTCCCGGTCTAGGCGAGAATTTTTCTCTTCAAATATAATTTATCCTTCAATGATAAGTGTTAAATCAATAATAAAATCGTCAAACAGAAATGTTTCATTCATTGCGCTCTACGAATTCATCGATCATAAACAAGGCACTTTGTAAGATAATTGTGATCCATAAACTGATGTTAAGATCTCGTTTCACGCTTCGTTTCTGTAACGATCGTACTAAAGGGCATTTGAAGCTCGTTTTTATGTGATTTGGAAACCCCCTTTATGCCTTCTGTTCAGGAGAGAGAATGTTCATTCACTATGTAAAACAAACGAAACGAGAAATCGAAGTCTTGCGACCAACTTATTTAATGGTCTTTCGTTGCTTTAACGAGGTCTTTATCTTCAGATGTTAATACAGAAGTTTACAATATGCAAGTGTTCATGTTCGCACTGACGTCATTTTATAGAAATGCACGTCTTCACAGTAGATAACAAGATAATCATTAAAATTATAACTCGCGCGCCCTAAGCTGTGGAGTCTGTGACGTCATTGTTGTACTTGGGGAAAAACAAGAGAAGGATTGGAAGCGTAGTAACTGAATTAAATTACATATTAATGACATCATCCAAAATTAGAAAACAGATGTTAATATATAAACTGAAAATATATAAAACTATTATTCTACCAGTTATATTATATGGATGCGAAACATGGACTCTTACTTTAAGGGAGGAAAGGAGATTACGAGTATATGAGAATAAAGTTCTTAGGAAAATTTTTGGACCAAAGAGAGATGAACAGACAGGTGAATGGAGAAGACTGCATAACAATGAATTACATGGTCTTTATAGGAAGCCAGATATAATAAGAACAGTTAAGTCTCGTAGACTGCGATGGGCAGGACATGTTGCACGTATGGGGAATGAAAGACTTGCATGGAAGCTTCTTGTAGGAAAGCCAGAGGGAAAACGCCCAGTTGGTAGACCAAGAATGAGATGGGAGAATAACATTAACTATGATTTGAGGGAAGTAGATTATACAGGGGATGATTGGAAAACATTGGCTCCGGATAGGGATGTATGGAGAGCTTATGTCCGTGTGGCATGAACCTACGGGTTCGATAGTGCCAGTGAGTGAGTTAGTTAGTTAGTTAGTTAGTTAGTTAGATGTTAATATAGGTATAAAAATTAACCGTTTAAAATAGGCCAATTAAACTTTTTTAATGTATGCTGATGATGTGGTTATTGTTCAAGAAAATTAAAATAGTTTCCTGTGCTCTTTACATCAATTAAATCAGTTATGCCAAGAATATAATTTTAAAATATCAAAATGAAAACAAAAATAATGGTGTTTTGTGGAAATGAACATATAAAATAAAAAATCATAATAGACAACAAACTTCTGGAACAAGTAACAAATGTTAATTATTTGGGTTGTAATTTTACTATAAACACAAAACTGAAAGAGACATAAATATGAACCAACTAACTAACTCACTGGCACTATCGAACCCATAGGTTCATGGTCGCGCGGACATAAGCTCTCCATACATCCCTATCCTGAGCCTATGTTTTCCAATTATCCCCTGTATAATCTACTTCCCTCAAATCATAATTAATGTTATTCTCCCACCTAATTCTTGGTCTACCATCTGGACGTTTTTCCTCTGGTTTTCCTACAAGAAGCTTCCATGCACCTCTTTCATTCCCCATTCGTGCCACATGTCTTGCAGTCTATGAGACTTAACTGTTCTCAGACATACATATGAAACTGTTGAAATTTCAAATGAAATGCGGGACTATACAGTACATAGAACATTAAAGAACAAAACAAGAAGAGATACTAGATTGAAGTTTTATAAAACATTGGCAGTTGCTGCATTACTTTATGGGAGCGAAACTTGGGTAATGACCAAAAAATTGCAAAGTAGAATACAAAGCGCAGAAATAAACTTCCTTAGAAGAACAAAAGGCTGCACAAGATTGGATCGGATAAGGAATGAATATATAAGAACAGAGTTAAATATATATCCATTGGATGAGAAAATCAGAGAATATAGAAAGAAATGGTTTACACACGTGGAAAGAATGAATGTATCAAGATTACCATGATCAGCATTCAACTACAAGCCAAGAGGTTCAAGGAATTTGTAGGAAGACAAGGGATGTAGGAAGATGAACAGAACAACTGTGAGGCGGAACAGCCAATTTCCCTACCCCGTGAAGTGAACAAGAAGAAATGATTTAAAAATATTGATTCAGCTGTTATCATTGAAAAAACATTTCAAATCTGAATTTGTACTTCCAAAGAAATTGTCAACCATTGCAAACCGAAACCTACTTCCAGAGAAGCGTTGTGATTTACAAAGGCCGTGTCCAAAAAAAAAAAACTGTCGCTTTTAACTGCAAGGCACAGAAACCGAAGCTAGAATCCAGCAATGCCAACCCGCAGTACGGAGCAGGTGGACTCCCTGCTTGTGTAAGAGCGATGTGAAGTGAGGCTGCGCGGACGGCAGGTAGTGAGGGTTATCCAATCAATAACTTCTCTACAGTTTAAATGAGAGATTTTGGGCTGGATTTTAGTACCTCGCAGTTTAAAACGGCAGATCTATTTTTGATATGGCCTTTGTACATAAAAACATGTATCTGGAAGAAATTTCAAGGTAGTCTTCTACATGCAATGGTGACAGTTCCCTTGTCAGTATGAGCGCTCCTCTCTTTGTGTACAGTTTTTGATCCCTCAGTTACATACATAAATGACATGAAGTCTGATCAGTGGGGTACAGTGCATTTTACGTCATCAGTACATTTCTACTACATGATACGCATTTTGAAAGACACAGCACTGGACTGGTTTGTACTTTCTCTTATCTGTAGCCAATGCGGTAATGTTTGTGTGAGCGCACTGGCGCTCTGAGAGTACGTATGGTTTAGTTCGGGCTTTTGTAGCTCAATTTGAGGGGTCCATGTTGTATGGTGCGGTAAGAGGGGAGGGTGAGTTGCAGGTGCAGCCAGTAACTAGACTCAGTTTTGAAAACATAATAGTTACTACACGTTTATTTTTTTTTTATCTGCTAGTTCTGTGTTAGTGAATACTTTTGTTTTCTCATATGTTTCGAGTGTTCATTAAAAAAATAGTGTTGTTTTATAACAATTAATTTTATTATTATTATTATTATTATTGTTATTATTATTATTATCATTATGAAGATTTAGAATATATGACTAGAAAATTAATAGAAGAATATGAAAAATGGAGATTAAATATGAACATGAAAAAAACAAAATATTTATCAATTGGTGAACCAGAACAAAATTTAATTTTGGAGTCTGGAAAAACAATAAAATCTTGTAGTGAGATCACATATTTCGGAATTAAAATAAATAAAAATGGGAGTTATGAAGAGGAAATAAGAAATATAAATAATAAAGAAAAATTTGCAATTACTTGCCTCAATGGAATATTGTGGGATAAAAATATAAGTAATAAAAATAAAATGAATATATATTATACAATTGTTAAAAGCATCATTACTTATGGAGCAGAACTTTGGTCATTAACAACAAAAACAAATAAGTACCTTTTGGCAACGGAAATGGATTTTATATGATGGACAGCAAGAATTTCAAGAAGAGAAAAAATTAGGAACTCAGTTATAAGGGAGAAAATGAAGATTGAAGACACTATTTTAGATTATATTAAAACTCAGCAATTAAGATGGTACGGACATGTCCAGCGAATGGAAGAGGATCGACTACCAAAATCTGTTTTGGAATGGAAACCTGAGGGAAGACGAGGCAGAGGAAGACCTAAAACCTCCTGGAGTCAGTGAATATGTTTATACATGAAGGACAAACATCTACAACCAGGAGATTAGATGGACCGACAAAATTGGCTATTAGGAATCGGACGATGTCAAAGACATTAATCAACCGATGATCTATCTATCTATCTATCTATCTATCTATCTATCTATCTATCTATCTATCTATCTATCATTATTATTATTATTATTATTATTATTATTATTATTATTATTATTAATTTTTTTTGCATGGCTACTACTTCCCTCCCTCAGTCGGCAATGTTCCCTCCTGCCACAGGCCTTAGAATTCGCCATCATGGCTACAGTTAACAGGTGTAATAGATTTGATGTGGCCTTAAGAAGTGCACGAATTTGTGTTTTGGTAGTCACTAAAAAGGCTAATGCAGAATGTCGATACTCTGCACTCGATACCGTCCTGCACAGTGGTTGTTGGAACACATCCAGGCGTTTCCATTTACATTTGTGATGTCATGTCGAGATTTCACTTACAGCATGTAAGAGTGGATCTGTGATTTGTATATCCAAAGTTTTTTTTTTTAGCGGGATATGGCCTCTGAATAATTCATAAAGTACCAAAAATATTATTTATCTCATATGCTGTATTGTACGTGATGTTTGTAGGTCATTCAGTAACGTGTGTCGAAACACTTTCTAACTGTTGACACATTTCAGTATTTTAATAATAATAATAATAATAATAATAATAATAATAATAATAATAATAATAATAACAATAATAATAATAATTTATTTATATACAGATTTTTAATGTTTACACATGTTTCTGTGTCACTATGGCCCTGGGGTCGACTCAGCCTCTAACGGAAATGAGTACCAGACGCTTGTTCTGGGGGTAAAGGCGGCCGTCACGCAGGGCTGACAACCCGGCTGACATAAAGTGCTGATTGTCTAGAAAAAGTGGGAACCCTAACCTCCTACTACTCCAAGGGTCTCCGGGTCTGTTGTGGGATCACTTTACTTTTTACATCTTTCTGCGGCCATGAACCTTCGGGTTCGATAGTGCAAGTGAGTAAGTAAGTAAGTATTTCTATTTCTTATTTCCTCTTCATAACTCCCATTTTTTTTATTTATTTTAATTCCTAAATATGTGATCTCACTACAACATTTTATTTTTTCTCCAGTCTCCAAAATTAAATTTTGTTCTGGTTCACCAATTGATAAATATTTAGTTTTTTAATGTTTAAATTTAAACCCCATTTTTCATATTCTTCTATTACTTTTCTAGTCATATATTCTAAATCTTCATAATCTTGTGCAATTAACAATTGATCATCTGCAAAATGTAAGTTGTATAAAGTTTTGTTGTTTGAAATAGGAATTCCCATGCTTGAACATTTTCTCCTCCAATTATTTAATATTTCATGTACATATATTTTAAACAGAGTCGGTGATAGACAACAACCTTGACGAAGACCTTTATTTATCGTAAAACCATGTGACAATTTACTGCCAATTTTAATTTTAGATATGCAATTGTCATATAAATTTTGTATATCTTTAATTATTATAGTTTTAATTACCACACGTCTTAAACCGATCCATAGTTTCCTTTTGGAGGGTTCTTCTTAAAAAAATAGTAATATGAACGGGAACAATAATGTGCATAGATATCGATTTAAAAGATTCAATCTTACTCCCTTTATATTGTATGTCACTGGTAAATATATCTATTTATGAATAATGAATTGTAATATCAGTAGCACGACTATCGATGTTATCTTCTATAATCTAATTAATTAACTTGGACAATACATTCACACAAAGCCAATATACAGCTCAGTATGTCCAGAAACCCATTATACATTGTAATTCGGTTTCCGGGAAACTGTCAAGTTTGTTTCCTTTGATAACTTGTTTTAACTATAGTTCCTTCCGAGTATGGTTTAACGTGAACCAACAACTAAGAGCACCTAATTAAGATGACTTGTAAGAGGAGAACCGCAACAAGTTGCAACCAACCAATCAAACTCCAATTAAGGATGAAAACAGTGTAATATCCCAGTCATTATGACGTGGTAAGAAGTATCCCTATGTTCTAGCGGCCGGATATGATTCCCGCCGGGCAGGGAATTTTAAATATCCATCTTGGGTATATATATATATATATATATATATATATATTCACTCGCACTATCGAACCCGTAGGTTCATGATCACGCGGACATAAGCTCTCCATACATCCCTATTCTGAGCTAATGCTTTCCAATCATATCCTGTATAATCTAATTCCCTCAAATCATAGTTAATGTTGTTCTCCCACCTCATTCTTGGTCTATCCCCGTTATTGTATAAAGTCCTAACATTCCATGTTCCTAGGAACATGTCCCTGTGTTTGAGCCATTGGCATGGGTTCCCTGAAGTAGTCCCCGCCCGGAGAACCGAATGGGGGACTATTTGACCTCCGGAAAATTTTACCCCAGATGAACCCATGTCCGCATTTCTTGACTGTTGTATTTTTACGGTGAAAGATCGTCACTGTTTCGCGCAAGGTACTTTTTTCGTCTGGCTTATCACCTTCGACCAGTCCGGCATGGCTAACCCTATCGGCAGCAATGCTACCGCCGGCATAGCTCTCAGGATCATTTAAACACGCAAGCCACTCCACCACGACAAGGTAAAGATACCATGGAGGGCTGTGTTTTACCTTAGTACAAGTAATTCTGAAAAGTGAGAATAAAGTACAGATTAATTTTAAAATGAAGTAATGAAAGGCTTAGTATGAAACACTTGTATTTCTCTACTTGGGAACACACTTTATCGGAAATTGACACAAAGTATGGTATTTATTGTGTGGGACGTTTAATGAATAATGTTATTGATTATCTTTAACTAGAAATGAACGAAACTTTACAATCTTCAGTCTTCCCTCCATTACATCACAAAGTTTCATTTTTTTAATAATTGGCTGTGATGTACTTTAGTTTCACAATGGCGGCCCCCCATGAAACACGTACAAGGCAGAGAGCTGTGACTGAAGATCAGGGGGTTCTGACCTCGTTCTGCCGCTGACATTCTTCTAACCAAACGACTGATTGTACTCCTATCCACTGCTTGATACCCATAGACATTTCATAAGTGTCTGTCAATGTTTTAAATGGTCTCCTGCTCCGCAGAAAGAAATTCAATCACAACTCTCCGCCTTGCACGCTCTTCACGAGCAACCGCCATTCCAAAACTAAAGCACATCACAGCCATCTGACGGAAAGCAATGAAACATTACGGCATTACAAAGGAAGGATTGAAGATAAGTCATGTAAAGTTTCATTCAGTTCCAATAAAAGAAACTAAAATTATGTGCATTATTTCTTGAAGGACCTGGTACAACAAAACATCATAATTTTATAAAACAGAAAAGAATTGGAAACCATTCTCCAGAAAGCCATTAATCCATTCGCCTCAAAAGACGAGGTAAACTCGCCGGCAGTTAAATGGCCTTCAACTCAGTAGGCGAGATACACTCGCTTAATTCTGCTGTTATATATTTTACAATATTTTGTACTTCCCTTGGCAGGGTAACCTTTTGTTGACATTTATGAATAGTAGAGGAATGTGTTTTTGCCTTCACCTTTATTGTGATCCCATGTACCGTTATCTTTTGTTTGTATTGAATGTCTGAAAATAGATAATTTAATTTACGGTTACTTAAATCCGGTTTGTGGGAAAATACATTGAGCATTTAAACCTGAAGCAAATGGGTTAAACTACTGTATGTAACAAAAATGTTTAATTATTTCTGTTAATTAATGTCCATCAGATATTACTACTAAGCCTTTCAGTCTTCCATGAGGTGTCCGTGTATCTACGAACTGCATTAAGTAGACAGTTTTAATATGGTGCGAATACACGATAATCACCTCATCTCACACTGACTAAAAATATATAATAACTGTACCAAAACAGTATACTTTACTACAACACTAAATTATAAGCTGGAAAAAAAAGTTAAAAATTTAATTTCTGATTTTTGTTGAAGGCAAATTTGCAATTGCTTGCCTCAATGGAATATTGTGGGATAAAAATATAAGTAATAAAAATAAAATGAATATATATCATACAATTGTTAAAAGCATCATTACTTATGGAGCAACTTTGGCCATTAACAACAAAAACAAATAAGTACCTTTTGGCAACGGAAATGGATTTTATACGAAGGGCCGCAAGAATTTCAAGAAGAGAAAAAAAAATTAGGAACTCAGTTATAAGGGAGAAAATGAAGATTGAAGACACTATTTTAGATTATATTAAAACTCAGCAATTAAGATTGTAGGGACATGTCCAGCGAATGGAAGAGGATCGACTACCAAAATCTGTTTTGGAATGGAAACCTGAGGGAAGACGAAGCAGAGGAAGACCTAAAACCTCCTGGAGTCAGGGAATATGGTTATATATGAAGGAGAAACATCTACAACCAGGAGATTGGATGGACCGACAAAATTGGCTATTAGGAATCGGACGATGTCAAAGACATTAATCAACCGATGATCTATCTACCCTCCGAAAGACTCGAAGAGAAACTTAGCTCAAGTTTTATAAAATTATGGCTGTTCCTGTTCTTTTATATGGTTCTGAATCTTGGGTACTTACAAAAAAAAAGGTATCTCACACATTCAAGCCACTGAAATGAAATTTTTAAGATCCGTAAACAGATGTACACGCATGGATATATTACGTAATGAGTCAATAAGAAATTAACTGGAGATATTTTCAATACTCGATAAACTAGAAGAGCACAAATACCGATGGAAAAAACATTTAGACAGAATGAACAAAAGATCAACACCTACAAACCGCATGGAAAAAGATCTTTGGAACGGCCAAGGAAACGATGGACTTGAGACCGGAACAGGTCGCATTGAACGCAGCAGGCCTGGTTTGATCCGCGGTCGGGACAGTTTTTCTGGGTGAGGTTTTTATCGGAGTTTTTCCTCACCTGTAAGACAAATGCCAGGAAAACTTTAAGGCCCAAACGGTCCCCGAAATCATATGGCCATCATCATCATCCTTATCATTATCTTCATCATCATCATCATCATCATCCTTCACCGGTGTGGAAAGTAACGGGAAGCTATCACACCTACAATTGCCTAGTAAAGCTGCAAAGCATAGCATGAAAATGCTATGATTGCAGTGAAAGACCTGCCCTCGAGCAGAATTACTTTGGATGGACATATGTATGGAGGAAGTGATCTACCAACAAATTTCAGAGACTGTTATCTGAGTGCAATGGAAGTGAAACATGAACTCTTATATTAAGGGAAGAACACAATGTGGAAATTCGAAAGTATTTTTAACATAATGAGAAGAAACAAATGATTGAATACCGAAGTATTTTTAGAAACCTCCAGGAAAGAGGACGACTACAGCCCACGTGGTAGGAATATGTGTATGAAGAGGTCTTAAAAAGACAGATAATTGAATACATTGGGAGAACTGAAATAAGAGGTTATATTTTGGATGTGGCGTAATATTGGCTAACACTAACAAAACATGGAATAAAATAAGAACAGCTTCCTATATGAATATTAATAGGTATATGGATGCGAAACATCGACGCTTACTCTAAGGGAGGAGAAAAGATTAAGAGTATTTGAGAATAAAGTTCTGAGGAAAATGTTTGTACCAAAGAGAGATGAACAGACAGGTGAATGGAGAAGACTTCATAACAGCGAGTTACTTGATATTTATAGGAAACCAGATATCCATCCATCCATCCATAGTAATTCTACCCGAAGGCAGGTCTTTCATTGCAATCACAGCATTTTCAAGCTATGCTTTACAGCTTTACTAGGGAATTACAGATGTTGTAGCTACCCGTTGCTTCCCACACCGGTGAAGGGTGATAATGATAAGGATGATGATAATGATGATGATGATGATGGCCGGATGATTTTCGGGGACCGTTGGGCCCTAAGCTTCCTGACATTTGTCTTACAGGTGAGGAAAAACCCCGAAAAAAACCTTACCCAAGAGACTGCCCCGACCGGGAATCGAACCCGGGCCCGCTGCGTGACAAGGCAGTACGCTACCTCGAGACCACAGCGGTGGACAAAGCAGATATAATAACAGTTAAGTCTCGGAGATTGCGATGGGCAGAACATGTGGCTCGAATGGGGAATGGAAGAGGAACATGGAAATTTCTTATAGGAAAACCAGAGGAAAACGCCCACTTGGTAGACCAAGAATGAGGTGGATGAATAACATTGACCATTATTTGAGGGAAGTAGATTATACAGGAGATGATAGGAATGTATGGAGAGCTTATGTCCCCGCGGCCATGAACCTACGGATTCGATAAAGCCAGTGAGTTAGTTATAAAATGCTGAATATAGTTGTTATGCAGGTAGTAGTTTCATTGTGTGGAACTTAAGATATCAGTTAATTTGTATTTAAATAATGATAGTGATGGGAAGTGAGTTCCAGGCTCTAGTCATAGATATTGTGCAAGAATCAGAGTATAGTCATGTCCTGTGCTGTGATATCAAAAGTAAAGAAGTATTTTGTAATATTGTTCCTAAATTGTGATGAGCTGATATATTTTGAAAACGGATTGATAAATATGTATCACAAGAAGCAATTAAATGTAAAGATATTTTGAATTTTATACGAATATAGCAACAACATACTGTAGTCAGCAGGCTGAGATAAGCTAAAATATCCCAGAAGAAACGTGGCCATAGATTTTAAATGTCTGAATATAAAATAAAATTTCAACGAATGAAAACTTGGGGGGAAAAAAAGGAACAAACTCGTTGGATAAAGTAGGCCGAATTGAAATAACATAATCTGTATTATAAATATTGTACTTTTGACGAAGCTGATAACTGAAATGGCGTTAAAAATTGGTAGAGAAAACAAGAATTGCGCTAAGCTAGGTGGAGATGGAACTTGATGGCAGGTAGGCCTATAAATAATAAATGTAGTGAATGCTTATACATCAAGACGGTTGCCTGCATTAATAATTCATATACAAGCTCAGTTGATTCCAAGATTTTCCTTCAGCTTAAAGCAAGACTGGCAAACACATTTCAAGGAGTATTCTCTCTCAGCTTTTCATAATAATAATAACAATAATAATAATAATAATAATAATAATAATAATAATAATAATAATAATAATAATAATAATAATAATAATAATAATAATAATAATAATAATAATAATAATAATAACAACAATAATAATAACAATAACAATGATAATGATGATGATGACGATGACGACGAGGATGATGATGATGATGACGATGATTATGATGATGATAATGATAGTGACAATGTTGATGATAATGATGATGATGATAGTGATGATAATGATAATAGTCATAATAATAATAATAATAATAATAATAATAATAATAATAATAATAATAATAATAATAATAATAATAATAATAATGATAATACTAATAATAATAATAATAATAATAATAATCCATCCATAGTAATTCTGCCCGAAGGCAGGCCCTTCACTGCAATCATAGGATTTTTCATACTATGCTTGCAGCTTTACTAGGGAATTGTAGGTGTGGTAGCTTCCCGTTGCTTTCCACACCGGTGAAGGATGATAATGATGTGATAATGATAAGGATGATGATGATGGCCATATGATTTCGGGGACCGTTTGGGCCTTAAAGTTTTCCTGACATTTGTCTTACAGGTGAGGAAAAACCCCGATAAAAACCTCACCCAGAAAAACTGCCCCGACCGGGGATTGAACCCGGGCCCGCTGCGTGACAAGGCAGCACGCTACCTCGAGACCACAGCAGTGGACTAATAATAATAATAATAATAATAATAATAATAATAATAATAATAATAATAATAATAATAGGGATAATAATAATAATAGTGATAAAATACTATTAGTAATAATAGCAATAAAAGTTATTGTGCCGGTTATATTTATAGGCCTATGGATGCGAAACATGAACTCTTACTTTAAGTATTTGAGAATAAAGTTCTTTAAGACAATTTTAGGGTCAAAGAGAGATGAACAGACAAGTTAATGGGGAAGACTATTTAACACTGAGCTACATGGTCTTTATAAGAAAGCACATATAATACGAACAGTTAAGTCTCATAGACTGCGATGGTCAGGACATGTGGCACGAACGGGGAATGAAAGAGGGACATGGATGCTTCTTGTAAGAAAACCAGAGAGAAAAAGTCCAGTCGGTAGACAATAAAGAGGTGGGAGAATAACATTAACTATGATTTAAGGGACGTAGATTATACAACGGATGATTGGAAAGCATTAGCTCTGGATAGGGATGTATGGAGAGCTTATGTCCACGCGGCCATGAACCTACAGGTTCGATAGTGCCAGTGAGTTAGCTAGTTAGTTAATAGTAGTAATAATACATAACTAACTTACTGGCACTATTGAAGCTAAGTTCATGGCCGCGAGGACATAAGGTCTCCATACATATCTATCCTGAACTAATAATTTCCAATCATCTCCTGTATAATCTACTTCCCTTAAATTGTGGTTAATATTATTCTCCCACACCGTCTTGGTTTACCACCTGGGCGTTTTCCCTCTGGTTTTCTTACTAGGAGTTTCCTTGTCTCTCTTTTACTTCCCATTCGTGCCATAGGTCCTGGTAGTCTACGAGACTTAACTGTTAATATTACATTTTGTTTCCTACAAACATCATGTAGTTCACTGTAAAACATTATTTTCTATTCACCGTCTGTTGATCACTGTTTGGTCCAAAAATGTTCCTAAGAACTTTATTCACAAATACTCATAATCTTTCCTCCTCCCTTAAAGTAAGCGTCACATTATACTGATTATGATAAATTATAAAAAAAACTTTAAAAATAACAATTTCACTGATGACTAAAAGACTTACACCATCGTAACTTTGAACTCGTCCATGTATATAATTACAATAACCGATAGGAATTAGATACACAAAGAAATTAAACATAGGCTCAATTCTGGAAATGTCTGCTAGTATATATAACAGGGACTCTTGTCATTCCATCTTCACTCAAAACAAGTTAAACTGAAAATATATATATAACTGTTATTCTACCAGTTATATTAGAAGGATGCGAAACATAGACTCTTACTTAAAGGGAGGAAAGGAGATCATGAGTATTTGAAAATAAAGTTCTTAGGGAAAGAAAGGACCAAATAGAGATAAACAGACAGACGAATGGAGAAGATTACAAAACATTGAGCTATATGATATTTATAGGAAATCAGATAAGGCCTAATATGAACAATTAAGCCTCGTAGACTGCAATACGAAGCACATGTGGTACGAATGCGGATAGAAAGAGGAGCACGAAAACTTCTTGTAGGAAAACCAGAACTAAAACTTCCAGTTGGTAGACCAAGAATGAGGTGGGAGAATAACATTAATCATGATATGAGGAAGTTAGATCGGCCATGAACCTACGGGTTCGATAGTGCCAGTGAGTATGAGGAAGTTAGATTATATAAGGGATGACTGGAAAACCTTAGCTCAGGATAGGGATGAAAAGAGAGTTTATGTTCGCGCAGCCATGAATCTACGGGTTCTATAGTGCCAGTGAGTTTATATATATATATATATATATATATATATATATATATATATCCATCCATAGTACTTCTGCCCGAAGGCAGGTCCTTCACTACAGTCATAGCATTTTCATGCTATGCTTGCAGCTTTACTAGGGAATTGTAGGTGTGATAGCTTCCCATTGCTTTCCACACTGGTGAAGGATGATGATGATAAGGGTGGCCATATGATTTCGGGGACCGTTTGGGCCTTAAAGTTTTCCTGACATTTGTCTTACAGGTGAGAAAAAACCCCGATAAAAACCTCACCCAGAAAAACTGTCCCGACCGGGGATCGAACCCGGGCCCACTGCGTGACAAGGCAGCACGCTACCTCGAGACCACAGCGGTGGACATATATATATATATATATATATATATATATATATATATATATATATATATATATACATATAAATTTAGGAGGTATGTTATAGTAAATGCAAACTTTATATATAAAAGATTCAGCCTGCATGTGTTTATGCTTTATAGACATCCAAATCGCTCAACCAAACTTCGTCAACATTTGTACTTACTTACTTACTTACTGGCACTATCGAACCCGTAGGTTCATGGCCGCACGGACATACGCTCTCCATACATCCCTATCCTGAGCTAATGCTTTCCAATCATTCCCTGTATAATCTACTTCCCTCAAATCATAGTTAATGTTATTTTCCCACCTCATTCTTGGTCTACCAACTGGGCGTCTTCCCTCTGGCTTTCCTACAAGAAGCTTCCATGCAAGTCTTTCATTCCCCATACATGCAACATGTCCTGCCCATCGCAGTCTACGAGACTTAACTATTCTTATTATATCTGGCTTCCTATGAAGATCATGTAGTTCATTGTTATGTAGTCTTCTCCATTCACCTGTCTCTTCATCTCTCTTTGGTCAAAAAATTTTCCTAAGTACTTTATTCTCAAAAATACTTTTAATCTCCTTTCCTCCCTTAAAGTAAGAGTCCATGTTTCACACCCATATAATATAACTGGTAGAATAATAGTTTTATATATTTTCAGTTTAACGTTTTTGAAAGGAGTTGGGACATCAAGAGTCTCTGCAATGCATAATAGCATGCATTTCCAGAATTGAGCCTATGTTTAATTTCTTTGTGCATCTCATTCCTGTTTGTGATTATTGTTCTCGGGTATTTGAATTCAGCCACTTCCTCAAAATTTCCCTCATTTGTCATTAGCTGTCCAGTTCCATTATATAATGAATTTCTACGTGTGACCATATATTTAGTTTTATTGATATTTACTTCCAATCCTAATTTCTTAGTGTAACTCAACAGTGTGTGCGTATTGTCCTTTAGTATCTCCTCGCTATCGGTCAACAATACTACATCATCAGCATAAACTAACAGCTTATTAATACCATTGAGTTGTAAACCTTCCTCATTCTCCAAAGATTTAATGGCATTTGTACACATAATTTTTTTAAATATGGTGAGTTTTTAACAATCATCCATTATGCTCTAAAACCATTAGGTGTAGGAGTTCATCTGAAACAAAAATTAAAAATTCGCTCTAGCGGTCTCAATTTTCGATGTTTCACAACAAAACTCACTGTATGCTATTAAAATAGTCCGAGGTAGGTATTCTCCAAAAATTAGTAAAATCTCACCAATATAAATTTGGAATTTACCTTCTTCTTCTTCTTCTTTAATAGGCGACTACAACCTCATTGAAGTTTTGGCCTCCTCAACAATTTTGCTCAATCTAGATCTATTCTGGATACAGACTGGCCAATTTCAAATTTTCATCTCCAATATATCTTTTATAACATCATCCTGCCATCTGTTCTTTGGGCGTCCAGCTGTTCTGGTGCATATTGGTTTCCATTTGTATATTCTTCTTACAAGTTTGTCTTCCTGCATTCTATTTATATGCCCAAACCAGCGCAGTCTTTGAGCTTTAATGTGGTTTATTACATTTTTATTTCATATTAGATTATTTAATTCAGAGTTCATTTCTATACGTCATGTGCCATCACTTTCTCTAATTGGTACAAAAAATCTCCGTAAGATCTTCCTTTCAAAGATTAATAGTTTTTGTTTATTAGACTCCTTCACAGCCATAAGTTAAAATCGGTCTTATTACTGTATTATACAGTTTAACTTTAGTTAATCTGGAGACAAGTTTACTTTTGAATATTATTCTATTTGCATAGTAAGCTTTATTGCCCCAAAGAAATTCTTTCACCAGTTTCTTCCTCTATATAGTTTTTTTTTTTATTTACAGTTGAACCAAGATATTTATGATTTTACTTCTTCTATATTTGTATCATTGATGTTCAGGTTATTTATTTTTTCGTTTCTTGTACATTTTAAGTATTTTGTTTTGGAATTATTTATTATTAATCCATATTCAACTAATTTTTCTTTCAGCAACTGGAAAGTTTCTATTAGTGTTGGTATGTTCCTTGCTGTTATTTGGAATTTACCTGAAATTCGAAATTAGAAACTGACTCCAGTATGTTTGGTTCGTCGTAATTTATACCTTTGTATATACAGGTTTTCTGGAACGAGTGTTTAGCCTTTACCTATTATACTCTAAAATCGTTAGGTGTAGGAGTTCACCTGAAAGGAACATTTAAATTCATATTTTATTTAATTGGGCGCAGCAGCGCGCGCCAGATATTAGCTAATTTTTATAAAACATTTTTTTAGAATTTAAAACAATGATAATCATGAGGATAAATCATAGAAATTATTTTTTAAATTAATTATTACCTTCTGACAATTTTACAGAAGTATGGAACATTTAACAACAACAATAATTAAGATTTTTTTTGTAAGCGCGATAATACACGACAAAACATATTTTTAGATTCTGCAATAAAAAAAATTGAAGTCAGGACATGTCTATAGGTTCGCGTAAGACAAATGTTCCTTTTTCTTGAAGCACTCAACCGCACTAAATATTTTGTGGAAATTCTTTTGCCTTCAACCCAGAATTCCCATGAGCCAATGCGTTACATCTTTTCGCACACTTGAAGTGATTCCTTTATATCAGTTACATGTCAGAACGTCTGTAAAGCGTCGCTGGAATCCATTTTCTTCACCTTCATTGACTTGAGGGCAAAAAGTAGGTCAAGGGAATTGCTGATATATCGCAATGTTTCTCTTCAATGTTTTGGTTAGAAACAAGTTTCTTCCAGTGTTATCAGTAAGCATAATGTGTTTTGCCTCGCGTATCGTTCGCTTCCTTATTAATTCCTGAGTTTATCTAATGGTCATTTACAGCAGACGTTGCTGAACTATTCCCTTCGTTCACTGAACGATTACCATAATTGTGTTTCATATAGGAACAATAATTACAAATAGAATAGAGGTGCAGAAAGGAATTAAAAATATTGTCAACTCTAGAAACACATGCTAATCCACATCACAGGGACTTTTGTTAACCCTTAACCGGAGTTGCGCATTTCGTAGGCCTATGCCATAAGTGGAGTTGTGGGGTCGAAAAAGATCATCATCATCATCATCACTCCAGGGATTAGGCAATTGTCCGTTCCGACTTCATAATGCATCAGCCCAACGTCTTCTAGGTCTTCCAACATCACGTATTCCTCTTGCTTGATAATTTCTTGCTAACATTGGATATCTCTCCTTACTCATTCCATCCATGTGATCAATCCATTTCTGTCTGTAATTCGTGACTTTATCCAATAAAGGCTGTACTTTCAATTCTTCTCTTATATCCTCATTTCTTATTCTATCAAGTCTTGTACATCCTTTTACTTGTCTTAGGAACCTCATCTCCGCCGTCTGTATTTTATCGTTCTGTCTTTTCACTGGAGCCCAAGTTTCCCATCCATACAATATTGTGGGAACTGCCATAACATTATACATTTTTATCTTGGTTTCTTTTCTAATTTTATTTTTGAATGTTCTCTGTATTGTTCCACACACCGTCTGAAATTTATTTATTGTCCTTCCGCCATCCTTGTCCTACGGAGCGCTCGTAACGCTTCCAGGAGACATTTATCTTACTGAGAAGCTTCATGGAAATCAGCCGGATTGTCGAAAAAGATACCAGCAGAAAATTTGATAGTAATATTGCCTCACTCTGATGGTTAACAGTTTATATAAAAGCGGGTGCCGCGCGGCAATGCTTGACATGCGGTGTTGTCATGTTTCTCGCGTTTATTACTGATTATTTATATTATTATTTAATTTTTATGTTATTATTTGGTATTGTTTCAGTTTTAAAATTAAAATTATATACGTATTTATTTATTAAATAATTTAATTCCTACATTATTACATAATTTTAATGTCCATACAAAATCATGCTGAAAATATGATTATATTTATTACTATTGTTATTATTATTATTATTATTATTATTATTATTATTAGGAAGACGAAGCAGAGGAAGACCTAAAACCTCCTGGAGTCAGGGAATATGTTTATACATGAAGGAGAAACATCTAAAACCAGGAGATTGGATGGACCGACAAAATTGGCTATTAGGAATCGGACGATGTCAAAGACATTAATCAACCGATGATCTGTTTATCTATTATTATTATTATTATTATTATTATTATTATTATTATTATTATTATTATTATTATTATTATTAACTGTTCGGTCTGAAATATTTTCCCGTGGCCGCCACATATTGAAATCACTTATATATCAACTAATATAATATGTAGATATGGTATTATTATTCTAGCTACATGTCATAATAAATCATTGATAATTATACAATTAATTAGGAAAAAAATTAAAACTGGATCGAATGCTCCACATCGTTCCGATTTTTAATTGAAACTGAGGGAAGAATAGCAATGTGGCAACATCGTCGTAGTCGCGGCAGTCGAGATCTTTGTATTTTAATAACATATAACAGCTGCGGGGAAACAAAGCAAGCCGCTTGTTAAGCATCATAGTGAGCCGATAATACGTGCAGTTGTATTTGTATTTATTGTGAAAAATAGAATTATAAATAGTTTGTTTATTGAACTGAATAATATGGATCATTTAAGGGAGGGAAATTTAGTAAATTACAGGATATAGCACAAGTGTAGTGAAAAATAAAACAATAATTACCACAAACATCTTTACAATGAATTTGTCAGATTTGGTGTTCACACACATTTTTTTCACTGAAATTTCAAAATACACTGAATAAAAATCCCAAGTAATTCACAAAAGCTTTCTTTCATAATAGAATATTCCTTATTCTCCACACAACTGGTCGGCATGTCTGGCACACTGGTCTATCGCATCTAACACAATATTGGTTCGTTGTATTTTTGTTTGAACGAGAATACAATGCACACTGTTTTCTTTTACATCCTTGATTGGTCTTTCATTCTTCGGAAATGGTTAATTCAAAATCCTGGAAACAATCATTCGGAGTTCTTTTGGTAGTCAATCATTTACAAGTCTTTCGTTCAGATATAGCTATGTAAGTTATCAGCCTGAAGTTTTCTGGAATTCAAAGCGGGAAATAGGCTTGTAATCCTTGAATGATTGCAATACCTAACAATTGACATCAGTTTTGTTCAGAATAGCATAGCAGACAGCCAAAGGACCATATCCGTCTTCGTCTGCTTGTGCTGTATGTAAACATGTTTTGTTCAAAAGTATCTAGAATAGATCCATATTTGGTTCGTCTTCCGGGCTTATAGGCCGTGGTCTGGACCACGGGCTATATGCCCGGAAGACGAACCAAATATGGATCAAGACGCCGGCCGTGAAAGCCTACAATTATATATATCTAGAATAGAATAGAATAGATTTATTTAGCCTGGTGGAGTTAAGGTCATGTGGCCTTCTCTTCCACTCACCAGAACAAGCATATGTTACATATGAATACAAAAAAAAATGACAATAATAGTCATATTAAACAGGACAAACATATGTTACATATGAATACAAAAAAAAAGTTACAATAATAGTCATTGAACAATTAATTATCTGTCATATTGAATAATAATGAAAATAATGTCTAATAATACAATGAAACTAAATACAATTAAAATTAAATTAATGATACAATGAATAAAAAAAGGAATAACAGCTCGAATCTACTATACATAAAAAGAAAAGAAAAAAATACAAAGAAAATAATAAACTACAATGAATTAATCTATCGCTTTTTATACAAGGCATTAGGTAAATATATTAACAAATCCTAAGTCTATTTTATTAAATAATGCAAAAACGCATTATTAATTCTTAAAAAGTAATATTAGTGAGTTGTTTCTGTTAGTGATTTTATTTTCAATTTGTTTCTGAAAGATGGTAAAATTTGGCAGTCTCTGACATAGGGTGGAAGTGAATTCCATGTTCTAGCAAGAGAAACTGTAAAAGATTTCGAATAATAGGTAGTATGATGAGGAGGGATATAAAGGACACTGTGCTCAAGGGATCGGGTATCTAAGTTATGTGTATCAGAGAGTTTAGTGAAGCGGTGTGATAAATAATAAGGTAATGATGTGTGTGATATGTTATAGAGAAGGCATAGGGAATGGATGGTTCTACGATCTTGAAGACGAACTCCCCCTTTTGTACTATTAGGCCTATAAAAGCACGAATATAATTTCTGGTTTGCATGTCTCAGGATCAGTACATTTCGAATGGTGCATGTTAACTTAATGACAGCTTTTCTCATTTTAGGCGCATGCAAAATAATTGTTCGATCATCTCTAAACACGTAATCTGTGATGTCGAATATAGGTTTCCTGTTTGTTTGGAAGGATGTGCAAAAACATTTCAGAGTCACATTCTAGTTCTGAATCTGTTTCATGTTCAGAATAATTATAGTCAGGATCGTTTTCATTCCCACATTCACTTACGTCACTGCCCTCATATTCTTCCAAAAATGTACGTACACTGACAGACGTTCACAGGCACGATAAGCCACATTATCACCAATTAGACCTATACCACAGTCACATAAACTAACGTTCGATACAAATTCATGTCCTCAATGGTTAATATGGAATATTTTTCACTAAACTGTTTGAAAATATTCAAAATAATTTGGTTCTCTCCGCTTTTCAAATGCTTTGCTTTGCAATTTTTAAGATATTCTACAAACATTTTGGCATTTTAAACAACTGAAATTCCAACGTATTCTGCATTGGGGTTGCGTAATTAAAAACAATGCTAACGTAACGTATTACATATTTTAAGATTCTCCCATATAACTTATATAGACATTTGCTAGATAATATATACTTTTACCAGAAGTCCCGGCCACGCGTTGCTGTGGCTAAGGTATACGTTAAACATTTAAATTTAGTTGCTGTCTTTCAGCCAGATTACTTAAAACTAATACTTACACAGAAATTAATAATATTGAAAATAAAATAAACACTGAACACACTTAAATTATGAAATAACATTTGTAATTCAATTAAAATTCGCGGTTGCAACAAAAAGCACAGCCATCTGGATCACTCTTTGTTAAATAATAAACCAATTACCTTACCAAATTACCTTACACCGCCATCTGTTTGAATCGTATAGAACTCACAGATAATTACACCGCCATCTGTTAGAATCGTATGGAACTAACAGATAATTATAACTCTTTGTTAAATAATAAACAAATAATTTGCAATAAAAAATAATGCGACTATAAATTTAGTTATAAACTACCCTATGTCTCAAGTTGGATCAAACTGCACACAGCGTGCAAAATTTTAATAAAATCGGTTCAGTAGTTTAGGATTCCATCGCGGACAAACAACGTGACACGAAATTTTTATATATTACGATTATATTTAATCAATTGAGTTGGTGTTTATTTGATGAAAATCCATATTTATTAATTAAATCAAAATAAAATTTAGTTTTATTTGATTTTCATATTTATTAAGATATATTCAGTGACAGCTGTACAGTACCTTCTTCAGACAAGTTAACAAATTATGAATTGTGTTATTATAGTACATATCAACTGATTTAAGCAGCAATACAACAATAATTATTATTAATTAAATAAAAATAAAACATAGTTTTATTTGATTTTCATATTTATTATATAATTCAGTGACAGCTGTTTCGGTACACTGTACCTTCTTCAGACATGTTAACAAATTATGAATTGTGTTCCAACTGATCTAAGCAACAATACAACAATATTTATTTACCGAAACAGCTGTCACTGAATTATATAATAAATATGAAAATCAAATAAAACTACGTTTTATTTTTATTTAATTAATAAATATGGATTTTCATCAAGTAAACACCAACTCAATTGATTAAATAATTATTATTGTTGTAGTTTTGCTTAGATCAGTTGATATGTACTATAATACCACAATTCATAATTTGTTAACTTGTCTGAAGAAGATACAGTGTACCGAAACAGCTGTCACTGAATATATATTAATAAATATGAAAATCAAATAAAACTAAGTTTTATTATATTTATTTCGAGTGTTAGAGAGCAAAGTATGTTTACTTACAAACTTAAAGGTAAAACCATTATTCGACCAATGAAAACGCTATAATACATCTGGTTTGTTTACACTACAACTGGAACTTAGTTCGGAAGCGGTATAGCAACGGTTGAACACTACTGATAACACTATGTTCGTTGACTTGAGTTTTATAGTCTTTCTACCTCTTGCACTCGCTCTGGGAATACTCTGGTGATCGCTAATGATAACGACCATAAATATAATTTATGTTCCCCAAGTGCCCTTCCCACCTGGGAACAATATATGACTTAATCTTTGTTTAAAACACTTTGGATTTATCTCGCTCTTGCATAATAGTCAAACTCCCGTTTCTTTATAACTGAACACATATTGTTGTTCAGATTTTAATGCATGTAATAGTATATTACGATGCGAGGTTGGGAAGTGGTTTTTACAGATTCCAGGAAAATGTTTAAAAACCAAGCGATAGTGGGGTTTTTAATTTCCGAGATTCTGTAAAATACTTCACAAATGTGCCTTGTACATTATGTTTTGCGCGATGGTGTTTTCAAAATAATAAATAATAGTAAAAAATGACATCTTTATTGGAAATAGTAGCGTTAATTATAAACAACTGAATAACGTTAACGGTGTGGGCAATGTATATTAGTTGAAACAACAGGAGGGCGTGAGACCATTTTAATGATAAAATGGCGGCAAGTATGTATTTCTTTCATATTGTTTGAAATAAAGTTCAGTTCACTTAAAATGCAGGGATTTGTATCGTATAATGTATATTAACACTACCTATTGGATATGTTTTTGTATATACATTGTATGTAGTATACATAGAAGGCAGGGTTTTAACTTCCCACACGCGTGTTTGTAATATGTAATATTACAGAATAGTTATTTTATTGCAGTATAGTTATTTAGGTTGGCAACCCCGAAATGTAGGAAGTTGAACTTTCAATCATAGTCGCCATTGCTGTAGGTACGACAAAACACACTATCGCGCAAAAATAGTTTACAATTTTGTGACAGCCCTTCAAGTGTATTATAATTCTTATGTATTTAACCCTTAAATTCGTAATGTATCCATTTGGATACATCAGTTGGTTCAATTATTTAATATTTTAAATAAATCAGAAGAAAACGAATAAAAATAAACAATTTAAATGTGTGTCAAATTATACAATATACCTAATAATAACACTTACATAAGATTCCGTTTTCACCGCGGTCCGCCACATTCAAATATCTAACAGAATAAATTCATGTTTTGCCAATTTAAGGGTTAATAAACAAATATAACATAATTTTACATATCTAGGATCCAATATCTGATATGAAGGGGAAAAAAAAAAGAATGTAAATGTAAACATTTTTTTTAAGGATCTTATTGTTAATAAATTCTGTCTTCTAACACAATTAGTTCAAAACATTCAAAATTAAACGTGTATAAAACACTGGTTGTTCCAACTATTGTAAGGTAGCGAAGTATGGAAACAAAAGTATATACTGAGACTTAGATCTTCCGAAATGAGAGATATTGGAAGGACTGCAGGATATACACTACTAGATCATATATTAAGGGAGACATTTTAGAAGAATTACACATGGAAATTTTTAGAAAACAAAATTTCTGATTATAAGTTATGATGTATGCAATATTTTATCAAATGAAGGATCACGGATACCCAAGCTATCAACCTGCAGGAAGAAGAAGACCAGGACATCCACTCAAAAAACTTTTGAATGGTATTTTTATTAAGGCCGAAACAGGTCAACAAATGACCTAAATTCGTGAAAGGACGATGATGATGATGACTAGATACTGTATTATATGCAACATAACAAGTTCGAAATATGCATTAAAAAGTCAATATATGCAATACTAGGCTTCGTCTAAGAGATCGTAGAACTGTCCATTCACTATCCCTTCTCTATAAAATACTTCACACATCATCGCCTAATTATTTATCACGCCGCTTCATCAGACTATCCGGCACACATAATCTTGACACTCGATCCCATCAGCACATTGTCCTTTATATCCCTCCTCATCACACTGTATATTATTCATTATCTTTTACGGTCTCGCTTACCAAAACATGGAATTCCCTTCCGCCCTATGTCAGAGACTGTCAAACTATAACATCCTTCAAAAACAAACTAAATAATTATTTAATAACAAACTAACTTATACACCTCACTGATAGTATTCTTTTAACAATTAATAAATGTAATTATTTATGAAAATAATATTAAAGTTAACAAATATTTTGTTTTGTTTTAAATATTGTATAATCGTAAAATTAGTTTTCTATATCTCATTATTTTTCTTTATTTATATATACATTAGACAGGGACAATTTAATATGTCTTGATTGTATACATTTTATTATTAGTTTTAGTTTTAATTTTAACTAACATTAACTAGTTGCATTATAGATCATAATATAATAGATATTATCTTTTTGATCAAATTTTTATTTAGTATTTAATATTAGAGTTCATTGTGATTGTTATATTCTGATGTGTGTGAAAGAGAAGGCCACATGGCCTTAACTCCACCAGGCTAAATAAATAAATCTAAAAATCTAAATAATAAAAAACCTAATATCTATTGCTTTATTAGATATTTTATTTCTAAATTAACACAATAATTTGTATTTTTATTACCTACTGGTTAATACCCGGCGTGCGCTGCTACGCCTAAATAAATGGCAATTAATGTGCTAATCACAGCTATGTTTTTTTAATACTGGAATTGTTAAATGCTTCCTTGAACTGACGAACTGCTAAAACCTCTGCGCTATCGAAATCTTTTACAACACTTCTGATGGCCTCGAAATGTCCATTGTAAAACAACGTAGATTTTTAAAATGTTGTAAATATATCGCAAAAATATGCATTATCACTAGTTTTTAGTTAAAATATGCAATAACAAGTGAAAAGGTTTAAATATGCAAATGCAACATGCAACATGCAAATTCATATAATCCGGTCTCTAATGACGACTTACTATAACATAGTAAAATGCCACAATTCGAGAAGTGGTTACTGATTTGTAATGTTTAATTAAATAAATGTTTACACTATGCAACTTTTATAATTACGAATATATTCACATCCAAATCTCTAATCGTACCAGATGAATAACTCAGTGACACTCTTGGACAGAACGTTCATGGCCGCGCGGAGATGAATTATCCATACTTCCCTATCACGTGCTAATATTTTCCAATTATTTTCGATTGTAATTTATTTCCCTCAAATTATGGTTAGAGTTATTCTTCAGCGTCATTCTTGGCCTACCTACTGGACGATTTCCATCTGGCTGTCTTAAAAAAAGTTTCCATGCCTTTATTTCATTCGCCATTCGTGCCATATGTCCTGGCCTTTGCATAAATCACGTAGCTCACTGTTATGAAGATTTTTTCTCCATTCATTTATATGTTCATTCTATTCGGTTCAAAAATTTCCCTAACTCTATTCTCAAAATAACTAACTAACTGGAAAAATATCGAACTCGTAGTTTCATGGCCGCGCGGACATAAGCTCTCCACGCATCCCTATCGTCAGCCAATGTTTTCCAATCATCCTCTATACAATCTGCTTCTCTCAAATCATGGTTAATGCTATTCTCCTACATTATTCTTGATCTACCAACTGGGCGTTTTACCTTTGGTTTTTTCCTTCACGGAGCTTCCATTTATTTTCAAATGCTCATAATCTATTCTCCTCTCTTAGGGTCTGTTTGTGGAAAGCTACCACACCTACAATTCCCTAGTAAAGCTGCAAGCATAGCACGAAAATGCTATGATTGCAGTGAAGGACCTGCCTTCGGGCAGAATTGCTATGGATGGATTGATGGATGGATAGAGGGTCTGTTTCACCAACAGAGGTAACTGTATTACGCCAGTTTTCCCCATATACAATACATAGCTTAAACTGGCGTAATACAGTTACCTCTGTTGGTGAAACCTACCCTTAGTAGATGAAAAATTTGATTAATTATGCTTAGAATATGAAACATCAATAGAATGGTTGGTATGTAATACCAGATAAGTGATGGTTAGTTTGACAGACAAGTAATATTTGCCTCAAAGTACGCCAATTATTGTGTCATCTGTTTTCAGTGAATTGCTTCCTGAATTGATATCGGGCAATGTGTAGTACGTCCTTTCATGAAAGGCTGAAGCTCATTTACATAGGTGAAAGAAGTATAGACGTGTATATCTGACAGTCCATTAATCACTATATATTGCGAATGAGAGATCATATCACAGTATCAGATAAAAATGTCAAACCTCGTGATAGTTGGTCACAAATATTGGCATATTGCATTCTGTATTCCCTATCAGTCAAATAGACTTGAAAATCCCTGCGACTGACAGCGTGTCAAATTAAATTAAACTTATGTGAAATCAATTTAAGTGTATAAAACACTGGCTCTCCCAACTCTTTTGTATGGTAGCGAAGTATGGACGTTGAAACAGAACGATATACAGAGACTTACATCTGCTGAAATGAGATATCTTCGGAGGACTGCAGGATACACACTACTAGATCACAAAAAAAATGAAGACATCTTAGAAGAATTACACGTGGAATCTATAGAAAACAAAAATTTCTGATTATAAGTCAAGATGGGTAGAACATGTTCATCGAATGGAAGATCACAGAATACCCAAACAAATGTTAAGATATCAACCTGCAGGAAGAAGAAGACCAGGACGTCCACTCAAAAGACTTCTGGATGGTGTTTCTCTTGAGGCCGAAACAGGTCAACAAATGGCCTAAATTCGTGAATGTACTATGATGATGATGATGATGATGAAATCAATTTCAACTTTTACATTTCCCCAATCACTATTTGTTCTTTCATTATAGTGTTCTACCCAAGAGCATGTCTTTCCCTGCAAACACAACATTCTCCACTCTTTCCTTAACTCAGATTTCCTTTTTGTATCTGCATACAAACCATTTATTTTGATATTGTCTATCATCTGATGTCTATTTCTGCCTTTAACTTTCTTTCCGTTGCCATTCCTTCTACGGCATCCGTCAGCAGGCAGTTCGTTCTTAGCCAGTGGTCAATCCAACTTCTTTTCGTCTACTTTATGAGTTTACAGCATTGTTCTTCCTTCACCCACTCTGTCTAGCACATCTTTATTTTTTATTTTGTCTGTCCATTTTATATGTTCCATCCTCCTCCATATCCACATCTCAAAAGTTCCAGACGCTTTTCCTCATTCCGTCCTAATGACTAAGTCTCTGCACCATACAATGCTACACTCATTATTGAGTTAATGTTCTAATTTTCATATTGTTATTGTGTGCACCTAACAGTCCCTATACTGCCTATAAAAATTTGTTACAAGATCATTCTGTAAATTGTTTTCATCACAGTCTGGTAAAAATTGGTACTGGTGGTGCCACAGCTGATCGGCCGCGAAACATGGAGAAACGGAAGGGTGTTTATTTTTTTAGTGGGGGTGAGTCCAGCGGTACTTTAAGGGTGATGAACTCGTTTTTTTTTCTCACCACATTATATTCTTTGAAAAAAACATTTATCTCAGTTTTACCAGCATCTGAACTGAATAGTGGTTCTGCAGTTAATTTTATGAAAGTTTATTGGTTTAACTAACTCATTGGCACTATCAAACCCACAAGTTCATGGCCACGCAGACAAAAAGCTCTCCACACATCCCTATCCTGAGCTAATGTTTTCCAATCATCTCCTGTATAATCTGTTTCCCTCAAATCAGGGTTAACGTTATTCTCCCACCTCATTCTTGGCCTATCAACTGGGCTTTTTCTATCTGGTTTTTCTGCAAGAAACTTCCATGCGCCTCTTTCATTCCCCATTCGTGCCACATGTCCTGTTCATATCAGTCTACGAGACTTAAGTGTTCTTATATCTGGTTTCATATAAAGACCATGTAGTTTACTGTTAGGCCTATGTATTCTTCTCCATTCACCTGTCTGTTCATCTCTCTTTGGTGCAAAAAAGTTTCCTGAGAACTTTATTCTCAAATACTCGTTATCTTTTCTCCTCCTTTAAGTAAAAGTCCATGTTTCGCATACATATAAAATAATGGGGAGAATAGAAGTTTTATATATTTTCAGTTTAACGTTTTTTGAGAGAAGTTGACACGACAAATTGTCCCTGTAATGGATAATAGCACGCATTTCCAGAATTGAGTATACGTTTAATATCTTTGTACATTTCATTCCTGTTTGCAATTATTGTTTCTAGGTATTTGAATTCAGCTACTTCCTCAAAATTTCCGTCATTTGCCATTTCCATTACATAATGCGTTTCTATGTGTGAACATATGTTTAGTTTTATTTATGTTTACTTCCAATCTTAATTTACTGGCTAAATGTCGAATTTCTATAACATATATTTTATTGTTAAGTTTTAGTATAATACATTTAATTAAATTTTTATTTGTCTTAATTATACATTAAAATATATATGTAGTCAATATGCCCATTTCACCAATTAATGTTTTAAAATGGTCAACAAGTTTCTACAGCCAAGCTGTCATTCTCAAGATCAGTCAATATCTGGTCTTGAGAATGACAGCTTGGCTGTAGAAACTTGTTGACCATTTTAAAACATTAATTGGTGAAATGGGCATATTGACTACATATATATTTTAATATTATATCACCAAGAAGATCACTTGTGTATTAAATTAATTATACATGTTTTATTAGTTTTTAAATTATGGACGAGTCAATGTTTTTGAAACGAATACTACATTGTAATTCCTAATTTTCCCTCCTTCAATAGTGTCTCTCAACACCGCCAGTTCACATTCCTCCCATGTCCGATAAGCTGTGGCACAGGTAATAGTTGTATTATTTTGCCCAACCTCCGCAAGTCAGATTCGCGGCAGAAAAACTCCTCATACAACGACGTAGGTTCGACAAAGATACATTGCCAACATCACAACACTAATATCTTAGTGAGAACGGGACATTAAGCCGCCTAGAAGAGAAAAGCACCTTACAGCCATTAAAAGAGTAGTTGTGAAGCTCAGATATGGTTTTAGGTTCAGTCTTCTATATTCACTATATTTCACAAAACACTTAACGTATAGAAATTCTTGAAAGTGAACAAAGTAGCTTAAGTAAATTTCTAGGTCATACTTTACATTGTGTATTGTTTCCCTCCTGTCATAGCGTTTCTCTCTCAGCTCGCTGCTGTCTGAGTAATGTAGAATCATTGTTTCATTCAAGTCTGGAAACACTTGAATATCACTTCCTTTGTACAAGGTTAGTCTTGTGTTTTGTCCTCTTTATTGTTCAACTTTAAAACAAAAACACTAAAACAAAATTCATCATGGTATCATCGAGTAGCTGTGGTCTCGGGGTAGCGTGCTGCCTTGTCACGCAGCGAGTCCGGGTTCGATCCCCGGTCAGGACAGTTTTTCTGGGTGAGGTTTTTATCGGGGTTTTTCCCCACCTGTAAGACAAATGTCAGAAAAACTTTAAGGCCCAAACGGTCCCCGAAATCATATAGCCATCGCAATCATCATCATTCATATTCATCTTAGGTTAGGATTAGGAACTCTCCTGGCGCCCCAAACTCAGAAGTGGGTTACAAATACGCCATGCCAGGAGAGAAACCAGGAATGTCGAAAAGACAAACCTTGGGCATTAAAAAAAACATTTATAATACTGACATTTAAAGACGTGGCGCTGTTGTCGCATAATTAAAATAATATATAACAAGTGTTCTAATATCTAGCTCAGAAGATGGTCTACAGAAATCACCCTTTTAATTAAATAACATTATACAGAATTATAATTTGAAAATATCAATAAGTAAAAGAAAATCTTAGCTTTTAAGGGATCAGATACCGTGAGAGTTAAATAATTCTGGAGGGGAAATCCATTGAACAAGTGAACCATTTTAAATATCTGGGTTATGAAATCTCCTATTTTTAAAATGAAGATTTGTTTTACAAGCTTAATAAATTTAGTTATATATGTGGCACAATTAAAATAAAATTTAAAAACACAAGAATGGAAACAAAAGTAAAATTTTATAAAGCAGTGGCAGTCCCCTTACTATTGTATGGTAGTGAATTTTGGGTTTTAACTAAAAGAGACGAGAAGATTAGAAGCAGCTGAAATGAGATTTCTGAGAAGTGTGGCTGGTTGCAAACTTCTAGATAAAAGAAGAAGTGAAGATGTTAGAAATGAGCTAAATATTTTTAAACTTTTAGATACAAAAAAAGAATCTATAAAAAAACTGGAAAGAACATGTTCAAAGAATGAAAGACAATCGGATTCCAAAAATTAAACTTAATTATAAACCAAGAGGATACAGGAATGCTGGTAGACCGAAAAAGAGATGGATACAACTTTTTGAATGAGAATCTATGAGACCGGAACAAGCCACATGGGCTTAATCCGTGATTGTTGATGATGATGACAAGTGTTAAAAATAATCCGAAGAGTATATTATGTAAAAATAAAGAGAAGTTGTTCCATGTAGGTTGTTACTCGGCGATTGTGAGGAGATGCTAAGGGCCAACACGGACACTCTATTGAATAACACTAAGATATTTGGACTGGAAATCAATTAAATCTACATATATGATCACACATAGATATACATCAGGGCCTATGAAATGGTAAGGGAGAATTAATGACAAATAGGGGAAACTTTGAAGAAGTGGCTGATTTCTAATATCTAAGAACAATAATCACAAATAGGAATAAGATGCACACAGAAATTAAACATGGGCTCAATTCTGGAAATACATGCTATTGTGCATTACAGGGACTCTTGTCCAAACTCCTATCAAAAAACGTTAAACTGAAAATATATAAAACTGTTATTCTCGAGTTATATTATCATCATCATCATAGTACATTCACGAATTTAGGCCATTTGTTGACCTGTTTCGGCCTCAAGAGAAACACCATCCAGAAGTCTTTTGAGTGGACATCCTGGTCTTCTTCTTCCTGCAGGTTGATATTATTATATGGATCTGAAATATGGACTCTTACTTTAAGAGAGGTCGGCCGCGGTGGACTAGTGGTTATGCTCCTTGCCTCTGGTTCCGAGGGTCGCGGGTTCAAACCCGGCCGGGGTCGATGGATTTTTTAGGACGGAAAAATCCAAGGAGCAAGTCCTCTGGGAGGGACTTTAAGCCGTGGGCCCCGAGTCTGAAGATTTTAAGGCTCGTAAAAAATCCTTAAGCCTAAATGAAAAGGCCCCTAAGCAAAATTTACCGAAATTTCCCGTCCTAGTACTACCTCGGTTTACTAGATGTCAGTATGAGGCGGAACGCTGACCACGGACCACTCAAAATGACATCTATACGAAAACAAGTGCAACTAAATTAGTAAGGTTCAAATTCTTCCCTGTAGGAGGAGAGCGCCTAAATCTCTGTAAACGGAAAACATAGGCTTACAATACAATACACACTTTAAGAGAGGAGTAAAGATTGCGAGTGTATCAGAATACATTTTTGGACCAAAGAGAGATGAACAGACGGACGAATGGAAATGACTTCATAACAGTGAGCTACATGATCTTTATAGGAAACAAGATATGATAACACGTCTCGGAGATTCGATGAGCAGAACATGTGGCACGAATAGGGAATGAAAGAAAGACATGGAAGCTCCTTATAGGAAAACCAGAGGGAAAACAGTTGGTACATCAAGAATAAGGTTGGAGAATAACATTAACCATGATTTGAGGGAAGAGGATTATACAGGGGATGATTGGAAAACAATAGCTCAGGATAGGGATGTATGGAGAGCTTATATCCACGCGGCCGTGAACCTACGCTGGGCTTTTTCCCTCTGGTTTTTCTAGAAGAATCTTCCATATCCCTCTTTCATTCCCCATTCGTGCCACATGTCCTTGCACTCTCGGTCTACATGACTTACTTGTTCTAATTATATCTGATTTTCTATAAAGATGATGTAGCTCACTTTAACATAGCCTTCTCCATTCTCCTGTATTTTCATCTCTATTTAATGCAAAAATTTTCCTAAGAACTTTATTTTCTAACACTCGTAATTTTTTTCTTCTTCTTCTTCTTTCGCGGTTTAGGCTTATTTACTAGTCTGTTGCGGCTCCAAATTGCTGCTCTTTCCATCTTTTCCTTGGTCTTCCCAAACTTCTTCTTCGTGGTGAATAGTTGTATGCTGCTTTTGGTATTCTATTCTCAGTCATCCTTGCCAAGTGTTCTTTCCAGTTTGTTCTGTATTTCTTTATTGTTAAGTTTAATTCCTCTATTTTTAGTTGTCTTATTTCTGTGTTATATTTTTTGTAATGTTTTCTCCTTTCTTAAAATAAGCATCAATGTTTCACATCCATATAATATAACTGGGAGAATAACAGTTTTATACATTTTCAGTTTAACATTTTTTTGAGAGAAGTTGGGACGACAAGAGTAGCCTACCTATAATGCACAATAGCACGCATTTCCAGAATTGAGCCTATGTTTAATTGCTTCCTATTTGTAATTATTGTTGTCAGGTATATGAATTCAGCCACTACTACTACCGTTACCACTAGTTTTACTGAAACAGCTTCATTAATAATTTATATCGGGAGCTGCCACTGTTTTCAAGTGACCGAGGAAAGTGGAGTTCTATAACTCTGAGCACCTACTTGAATGTATAAAGGACGAAATGTATGTTGTTGCATTGCTCTCGAGCCAAGAGAACAACTGAGCACCGATACCCTGTATAATTCACATCCTCAAGTCGTGGTTAGTGTTATTCTCCCATCTCTTTCTTACTCTATTTACTGGCCGATTTTCTTCTGAGTTTCTTGCAATTAGTTTGCATGTCCATATTTCATTCCCCATTCATCCCACATGTCTTGCCCATCGCAGTTGACGAGACCAAACTTCTTATTAAATCACGTTTTCCATAAAGATGATATAACTTCATTATATGTAATTTTCTCCACCTGTTTCTCTTCGACCAAAAATGTTCCTAATAATAATAATAATAATAATAATAATAATAATAATAATAATAATAATAATAATAATAATAATAATAATAATAATAATAATAATAATTTCTCTATTCGATAGTTTTCTGCCCTAGCGCAGGTCTTTCACTGCAATCATCGTATTTTCATGCTATGCTTTTCTAAGGAATTAATAGGTTTGGTAGCTTCCCGTTGCTTTCCACACCGGTGAAATGATAAAGATGATGATGGCCGATGATTTTCGGGACCGCTGGGCCCTAGACTTCCTGACATTTTGTCTTACAGGCGAGGAAAAACCGCAAAAAAAAACTCACCCAGGAGCTTGTCCCGATCGGGAATCGAACCCGGGCCCGCTGCGTGACAAGGCAGCACGTTGCCTAGGGACCACAGCGGTAGACTATAATAATAATGATGATGATAATAATAATAATAATAATAATAATAATAATAATAATAATAATAATAATAATTTATAAAGTATTTTTACAAATATTGGGCTTAAAATAATATTTTAAAACCACATGTTGTAGAAAAACATTCAAGACTCAAATTATATAAAGCTCTAGCACTTCCGACTTTCCTGTACATAAATAAAATCTGGGTTCTAAGAAAGAAAGATATCAGATTAAGAGCTGTAGAAATGAGATTCATGCGCCGAACTGCTGGATATACTCTTACTTGACCATCAGAGGAATGAAGATATTTTAAAGGAACTTTAAAAGAAAAGATATTCATCTACAGAGACAGATGGCAGCAACATGTATCCCGAATATCACCAACTGGGATACGTAATGCAGTTTTTCGGTATCGCCCACGATGACGAGCGACGTGGAGGTCCACAAAGATGACTTTTAGACCCCGTCCAGATGAGACCAAAACAGTATCAGAATTGGCCTATATTCCTGAATGGTGTATGATAGGGTGTCCATAATACCTTCAATGTAAAAGGGGACATGTACAAAAAATTAAAGGAAAAACCTGGGACATTTTTAAAAAAGACGAGATATTAACACAATATAAAAACGTTATTTTTATTTTACCACGACACTTTTGCCAATAAAAATGTATAAGAATCAACCATTCACAAATCAAAAAACCACGAAAGTTGTTGTTTATTAATATTTAAAAATATTTGTTTATCGCTGCAAGGGGTATAAAAATCCACACTGACTAAATTTCTTTCATCCAAGTTATAATTGTATTTCTCGACCGCCAAAGTGCCAGAATCAGCAGGAAATCTCCGACATTGGCTGCACTGGCCACGGGTTGACTATCTGAAAAATGTACTAGTTACCAATAACTGAGAGTAGAAAACAAAGGTTATAGACCAAACAGTGTATCGCGGTCAAACAACTGGCGCTTTCTAACGTTCATATTTATAATTACATTAAAGAAAAAATTTAAGTCGCCATTCATAAATATATTGACGAAGCATTATCCCAAAAAACGGGACATTTGAGCGTCCCCAAGAAAACTTTCGGGACAGCGGGACATTTTCCAAAAAAAAACAGAACTGTCCCGGGAAAAACGGGACGAATGGACACCCTAGTGTGTGTTGATGGTGATTTATAAAGTAATTGCATTGCCTATTAGGTCTTTTATATAAGTGAAAACTGGACCTTAACATCATGTCAGTTAAGAAAAATTGAATCATACAAAATCAGATTTCTCTTATTTGTTTCAGGTTATAAATTAATAGACCACAATAGGAACAATGATGTAAAGAAGAATTAAATATAGAAATACATTATACAATGGAAATGGACATTTAATGACAAATGAGGGAAATGCTGAAGAAGTGGCTGAATTCAAATACCTAGGAAAAATAATTACAAATAGGAATGAGATGTACAAATAAATTAAACATAGGCTCAGTTCAGGAAATCCATGCTATTATGCATTACAGGGACTCTTGTCCCTGCCTCAACTTCACTAAAAAAAGGTTAAACTTAAAATAAAACTGTTATTCTATCAGTTATATTATATGGATGCGAAACATGGAGTCTTACTTTAAGGGAGGAGAAAGATTACGAGTATTTGAGAATAAAGTTCTTAGGAAAATTTTTACACCAAAGAGGAATGAACAGACCTGTGAATGTAGAAGAATACATAACAGTGAACTACATGATCTTAATGGAAACCAGGTATAAGTACAGTTAAATCTCGTAGAGAGCAATGGGCGAGACGTGTGGCACGAATGGGGAATGAAAGAGGGACGTGGAAAGTTCTTGTAACAAAACCAGAGGGAAAACGCCCACTTGGAAGACCAAGAATGAGGTGGGAGAATAACATTAAAATTATTTGAGGGAAGTAGATTATACAGGGGATGATTGGAAAACATTAGCTCAGGTAGGGATGTGTGGAGAACTTATGTCCGCGCGGCCATGAGCCTATGGGTTCGATAGTACCAGTGAGTTAGATATAATAATATAATGACTTTATACAAAATAACTTCCTTCCCATAATCCAGATAACCATAAATATGTAAACAAAAATATATTATACATCCATGTTAATTAAACATGGCCTCATTCCGAGTTAAACGCCTTGCTTGTTGTTTGTGTTTCCGAAACAGATGTCGCCATATCTTCTACTGATTTATCACTGCTGTCGACTCCTGTGTTAATTATTATGCGCTCTATTTCTTCTCCCAGCGTGACACACTTTTCCAGTCTTCAATGTCCTTCGGTTTCTTAATAATTTTATTTTCAATCAACCACGTAATTCATTCTATAATTTTTCGATACAGTGTTTTAGTGTTGTTAGAAAAATATGAGACTACTCTGTGGCGCAAGTGTTTAAACGCTCGTCTCAATACTGCGGTCTCGAGATCGAATTTTGGTCACTCCTTGTGAATTTCGTGGTCGAAACGGAGCTTGAGCAAAAATAGTAATCAATAATGAAATAATAGAACAGATAGCACACTTTAACTATCTTGGTTCAGATATAACATACAGCTACGATTGAGATATACACAATAAATTAAACCGATATCAAATGATGTGTGGCACCATAAGAAGAACCCTCCGAAAGACTCGAAGAGAAACTCAGCTCAGGTTTTTATAAAATTATGACTGTTCTTGTTCTTTTATATGGATCTGAATCTTGGGTACTTACAAAAAAGATATCTCACACATTCAAGCCACTGAAATGAAATTTTTAAGATCCGTAAAAGGATGTACACGCATGGATAGATTGCACAGTAAGAAATTAACTGGAGATATTTTCAATACTCGATAAACTAGACGAGCACAAATACCAATATAAAGGACATTTAGACAGAATGGACAATACAAGATTACCCAAAAAGATCAACACCTACAAACCACATGGAAAAAGATCTTTGGGACGGCCAAGGAAACGATGGAATTGAGACCGGAACAGGTCGCATTGACCTAATCCTGGAAAGGAAGAAGAAGAAGAAGAGGAGTTTATCCTGTTTTCCTTTGCCATAAATTTCATTCCATCATCATCTCCCTGAGACAGGCGTGTTCTACCGCCTGAATCATTCTCGTTCTTTTGCTTGTAAACTTGATTGTCTATAGTACAAGAAAAATTGTGAAGTGTTCTGAGATATTGGGTTGGAAAGTATCATATGAAGCTTTCTATTTTACTTGTCTCGTATATAACATCCGCTCTTACTTCATATCACAGCTAGAAAATCACAGTTCTTATGTCTCGTATGTCACATTCTCAAGTGACTGGACCTGGTTAGGAATATGTAACGTTTGTCAAATTCCTCCTCCTTACATCACATAAGCAGCTTAAATATGAAACTCCTTCTAGTAAAAATGTAATATAACTTTCCTTCAACTGGAGGAGAGTGAAAGAGTGATATATATATATATATATATATATATATATATAGGCCTATATATATCCATCCATAGTAATTCTGCCCGAAGGCAGGTCTTTCACTGCAATCATAGCATTTTCATGCTATGCTTGCAGCTTTACTAGGGAATTGTAGGTGTGGTAGCTTCCCGTTGCTTTCCACACCGGTGAAGGATGATGATGATGGCCATATGATTTCGGGGACCGTTTGGGCCTTAAAGTTTTCCTGACATTTGTCTTACAGGTGAGAAAAAACCCCGATAAAAACCTCACCCAGAAAAACTGTCCCGACCGGGGATCGAACCCGGGCCCGCTGCGTGACAAGGCAGCACGCTACCTCAAGACCACAGCGGTGGACATATATATACTCTACCTCGAGCTGTGGTCTTGAGGTATCGTTGATTTCCTCGTCTTCTCTTCTCTTCTTCAGCTCGTGTGCATAGAGCTTTTTGGGTATACTCCACGATCAACTTGTAGTTATCTTTCTGCATCCAAAACCACAAAGGAGGAGGCCACGCCTCGTTGCTGACCTATACGGCTATTTCTAGTTGTCTTCTGATAGTCTCGTGCTTGGCACAGCGGTATATCGTGTGGTGCACCTCTGCGATATGACAGTTGCATAGAGGGGAGCCGACAAGTCCTCTCTCGTGCAGTTTGCCTCTAAAATGTCCATGCCCTGAGAGCAATTGTGTGACGGCCTTATCCATGACATTTTCATGCGATTTTTCACGTTTGGCAGGAATTCGTATGTTGTTCTGCCATGTATTTCGTAGTGCCAGCGCTGTTGCCATTTTTCTTGGATATGGTCTTCAAGCATTATTTTTTGTGGCTTCTCGTCCCTCGGGCTCTTCGTACATATCTGGTGTAAGGATAAGGTCGTCTATGAAGTAAAGTAAGTAAAGTGATCCCACAACAGACCCGGAGGCCCTTGGGGTAGTAGGAGGTTAAGGCTCCCACTTTTACTAGACAATCGGCACTTTATGTCAGCCGGGTTGTCAGCCCTGCGTGACGGCCGCCTTTACCCCCAGAACAAGCATCTGGTACTCATTTCCGTTAGAGGCTGAGTCGACCCCAGAGCCATAGTGCAGCCAGTGGGTTTTGGCCAGTTTAAAAATCCTGACCCCAACGGGACTTGAACCCTCGACCCTCCAGTTTGTAGCTCAGTGCCTTAACCACTACGCTACGGCGTGCCCCCGGTCATCAATGACTACAGGTTTATTGCGACTCAGGCAGTATAGGTGTATCCTTTTTTCCAGATATATATCAATTGGTAGGACACCCGCTATTACTGCAAACGGTGCTGCGAACGTAGTTCTATAGGCTTTATAGACACATGTCTCTGGGCCGAGAGAAGAGTTCTCCGATGTCTCTGGTTTAGGTTTCTAGCCCATCCGTGGCCGGCATTTGCGCAGATCTGTTGGAAAAGGGCTTTGTATAGTGTCATGGAATTGAGGGAAACCCCAACTCTCTCCATCTGATCTTGCCATGACGTTGAAAAGGTTATTCGCGGTCTGTGTGACATTCGTTATGTCCCGGTCAATTTTTAACTTCGTTTGTAGCGTGGCTGCATGATCTCCACCTCTGTGATTAACACATGTGGATGTGAGGCCAGCGGCCGGCTGGTAGGCCAAGGATCTTATAGGCCTTTCGCGCTATCGGTACTTTTTCTGCTGTCTATGTACAAAGTTGATATTGCTATGTTAAGTTATATATTTATATGATCAGAAAAATATGCTTATTTCTTCTTCATAATTTGAAGGATTTTCATCCTGTTTATTTCCAAAATCACTCATCGGAGGAAGACGTATTGAATGCGCATTCGCTGTTTTACCCATCTCTTGGCTAGTCTTCCTCTTGTTCTTCTCCCGTCCATTGGCCTAACTATGATCCGAGGCTTGGTCCTTGGGACTGCGAGCTATATATTACAACACTAATTCATGAATAAATACATGTTATCAAAATGCAATACCATTAATTCTTAATAATATACATAACTTAATTAATGTATAATGTTATTGTATTATTATGTAATTGTAATATTATTGTGTTTTCTTTATGTAATTGTAATATTATTGTTTTCTTTTTGTTTCTCTTTATACTATTACCAAATATTACTTTATTGTAACGGACTGTCAACAGCACGTACGGCTTACTGCCCGTGCGACACATATTTGTAAATAACATTGTATATATCTCTTACTTTTAGTCTAATAAAGTCCTACTACTAAAAGATACACACTTCGAAGTGGGTTGCTAGCCCGTTTTCATGGCGGGTTTACTGTTCGTGGTTTCCTCCCTAGGCCGATCGCCTTCACCCAGCTCCAGAGCTCAGCCTGCCCCGTTTTATTTCGGAGTTGTCTCTCCTAGATGGGTTGTCTTGTAGGACTAACGAACCCCATCCGCCCGTTTGTCAATCTACAAGGCAGAAGATGTAGAGTTGCCTCTTCCGCCAGGTACACCGTACCGAAGGACTCCTTCTCCGCTGTATCTGCCGTTGAGGTCTTCACCGTAACCCTGGCAAGGAGCCCTCAGAAGGTACTATCAGCTGAGCAAGCTGAACCAAGGTTTTTCTTTTATACGAGGTGTTACTCCTCCCCTCACTTTTTTTCAACCTGGCTTCGGACAAGCTATGGCGATTAAGTATGCGTTTCGACCATCATTTTCCTATCTCAAAACGCTCAATTTTGATCTTAAATGTTTGAGATAATCTCTAGTTTTAACTGCTAATGATAAAAGAATATCTCAAACTACTTGTTACTTACTTACTTACTCACTGGCACTATCGAACCCGTAGGTTCATGGCCATACATCCTGAGCCAATGTTTTCCATTCATCCCCTGTACAATCTATTTCCCTCAAATCATAGTTAATGTTATTCTCCCACCCCATTCTTGGTCTACCAACTGGGTGTTTTCCCTCTGGCTTTCCTATAAGATGCTTCCATGCACCTCTTTCATTTCCCATACGTGCCACATGTCCTGCTTATCGCAGTCTACGAGACTTAACTGTTCTTATTATATCTGGCTTCCTATAAAGACCATATAGTTCATTGTTATGTAGTCTTCCCCATTCAGCTGTCTGTTCATCTCTCTTTGGTCCAAAAATTTTCTAAGACTTTATTCTCAAATACTTGTAATCTCCTTTCCTCCCTTAAAGTAAGAGTCCATGTTTCGTATCCATATATTATAACTGATAGAATAATAGTTTTATATATTTTCAGTTTACGTCCACCGCTGTGATCTCGGGGTAGCGTGCTGCCTTGTCACGCAGCGGGCCCGGGTTCGATCCCCGGTCGGGACAGTTTTTCTGGGTGAGGTTTTTATCGGGGTTTTTCCTCACCTGTAAGACAAATGTCAGGAAAACTTTAAGGCCCAAACGGTCCCCGAAATCATATGGCCATCGCAATCATCATCATTCATATTCATCTTAGATTAAGCTTAGGATTAGGGACTCTCCTGACACACCATTATCATCATCATCGCCCATCATATCATCGGGGCAACGTAACCCCGCCTTCTAGGTGCCCCAACCTCAGAAATGGGTTACAAGTACGCCATGCCATGAGAGAAACCAGGAATGTCGAAAGACAGATCTGGGGCATTTGAAAAAAAAATCAGTTGGATTTCAAAAGTCTCTGTGATGCATAATAGCTACAAGTAAGAAATAAAAATATCGTTTTCACTTGGTAATAATTCCTCGTGAGAACAACTATTCTGACAAATGAAGAGGTAGGATTATTTTATTGTAGAAGCTAGAGTTGTAAAACTGCTAAGAAATAAAATGCAAGTAATTTGCATTCACTGCTGGAGGAGATCCAAATTACAGACTGGTAATGGCGTCAAGAGGAGGCGGATTTAATCCGCAATTTCTAAGTCAATTATTCACTCACCGTCAGGAGATATTGCTGCGTTCTCAACAACGAACAATGAAACAAGAGTTGTTAGCATATAGATTCATATTCATAAATAAAACAACAAAATTATGGAGAGAAATGTCTCCATCTTCCAGTAAACTCCAAGGAAAATATAATCAGATTTTAGTTGATAAAGTAAAATATACCTATATGTTGATCTGAACCGGTGTTTTAAATTTTATTTTATCGCAGATCCGTTTGGACTTTCAAACAAATTAACTCATTAGAAGTGGGGTTTATCTAAATCCTAAAATAAAAATTGACTCTAGAAACCGCCATGTTTTGTCCGTCGCAATGTATCCCATACACTTTAATTAACCCATAATTTTCTTTTTCCGATTGAGGGTCTTTCCACTTTTCAGCGGTTGCCCTTTTACCAGCCGGCTGCTGGCCCTTCACATCCAATGTGTCAATCACAGAGGTAGATGATCAACAGCCAGTGTAGGGGTGACATGTGGTTAGCATATCGAGTCCCCCAGCTGTTATAGCTGGTTCCTCAACCTGGAGCCGCTACTTATTGTAGCTACCCAATTGCCTCACGATGCTGGGTGAGCACCGGTCCCATACTGGCCGAAATACCATGAGAAAATTTCTTTCCCCATGGAGACTCGAACCAGCGCAAGTCCCGTAGCTCTGCGACAAGGCTTCCTACCTTAATCGCTCGGCTACGACGCGGGACATAATTTTCTTTTTACTTATTCAAATATACAGTGCGAACAGCAGACGCAGGGTTTGTGCTGTGCGATGACGTGCAGGTACGGAACTTGAAATGTGCGCTGACTCAGCCGTTTACGAGTACATCCCACGCATTCACGTCGCAGTCAGATTGTGTGCTTCGAATGGACAAGGTGCTCGCTCGCTTTTCCTTGTCAATTGAATGCCGTGTGCATAAGTGTAAATTGAATGACGTGCGATGAGTGTAAACTGTGTAACAACTAATATTTTTTCTACTGAACAACGTGTATTTATTTATGATCAATATTTGTTAACTGAGTCTGCCAGCCAAGTAACGGGCTTCCAATATAAACCCGGACCGGCCTCACGGGGTTTCACCCGTCAGGCAGCGCTCTCTCCTCGTCCGCATTTCACTCTGCCAGCCGCTCGTCCTTGAACTAGTCAGTTTACTATCGTTCGATAAGATGAGACGTCAGCTGACATTAGAGCAGCGCATTTATGTGTGTTAAATGTTATTATAAATACGAATCAGCTCGTCGCGTTCGCGAGGAATTTATTCGGAACTTCCCTGGACAATTACCTCCTTCCAGATCGACAATCCACGATCTTGTGACTAAATTTGAGACCACTGGTTCGGCACAAAATAAGAAACACACGCGAAGGCGTACGGTTCTCACCGAAGAAAAATTAGACGAAATTGGCGAAAATTTGGAACGTTCACCACAAAAATCATTACCGAAATTAGCACAACAAGTTGGGATTTCAGTATCTTCTGCACATACAGCAACAAAATTGTTAAAACTCAAACCTTACAAGTGTACACGTGTTCATTGTCTAAACCAAGGTGATCCCATAGCACGTGTGCGGGAGGACAACATTTCCAGCATTTTCTATAAGGTAAGAAACAGTTCAAGGACGGGTGGCAGGCAGGGTGAATTGCGGGAGGAAGAGACAGCACTGCGTGCCGGGTGAAACTCCGTGAGGCCGGTCCGGTTTTATATTGGAAGCCCGTTACAAAGATTCTTTGAAACACGATTCCCGGGTATACAAATTCCATCACGTTCAAGAGTCCATAATCTGTACAACAAATTTCTTGCAACGGGAATTGTCGAAACTAGAAGTCACACAAGTCGATTGTGTTCACATAAAATAAACAATAGACATCTGTTATCGATTAAAACAGTCTCATAGAAAATCACATAGGCGCCTTTTGCAACAAGTAGGAATTTATTAAGGCTATGTACAAAAAAGATACAAAATTGTTAAAGTTGCATTCATATAAAATAATCAAGACATAAGTTCTTCAACCGGGTGACCCTGTTTCAGCACCTCCGTCAATAAAATTGATAAGTACGGTAATTTGTAAAATAGTTATGAAAATGAGTGTTGTTGTATCACCGCGATCCTACGCTGTCCGTTCCCCGCCGCGAGTGCGTCAGCAGTGTATAATGAAATACCCGCGTCTGCTGTCCAGTGCTATACTGATCGCACTGTAGTATATTGTGATACGAGTATGGTAAACACTTGATACGGATCGAGAAAAAAAAATTAAAAAACGAGGCGCTATGGCCGAGCTTTTTTAAATTTCCGAGATTCCGTTATGTGTTTACCACATGAGTATTGCATAGGGGCTACTATTTCTGTACTATATATATTTATTTTAGTAATTAAGATATTGGCTAAAATATTAATAAATACAGAGCTATTCTAAAAGAAGGAACAGACTTCAAACATTTATATCTTACAAACTACAAAACATAGAAACACAATTCCAACGTTCCTGGCAACGAAAAATGTTCGAATTTCACTATTTTATGCATTCAGTATGAGCATCATATGTTATACGACAAATATCAAAACAGTGGCTCATTTCTTGCCACACACGAATTAGCTGGTCTCTAGTTATCGAATTCACAGCTTCAACAATTCGATGTCGCCGATTTTCAAGAGTGTCAGGCTTAGGGGGGGATAAAAACACGGTCTTTTATGTAACCCTACAGATTAAAAATCGCACGGGATTAGATCTGTGACCTGGGAGGCGACCGGCGATGAAGTTGATTTTATGCTCCCCCTCTTCCAATCCAACGATCTATTGTGTCGCCATTTTGATACAAACAATCAACATGACAAGCAACAGCGCCAATGCGGGCGTGATTGGAACTTCAAACTTTTCTCTTTCCAGGAACGTTGGAATTTTGTTTCTATTTTTTGTAGTTTGGAAGAAATAAATGTTTGAAGTCTGTTCCTTCTTTCTGAATAGCCCTGTATAATTGAAGATAAATGTTAGATTTCAGAAGGTGAATCGGCTATATTATGGAGAAACAATCAGTATTGCTGGTCATGTCGCCATCTTATGTTTGTTAAAATTGTAAAACCAATTTGATTTGCGATTTATTTCTGATTATGGAGAAACTTTTAGACGATGTGTGCAGTGATGATGAAATAGAAGAGGAGTGGAAAGCTGGATGTGATGAATCAATACCGAAATTAATACAAATTGCAACATCGCTATCAATATTTCAAAACAAATGTTTTTACTTACCGCATTACTGCTTTTGGTCATTTTTAAAGTATTGAGATTTCTCTTGTTTTCATAGCAAACAATATTGTATGCAGGAATGTCAAATTTCGATGCATATCAACAATAACAGTACTTACTTACTCACTGGCACTATCGAACCCGTAGGTCCATGGCCGCGCGGACATAAGCTCTCCATACATCCCTATTCTGAGCTAATGCTTTCCAATCATTCCCTGTATAATCTACTTCCCTCAAATCATAGTTAATGTTGTTCTCCCACCTCATTCTTGGTCTACCAACTGGGCGTTTTCCTTCTGGCTTTCCTACAAGAAGTTTCCATGCACGTCTTTCATTCCCCATACGCGCAACATGTCCTGCTCATCGCAGTCTACGAGACTTAACTGTTCTTATTATATCTGACTTCCTATAAAGACCATGTAGTTCATTGTTATGTAGTCTTCTCCATTCACCTGTCTGTTCATCTCTCTTTGGTCCAAAAATTTTCCTAAGAACTTTATTCTCAAAATACTCGTAATCTCCTTTCCTCCCTTAAAGTAAGAGTCCATGTTTCACACCCATATAATATAACTGGTAGAATAATAGTTTTATATATTTTCAGCTTAACGTTTTTTGAAAGGAGTTGCGACATCAAAAGTCTCTGCAATGCATAATAGCATGCATTTCCAGAGTTGAGCCTATGTATAATTTCTTTGTGCATCTCATTCCTATTTGTGATTATTGTTCCTAGGTATTTGAATTCAGCCACTTCCTCAAAATTTCCCTCATTTGTCATTAGCTGTCCATTTCCATTATATACTGAATTTCTACTTGTGACCATATAATCTACAATAACAGTAAGTATACAATATTAGTTACATAGTGCAAAAAAAAACACATATTTCATGTATTTATGCATAGCAGCGCACACCGGGTATTAGCTAGTCTTTAGCCTATAGGCCTATTACAAATTCAACCGGCGTATGTTTGTGATTTAGTCCACCGCTGTGTTAATGTGATTTTACCACCATCCGAGCACTGTTATGCTTGCCCCGGGAATCTGCTTATCCCGATCTTCTTGTCATCAATGAAAGACAAAAATGGTTATTGTGAGTTATCCGTGAAAGATAAACATATGCTGTCGCGGACTTTTTTGTAGAGTTTTTTGAGATATTCAATTCTGTGTACATTACTTTGGTGTATTTGTTATGCTTTAGGTAGCGTAAGCCATTTAGGCTTCAAAATAGGGACTTTATTTCACGTTTTTCACTACAAAGGGCGTTTTTAGGGATGAAGGGGTGGAGTATTATAAATCTCTTATAGCCTATGTTCATCCCGGTAACGTCCTGAACATTTTGCAAAAAACCCCACCAAAATCGGATCAATGGTATGGCCGCGCATAGAATACGAACAAACAAGCAAACAAAGATTGATTTTTATATATATTAGATAATAATAATAATAATAATAATAATAATAATAATAATAATAATAATAATAATAATAATAATAATGTTTTATTTTTAGGTGGCAGAGTTAAGGCCGTAAGGCCTTCTCTTGCACTCAACCAGCGATAAGTAGAATTATACAAAAATTACATATATGCCTATATTACAATTTTAAGATATTATTAAAATACAGACTAAACAAAATTCAACAATGATGTAATCTAATACTAGCTAATACTAACAAAAAATGGAATGTAATAAAATTAAAATGATATAAAATAAAGTAAGGAGCTTCTTAGATGATTATTTATAGAATGTTGTATATCACATGGTTGTTATGCAGTTAATGTTTTCATTGTGTCGAACTTAAGATATCAGTTAATTTGTATTTAAATAATGATAGCGATTGACAGTCCTTGACATGACTGGGAAGTGAGTTCCATGCTCTAGCCATAGATATTGTGTAAGATTCAGAGTATAGACAGGTCCTGTGCTGTGGTATCAAAAGTATAGAAGAGTCTTGTGATCTTGTTCCTAAATTGTGATGAGCCGATAAATTTTGAAAACATGTTGTTAAATAAGTTGGTAAATATGTGTGCAGAATGTGGAATAGTAAGGTATGTGAATGTAAAGTTCTTCTGTCATTTAGGCGTAGCCATGATAAGGCCTGAAATGAAGGAGACACGTGGTCATAACGACGGAGATTGAATAGAAATCAAATGCACACATTATGAGTACGCTGTAGTCTGTCAGATAGATCAGTTGTCAGATTAGTCAGTAATATGTCGCAGTAGTCGAAATGTGGCATTATAAGAGGCTGTATAAGTATTTCATATCTCATATGAACAGCTGTGGTCTCGAGGTAGCGTGCTGCCTTGTCACGCAGCGGGCCCGGGTTCGATCCCCGGTCGGGGCAGTTTTTCTGGGTGAGGTTTTTATTGGGGTTTTTCCTCACCTGTAAGACAAATGTCAGGAAAACTTTAAGGCCCAAAAGGTCCCCGAAATCATATGGCCATCATCATCATCCTTATCATTATCATCATCATCCCACACCGGTGTGGAAAGCAACGGGAAGCTACCACACCTACAATTGCCTAGTAAAGCTGCAAGCATAGCATGAAAATGATATGATTGCAGTGAAGGACCTGCCTTCGGGCAGAATTACTATGGATGGATATGAACAGGCTAAAACGACCTAAACCTAAATAAGGTAATGATGATGATGAATTTACTTTTTTTCTGGATTTATTCAATTTATTAAACAAATTTTGTATCATGTATTCTCCATTATTCTCCAAATTTTATAAAGTAATGGCTGTTCCTGTATTGATGTACGGATCAGAATGTTGGACGATCACTAAAAGACAAGAACAAAGATTGGAAGCAGCTGAGATGCGATTTTTAAGAAATATAGCAGGATATACTCTGCTGGATAAGAAAAGAAATGAAGATATAAGAAAGGAACTAAATATTTTCAAACTTACAGACCGAATAATTAAATATAGGAACGCCTGGAAAGAATATGTTGATAGAATGCCAGAAGGAAGATTTCCAAAATTATTGCTAAATTATAAACCGCACGGAAGGAGGAATGTTGGACGCCCACACAAAATATGATCTGAACAATTTTAACAATTCTAGCTTTCATGAAACCGGAACGAGCCAACAGACTTAATCCCTGGATGATGATGTATTCTCCATTACTGGTTTCCATCTTGAATACATAAAGCATTTTTCCACAGAAGTCGACTTTACCCGTATGATATATAGTTTATTATAGAGTCTGTGACTAAAGAAAATGTGCTTAAAAAATGCCTCAAGCTTCATATATGGTAATTCCACTCTAACGTAACATCGCCGTCGGCCGCGGTGGACTAGTGGTTATGTTCCCTGCCTCTGGTCGCGAGGGTCACGAGTTCAAATCCGGGCGTGGACCATGGATCTTTTTAGGATGGACTTTAAGCCGTGGGTCTGGAGTCTTATGATCATCAGGCTCTTTAAAGATCCTTAAGCCTGAATAAAAAGGCCTCTAAGCAAAATTTACAGACCTCCTTCATCCTAGAAATACCTTAGTTACCCACTAGATGTCTCACTGGGTCGGAATGTTGACCGCATGCAATTAGGCAAAAAACTATGTCATTAATCGTTTTCATTTTATCTGACTTTGATATCTTGTACATTTTATACTTCAATCGCTAACTCTAGATTGATTAAATATTTTGTAAACAACAATTATATTGTAGACGTAGCAAGTATATTCATGTTTATTGTAATTTAGATGTAAGAATAATCTTTTGTATTTTTTTTGACTTGGTTGAGTGATAGACAAGGCCTTGAGGCCTTAACTCTGCCAGGTAAAATAAAGCTATTATTATTATTATTATTATTATTATTATTATTATTATTATTATTATTATTATTATCATCATTATTATTAACTAACTAACTAACTCATTGGCACTATCGAACCCGTACAGACATAAGCTCCCCATACATCCCTATCCTGAGCTAATGTTTTCAAATCATCCCCTGTATAATCTACTTCCCTCAAATCATAGTTAATGTTATTCTCCCACATCATTCTTGGTCTACCAACTGGGCGTTTTCCCTCTGATTTTCCTACAAGAAGCTTCCATGCACATCTTTCATTCCCAATTCGTGCCACATGTCCAGCCTATCGCAGTCTACGAGATATTTAACTGTTCTTATTATATCTGGCTTCCTAAAAAGACCATGTAGTTCACTGTCATGGAGTCTTCTCCATTCACCTGTCCATCTCTCTTTTGTCCAAAAAATTTCCTAAGAACTTTATTCTCAAATACTCGTAATCTCCTTTCCTCCCTTAAATTAAGTGTCCTTGTTTCGCATCCATATAATATAACCGGTAGAATAATAGTTTTATACATTTTCAGTTTAACGTTTTTTGAAAGAAGTTGGGACTTCAAGAGTCTCTGTAATGCATAATAGCACGCATTTCCAGAATTGAGCCTATGTTTAATTTCTTTGTGCAACTCATTCCCTTATTATTATTATTATTATTATTATTATTATTATTATTATTATTAATATTATTATTATTATTATTACATCTTTTGAGAAATATGCATAACTAGGCTAACTCCTGACAAAGGAGAGGGTAAGGTACAATACTGGGATGTTACGCCATAGCAGATGTAGATTAAACAAATTTTCTATGACGTTTTCTCCATTACTAGTTTCCATCTTCAATACATACAATATTTTTCCACAAAAGCCAACTTTACTCGTAGGAAATCCAGTTTATTCTACAGTCTGTGACCAAACATAACCTACAAATACATTATTATTGTTGCACTCTAACTTAATATTACCACAAGATGCTGTAAAGCGTTATTCCGGGGAGGTTTCAATGAATAATAAATGTAGCCACTTGCAACAAAGCTATATCCACAATAATTTATTATAACGACCAGCTGGTGAGAATTACCTGTTGAAATACGAGAATGGATTGCCCTGCGCTGTAAGTAGTGCTTGACCTACTTTCTGTACTCAAAGTCGGAGCAAGCTTTTATTTCATCCATATTTAAAAAAAAATGTTTGTCAAGCAAAATTAAACAGACGGAATAAAAAACATCAAAAGAGCAGTGAAATGTTTTAGCAAGAAATAGTATATGTAATTAGTATTTTCTGATTCAGAAGACGTTTCGACTATTTTTGAGGATCTCAAATGAAGATTATCACAAAACATTTAATGACAGAATACCAGTAGCTTTTCTATGAATTCTATTGGATTGAGAGATTTTGGGAAATAAAGACCCCTCATAAGTTTGCCTACAAACAATATATTGTATAAATATAATAATAATAATAATAATATATAATAATAATAATAATAATAATAATAATAATCATCATTATCCGGTATCATGGCAGCTGCCGCCGTCTTCCGGAAACCAAACGCCATTCCTCTCTGTCCATCCATTGATCTTCCTCCAATCCTCTGATATTCATAGTTGCTTCTACCCCTTCTATCCAAGTTCCCGTGTATAGTTGCCAGTCTCCCGTTGGGCGCCTCCCCAGGTGGCGGATAGGGGAACGTTCACCAGATATGGCGGGTACTGGGGAAATAAAATACCCAGGGCGGACCAAAACTAGCGCTGCTGTCTTGCATTAAGATTCTGGACTATCAAAGGCTAGAGGAAGAAAACCTTGAACAAAAATTACCCGTCCCCCAGGTAGGGGGTTGATGCATCGGGCCAACTCCTGGGTTCATCGTAAAAAGAAAATAAATGCTAAAAAGCAAACATCATGCATCGGAAAAACACTCTAGAACGATTAAAGCTAAGAAAAAGGACTTTGAAAATTGACACATGGAATATTCAAGGCTGCAGAAATAAAATGGAGGAAGTAATTAATGAAGTAGAAGCAATGAAACTAGATTTGGCAATATTAACAGAAACAAAGAAGAAAGGCAAAGGAAATGGAACATTAGCCAATTATATACATCTCTATAGTGGCGTGGATAAACATAAAATAATAATAATAATAATAATAATAAAATAATCTACAATCTATGTAAAACATAGAGAGTTTAATGTAGAAACCCACATGACCTCTATAGACCTAGAAAAATCCTTCGGCAAAGTAAACTGCTTTTTATTATGGAAGATAATGCAAAAGAAAGGATACCCGATACACCCAATAAAACTATTCAAAGTTTATACAAAAATAGTAATTCAAATACATGGAAAATTAACAGATGAAACTAGAACAAACTGTGGTTTAAAACAGAAGTGTAGCCTTTCCCCAACGCTTTTTTATATCTATTTGGAAGACATTCTTGATGAACCGAAACAATTAGTTCATAAGGTATTAAACATTGGACGAAATAAAACATTGAATGCATTACGTTTTGCAGATGATAACTATTATTTTTTGTCAGAGAAGACAGGCTACAAAAAGCAGTCTATCAATTAAATGATATATGTAAGAAATATAATATGATAATTTCAAAATTAAAAACTAAAGTAATGGCGTTCCATGGAACGTACCCAATAAGAAAAAAAATAGCAATAGAAGATAAAGTGTTGGAACAGGTTTCACACTTCCAGAATTTGGGCTGCGATATAACTTATGAAGAAGAACAAGATATAAATAAAAAAAAGTGCGAAAATTTCAACATATTTGTGGAACAATCAGACGAACACTGAGGAACAAAATAAGAAACGATACGCAGCTAAGGAAAGGAGATTGCAAGTATTTGAGAATAAAGTTCTTAGGAAAATGTTTGGACCAAAGAGGCATGAACAGATAGCTGAATCGAGAAGACTGCATAACATTGAATTACATGGTCTTTATAGGAAACCAGATATAATAAGAACAGTTAAGTCTCGTAGACTGCGATTGACAGGACATGTGGCACGAATGGGGAATGAAAGACGTGCATGGAAGCTTCTTGTAGGAAAATCAGAGGGAAAACGCCCAGTTGGTACACTAAGAATGAGGTGGGAGTATAACATTAACTATGATTTGAGGGAAGTATATTATACAGGGGATGATTGGAAAACATTATCTTTTTATAGGGATGTATGGAGAGCTTATGTCCGCGCGGCCATGAACCTATGGGTTCGATAGTGCCAGTGAGTTAGTTAATTAGTTATGAATGTGTGGAGAGTGAACTTTATACAATATTCCGAATTTGGCCAACTTATCGACAGGTACAGCAGTGAAATTATTCAAAACGATAGTGGCGCCAGTTATAATATATGGATTAGAGATAATTTAGAATAATTTATAATACCGGAGATCTGATAAGATTAGAAAAAATCAAAGCAATGTTCATGAAACGGATACTAAGAATAGGAAAAACAGCGCCATCTCGTTTGGCTTACGAACTTATGAGAGAGACCTATTTCATAGAGGACATAAGATCATAATACACAGATACATATAAGAAATTAATAAGCATCAGAGATAGGAAGAAGAAGGAAATAGACCTAGATTTCTACACCAGAACTGCCATGTTGGACGACAGATGGACCAGAGTGCAAGCCCCAGAGACACGTCACAACACGACTCGCAGTACATGGGTTTCATAACAGTTCGTCGCCGTGACAGTCGGTAGAGTCCCTACCTTCCACTCCGGCGACCAGGGTTCAATTCCCGGCGGGATAGGGGATTTTAAATCTGCACCTAGGGTCTGAGTGTGTGTTCTGTCCTTGTTTCCAGCTGGAACCTTAATAAAATTTATAATATTATTACCTATATTATAGGAATATTTATGGAGTTCGCTATACTATTATCTTCGAATTTCTTATTCATCTTTCATTATGTTAGGAAGAGACTTGAGATGGTCTATATGTGAAATGAAATAAAGTTAACAAAAAAGTTACAACAAGAAGGAAAATCAGTATAAACGAAAAAAAAAAAATAATATTTTTTGACCGTCGCCATAGCATAGTCGGTAGAGTCCCTGCCTTCCACTCCGGCGACCATGGTTTGATTCCCGGCGGGGTAGAAGATTTCAAATCTCCACCTTGGGTCTAGTTGTGTTTCCTGTCTTGTGTTTGTACGTGTAAAAAAGATAAAAAGGGATAACAAAGGTAAAACGAAAAAGGAAGAACAGTGTAAACGAAAGAAAACGAGAAAGAAAGAGATTAAAAAATGAATAAATAACAAAATATGTATAAACAAGAAATTCCACAAGTCGACCGAAGAATGCTAGTGTGTGTTATGTGGACAAAGGTGTAGGAAATGCCACATCATAACATGTGCGAAAAGAACTAAAACGATCAGAGACTATTGCAAACACTAAACTATGCACTAATGCTCAACCTCAGTGCACATTTCCTATTATAATTAATGTATGGAGAGTTTTATGTACGCGCGGCCATGAACCTACGGGTTCAATAGAGCCACTGAATTAGTTAATTAAACGAATGTTTTTGTGTAAAACAAAGTTTATCTTTAGATATTTTTAAGACTGCCATATCTAGCAGCCATATAATCAGCTGAGAATTTTTTTTCAATTAAGAACGGAGATCAATACATCCTGTGTCCGGGGGATGTAAAACTTCCTCCATTTGTCACTCCATCTGTTTCATAGTGATGAATTAATAATCCTCCCCTCATTTATATGCTTACGTTAAAAAGGAAAGGAAATTCATTTCTACACAGAATTTGCTTCCTTTCCTAGAAAAAATAATGAACTTATATTTTCGAGTCAAAGAATACCATTATCATTATCATCATCATCATCCTCATCCTTCACCGGTGTGGAAAGCAACAGGAACACACCTACACAATTCCCTAGTAAAGCTGCAAGCATAGCATGAAAAATGCTATGATTGCAGTGAAGGACCTGCCTTCGGGCAGAATTACTATGGATGGATATTATATTATATTAAATTATATTATATTAGATTATATTATATTATATTATATTATATTATATTATATTATATTATATTATATTATATTATATTATATTATATTATATTATATTATATTATATTATATTATATTATATTATATTATATTATATTATATTATATTATATTATATTATATTATATTATATTATATTATATTATATTATTCGCGCAACGCACCTCGCACCGCACCGCGCATTGGACCTCGCACCTCACCTCACAACGGCACGCGCACCTCACCGCGCATACCAACGCGCACCGCACCTCGCAACGCACCGCGCACCGCACCTCGCATCGCACCGCCACCGCAACGCACCGCGCACCTCACCTCGAACCGGACAGCGCACCGTACCGCGCACCGCACCGCGCATTGCACCTCGCACCTCACCTCGCAACGCAACGCGCACCTCACCGCTCATACCAACGCGCACCACACCTCGCAACGCACCGCGCACCGGACCTCGCATCGCACCGCCACCGCAGCGCAAAGCGCAACGCACCGCGCACCTCACCTCGAACCGGACAGCGCACCGTACCGCGCACCGCACCGCGCATTGCACCTCGCACCTCACCTCTCAACGCAACGCGCACCTCACCGCGCATAGCAACGTGCACCGCACCTCGCACCGCAACACGCACCGCACCTCGCACCGCACCGCCACCGCAGCGCACAGCGCACCGCACCGCGCACCTCAACTCGAACCGGACAGCGCACCGTACCGCGCACCGCACCGCGCATTGCACCGCGCACCGCACCTCGCAACGCAACGCGCACCTCACCGCGCATAGCAACGTCCACCGTACCGTCCACCGCACCGCGCATTGCACCGCGCACCTCACCTCGCAACGCAACGCGCACCTCACCGCGCATAGCAACGTGCACCGCACCTCGCACCGCACCGCGCACCGCACCTCGCACCGCAACGCGCACCGCACCTCGCACCGCACCGCCACCGCAGCGCACAGCGCACCGCACCGCGCACCTCACCTCGAACGGGACAGCGCACCGTACCGCGCACCGCACCGCGCATTGCACCGCGCACCGCACCTCGCAACGCACCGCCACCGCAGCGCACAGCGCACCGCAACGCACCTCGCACTGCAACGCGCACCTCACCTCGCACCGCACCGCCACCGCAGCGCACAGCGCACCGCACCGAGCACCTCACCGCGAACCGGACAGCGCACCGTACCGCGCAGCGCACCGCGCATTGCACCGCGCACCGCACCTCGCACCGCACCTCGCACCGCACCTCGCACCGCACCGCCACCGCAGCGCACAGCGCACCGCACCGCGCACCTCACCTCGAACCGGACAGCGCACCGTACCGCGCACCGCACCGCGCATTGCACCGCAACGTGCACCGCACCTCGCACCGCACCGCGCACCTCGCACCGCAACGCGCACCGCACCTCGCACCGCACCGCCACCGCAGCGCACAGCGCACCGCACCGCGCACCTCACCTCGAACCGGACAGCGCACCGTACCGCGCACCGCACCGCGCATTGCACCGCGCACCGCACCTCGCAACGCAACGCGCACCTCTCCTCGCACCGCACCGCCACCGCAACGCACAGCGCACCGCACCGCGCACCGCACCGCGCATTGCACCGCGCACCGCACCTCGCACCGCAACGCGCACCTCAACTCGCACCGCACCGCCACCGCAGCGCACAGCGCACCGCACCGCGCACCTCACCTCGAACCGGACAGCGCACCGTACCGCGCACCGCACCGCGCATTGCACCGCGCATCGCACCTTGCACCGCAACGCGCACCGCAC